>VZTM01027239.1:0-11119 GCA_013400555.1 Jacana jacana | reverse complement strand
ATGATACATAATGGTAAGTATTAGGATTTAAAGAAGGGAAATACGGAATGTAAAAAAATAAGCTAAAATAAGCTTGGTTGGCTACACTGCATTTAGAAGGACAGGGAAGCTAATGCATTTTCAAAGACTGTTTTTAAATTTGAGCTTAATTTTGCCAAAATTATTTTTAAAAACACAGGTGGCTATAGTAACAGACACAAACCAATATCCTGTTACGTAAGTGTAAATGTTAATATTACTGTGATAATGTTGCTTAGCTAAAGAGGCACATACTAAGGGCGTAGAGCAGGAGCTTTCATATTCTTAGATTCTGATTAAAACTCGAGCACAGTAGGAAAACTGAAAGTACCTTTGAAGAGAAATCTCCCCAGGAACTGTTACTAATGAATAGAGGAATTTTGGTTTATGATCCCACACTCATTTAATGTCCTTGAAATCTAAGGAAAAGCTAGAGAATTTTGACCTCTTTGTTCCTGCATATTGTGATGGAAAGACCTCTGGGAGGTATACAGGTCATTGTCCTATGGAAATGACCTTGAAAATAATGTAGATGTGGTTATATCAGCTATATTCCCCAGAAAAAAAACAACAACAAAAATTTAGGGAATGTATCAGTTCTTAATTTGTATTGACCAACCTCTGAGACATTAGCTCAGGGTAAATTGTGCCTTAAAATTGTAATATGCTTTCATTTTGGGCATGTCTAAAGTAGTCTTACCTGTGCCTGGCCTGTGCAACTTTATGCCTCTGTCCTGACTATGTTAAAATTAATTTTGAAATCTAGATGTGTTGCTTGTACGTAATATAACTGAAACGGCACAGGGTAAGAGAACCTGCATGATCACAGTTCATTAAGGGTTATGTCTCTTAAGCAGAAATCAGTGTGGATGTTCAGATGATTCCCATATCTGCCTCATATGAAGGCATCTGAAAATTAACTGACAGTAAACTGACTGCAACTTCAGAAGTATTTAAAATAGCTTACACAGGTATATTGAATGATACCATTTAAAGCCTCAATGAGAGTAAGCTTTAAGTAGAATTGAAAATCCTTACCTCAAGGAGCTTCTTATACTACTGGTTAATTGAGAGGTAGGGATTCACCCTCAACATTTCATGTCAGACTGTGTATTGAGAATTCATGTAACCAAATACCATCGGAACTGAATAGTCTAAGTATTGTGTGGTACTGATGGGCTGGCTCTTCACGTCCTGTGTCTTCCACAAATCAGGGTTGAAGAGGCAGTTAAATAGTGAAGGGCTTTTTCACATGAAAATAAATGCTGTCAGTTGTTTGGCCCTGGAGCTTTCAAAAAGAAACTTAGAAAGAAGCACGAAAACTGGATCAAGAGCCTGCAGTCTGTCAATGAACTGCTGAGGGATGCAACACGACAACATAATCAAATCTGATGTGTCTTTGCAATGACATACCAAGCCTGCAGAATTTGAAATGGCTTAGCTTGCTGAAAGCCATGGCCAAAACATGTTTTCTCTTAGCTGCAAATATTTGGAAGATTTTAAAACTAATTTTTTTAATGAAATTCTTTGCTATCCAGAAAAAAAAGATTTCTGTGACCCAAATATTTTCAGTGGTACAGAGCTTCAATTGAAAAAAATCCAACTCAACCAGATGTCATCTTGAATTTCCTACCAGTGCCTGAATCTTTGGGAAAGCTGTGACACCTATACTATATTAATTAAAATCCAAGTTCCCTGTTTCTGATTTTATAACTTCCATGAAGTCCATTAAAACGATTTGCAATATTGCATACTTCTAGTGTAGTGTCACATACTGAATGTGTTAGAGAAAAGACAGTCTGGCTAGCAAATTAGAGGTAATAACAGCAAATCTCAAATACGCTAGTTATTATGTTTATTATATAGTCAGGTTACATATACTAGTTCCTGGTTTTCTTCTTCCTTGGTCTGTTCAGTATGTTGTCTTAAGGAAACAGTGTTTGATTATATACTTCTGATGTATATTTTGCTCTCTGTAGGTGTACATATTAAAATGTTTTTTCTCATACTTTCTAGTGCTGCATTTTCATTTGGTTTTATCCCTCTTTCATGGGTTGTAGTAAGTACTTCTCCTGTAATTGCCATATCACAGTGTACGCTTTTATGTAGACTGACTAATTGGAAAATGCTGGCTTTTTATGCTACTATTTGTTCTCTGTAGTGTCATTTATGCCATTCAGTATTCAGCTGTATATGGTATTAACAGTACTTTCTGGAGGTTTAAAAGTAATAACTTGATGATTGTCCTTCAGAAAACAGTCTCCAAAGCAATAGTTTTTCTTTTGCAGGCTTGTGTTACTGTATTAAGTCAGAAAAGAAATTTTTCTTCTCTATCGAAAGTATACATGTTTATTGAGCTTTCACAAGTATTTTGTTACATTCATTTAATACACAACAAAAATATATATAAAGGACTGTAGTAGAACCTTTTTTTTTAGCTAAGAAAGATGTTCTATCCGTGTATAATCTTATGCAGATGTGCCCACGGTAAGCACTCATGCTGACATTCTTTGAAAATGGCCAGAACTGTATATTTAGACCCACACCAGACAGATTTAAATTACAGAATGGCATTTTTCAAAACTTTTTCTACTTGCATCTTCTTCTTCTTCTGAATATACTGGTAAAGTTTTCATTTTTGAGACAGGAATGTCTGATTTCTGCTAATCCCTCAACTTTACCATATTCTGAGCCCGCAGCAGAACCACAAACAGGGATTCATTCACTCGGAACTTGGAGGAGAGGCCCCAAGTGAATTTACTCTCTTTTCTAGTTTTTCCTTTGCATTCCCAGGGAAATGTCATACAAGCTGTCTGGAATTGGTTACTGAGGGAGATGGTCTTTTAAGCAGTTTCTCATCAGCCTTTCTGTTCTATAGGGAAATAAAATGGAATTTTGCTAAATAGTGAGTCATAATTCAAGGCAGATATTGATATGATTCTTCATAACAAACAAATATCAGATGATCATGAAAATCATTACTGGCTCTATGTGCTTGCATCTTGAACTAGAAGGATTTTTTCCTTCCAGTTCTTATATGTAAATATAAATACATATGTAAGTGTTTACAGGATCAAGACTGAGTACGCTTGTGCTGTTTTAACACATTGGTATTTCTGCACAGTGGGGTACCAGAGGGGTGCTTGGTGCATCATTTGAAGTGCCTGTATGTGTTTAGTTTTTCTGTCATTCATTGGCTAGTTTGGGGGGATTTTTTAATAATAAAGTGTTTAGTTTATTGAGATTTCATTGATACTGTAAAATTACCCTATATAGGCCTTGCTAACGTATAGTAGCTGTATTGCTAAAACATCCCAGATCTGTGAGTAAACAGTTCCATGAAGAAGTTTATGCAGCTGTAGTTCATTTTTATTTAGAAAGGTTAAAAGGCATACAAGATGGACAGATATAAACATTTAACTGCAAGGGAGAATTCAAGTGCCAGTTGTGTCCATCCTATAGGCTGTATGTTGAAAGGGAGCAGCACAGACTGCAGGCTGTGTGCCCAGGTAAGCAGGAAAGCAGTGTGTGATTAACAGGTTGGTGGTAATGGCAACGAGGTCGTCCCCAAAGTATTGAGAGGTCGTTCTCTGTGCTGGACTGCTCTGATACAGATGTTTGAAGGAAGAGATGAGACATTGGAATTTACACTGAGAGTGATAGTAAATCATACAGGAGAGTGCAGCGGCAGAGGATGGAGAGGGCACAGGCAAGGGAGTAAATAGTGGGTGCTGTACCAAGGAGAAGCAGCTGAGAGCAAGCAAAAGTAGAGGGTGGCAGTACTTTACACCCTACCCCAGAAATAGTTAACTGTGCTTCAGATCAAGAGCATGTGCCTTTTCTGTGATGCTGAAAGGCATACAAGGAATGCCCAAGCTAATGATTCCTCATATATCCAAACTGGGTTTGTGCATACTCACTTGGATTTGCCCGGTGGGCAGTGCTGGTCTTGGACTGTCTCCCCGCACCTGCCGTGCTGAGCACTCCTCTACATGTAATCCCGAGGAGGACAGTTTGGAGATCCTTGAGTTGATCCACATGGACCTACTCAGCCTTGCAAAGTCAAATATACCCTATATTGTATGGATTCAGCTACTAAAGTGCTCTCTGGAGGGGAAGAAAGTGGCACTTATAGAAGAAGACCCATAGAAGTTGACTATCTTTAACCTCAATTAACCCAGAACTTCATCAGGATCAAGATCAGTAGTCTATAACATCACATTTAAAGAACTATCTTCTTTGTGAGGTTTTACACTAATAAAAAAGAAAAGTTAGATGTTTGTTAAGTTTTGAAACTCAGAATCAGAGCATTTACCTAAGCATTGAGGCCTCTGCACATGTAACTCTTACTTCAGTTATTTGTTTTATTCAGTCCCTTGTGAAAAGTGCCTTAATCTGTGACCAAACATACTGCAGTATGTTAATGTCCTTCAGCTTTCTCTCTATGTAGCAGTCAGTCATTTTGTCTTGGGCAGTATGTGCCTGTGGAAGGCAGCTGAATTCTCTGTCTTAACATGAATGCAGAGGTCCTTTCACAGAGCTCCCTCTGGGAATGTGCACAGTAATATCACAATACGAACTTGCCTGAAGTCACAGACATTTACAGTCACTGCCTGTGGGGATAGAGGAGGCAGCAAGGGTATCCTGACAAATACTGTATTAGCCTTTTGTCATTATCCTTTTGCAGGACAAGTGTGGCACAAGGGATTACAGAGTCAATGGCTAGTTCCTATTTAAATACCAAATGTATTTAGAGTGAGTCCCAGGATAACGGGAATCAATCACCTGCTGATGCTCTCACTGGCTCAGCCAGCACTTAGAAATATGTACTGTCATAGAAGTAGTGTTTAAAATAAAAGTAATGTTTAAAATAAAATCAAAGTGACATCTTAAGGAAACATTGCATAGACATGAGAGGTAATGCAGACAAATACTGAAAGATTTTAATAGCTACCGTACAGGGTAGACTTTTTTTTTTATAATGATCAAAGGATGATTTTAAGAGTAAGATACTGTCCTTTTTTAGGGACTATGCATTTTCTGTCATGAATTGGAAGGCATTATTAATTATGAGTTAGTGTAGTGTTTTTGTGATTTGCCAGTATGACAGCTCAGGTTCGCAAAGTTACTTCAGGCCGTTGTCTTCACATCAAGAGTTTTGCCAGAGAGAAGCTGGCAGCTGATGCTTTTTCATTTTTATGGAATTTCATCAAATACTCATACATTCATTAAAGATTTTTGTGATTATGTTTTAATTCTTGGTCCCATTCAAATTGCTTTTTGCTCATACAAACAGCAATGCGATAAAGTTCTTCATGGTCTCTGCAGCTTCCCAGTCTCACTGCAGTGCTTTTCCTCAGAGACTCAAGCGTGGTCTTCTGCTGCAACTCCATTTTACCTTGTTTCTCATTATCACACATTTGGGCTTTTCAGGGTCTGCCCTCACTTCCGATTTCAAAAATTTATCCAGGTAGTCTGGAATCACAAGGAGCAAGCACTGAAACAAATGTTCATCAGTATAGTCTAAGATATGTATTTTTATTCAGCAAATGTTTGTAAATAATTCATATTTTCTTTGAGACAAGAAGCTGCTCACTGACATTTTGCAAAAGCAGAGAAAACCAAACCATGCTACCTGTTTAGAATAAATAGTTCTTATCAACACCTAGGGTGGTCCTTTCCAGAAGTGAGTTCAAGTGTTCCCTAAATCTCTGAGGATCTAGCATACAGGCATACAATTTTAAAAATAGTGTTCTGATGAAAGTATCTTCATTTATAAAAAAAATAACAGCTTATAAGTTTATTATGCAAAAAATGATGTATGCTAAATTTTGTTTTTCCTCAGGCATATTTTGAAATTTACAGGGCTTGGAAGCTTAAGAAAATACTTGACATGTCCTTCAAAATGGTCTGGTTTTGTGCCTGGATATAGTTCTGTTTACTTGTCTCATGGCAATAAAAATCTTTCACTCAACAGTGGTAGAATTAGGCCATATTGTATTTTAGATCCAGTGTATCTCTTTATCAGGAGTCTGTTCTTAAATCTATATTGTGCACTTTCCCATGCTCCAGTCCCTGTAACCATAATGAGTAATTGCTGTAGCTTTCAGTTCTTACCTCTGGGACAAATAATAAGAAAACTCTCAAACAGATGGAGTGGGCTTTCTCATACATGTTATCCATTAATATCAAACAACAAGCTATAGAAAATGTTTCTATTACACAGGTGAAAAGAAGATAATAACATCACCTGTTTTCAATAGTGTCTACATTCACATAGTTTAAATTTCACTTTGTCCCTGTGCCTTACATTACTGGTTGGCTCTTATCTAGACGTTAAATGGCGTTGCTCCCATGGGAAACTGTAGACACAATGACATAAAAGGAATTTAGGCCATGTGAGTATAGGTCTATTTATTTTATATACATACTGGAGACCTAGTCATCTCCTTCCCTGCAATTCGGAGGAGGCAGTATTTCCTGTTTTCTGAGATGAATCTACCATTTTACAGTATTAAGGGCATGATCCTTAGTGACCTCTGTTCAGGATGACCGTGAGCCAGCAGTGTGCTCTTGTGGCCAAATAGCCCAATGGCATCCTGGCGAAGAGTGTGACAAGGAGGTTGAGGGAGGTTATCCTGCCCTTCTACTCTGCCCTGGTTAGACCCCATCCGGAGTACTGTGTCCAGTTCTGTGCTCCGTGGTTCAAGAAGGACAGGGAACTGCTGGAGAGGGTACAGCAAAGGACTATGAAGAAGATTAGGGACCTGGAGCATCTCTCTTATGAGAAAAGGCTGAGGGACTTGAGAAGAGAAGGCTGGGAGGTGGGGTGGGATCTGATCAACACCTATAAATACTTAAAGGGTGGGTGTCAAGAGGAAGGGGACAGTATTTTTTCACTGATGCTGAGTGAGAGGGCAAGAGGAAACGGGCACAAACTTGTACGTAAGAAGTTCCATCTAAACATGAGGCGGAACTTCTTCACCTTGAGGGTGGCAGAGCACTGGAACAGGCTGCCCAGAGGGGTGGTGGAGTCTCCGTCTGTGGAGACGTTCAAAACCCACCTGGACAAGTTCCTGTACAACCTGCTCTAGGAGGACCTGCTTTGGCAGGGGTTTGGACTAGATGATCTCCAGAGGTCCCTCCCAACCCCATATCATTCTGCGATTCTGCGATGCTCTGTAGCAACTGGCATTACTTCAGTGATGTCACATAGGTTAGGGCAGCCAAAAGTTTTCACTTCAACTTGGCAATTGTTGAATAAAACAGTAGTGTGTCAGGTTATTCAATACCACTTTTTGTATTTTTGACACCCATGCATGGAGTTTGCAGCCTACTTCATTTTGGTCTTCAATCACTAGGTAGAAAAGATATTTTTAGCGTTTATGAGCATGGATTCTAAATGTCACTGTTTCAGTACCTCTGTAGAAATGAAAACCAGACACTTTTACTAAGCAGTTTCACCCCTGCATATCTGAGTGTTCTTTCATTGTGTTTATTTTAGACTTGCAAATTTAGAACGATGAACATATTTTAACTGCCCTGTAGTTAAATTAATGGTCAAATGTATTGTCCTTTGACAAGCTTTCTGACTTAGATGAAACATTACCTAGGTTCATTACCACAAGACTTCTTAACATTATCAAATGTGTTGAGATTCAGTAATTCTGGTGATGATTAGATAAAGTAGGAATAGCAATTAAAATGTGTATTAAAAGCACTTTAGAACAAATCCACTTGCAGTGGTACTTCTCATTTTGTAATTTGGAACACTTTGCCATATAAAGGAACCTCTTAATCTAAAGGAATTGTGATCCAGTTTTAAACATATCATCATTTTGATGGATAGTCTTTAACCACACTATGTATTACTGCAATGGGTAAATTTGCAAGCGCCAGGGTTAATGAAACTGCATGGGTTTCAAATCTGTCAAAAGGGGCTGCCTGAGAGACTGGCTTATGCCTTTGTTCTTAATGAATGCCACAACAAAAAGCATTCCTGTGGGCTTTTTCTTTTTTTCACTAAACATGCTTAACAGTTAGTTAACATGAAAAGACCTTCCTGCTTTCTTGTGGTATTTCCTGGTAGGGGTCTTTTTCATAGTGTGTGCTTATTCATGGAACTTTGCAGTGAAAATACTGAAGAAAAAGACACTGGGGGAAAAAAAAAAAAGCATTTTCTTATGGTAGATACAGATGTAAATAATATATGTCTTTCTTTTCGAAATTCCATGAGACAGAACTTTTTTGTGTTACAAAATGGAGTGTGAGACTTGGAGACAGAATACTTTGGAGTAAGAAGACAAAGAAACTGAGAAGCTCAGAGCATGGGAACAAAAAACCCCCACTTTTCCATAAGTCCAGAGCAGTTTCTCTGTATATGATTACTATGGTGGTTATTAATATTAAATATTAATAGAATAGCAAAAGAACATAGTAGAAAATATGCTTAAAAAGTGGGAGGTTTTTCTTCTCTTTTTTTTTTTATTGGCAGTCTGTTTCTTCCATATGCTGATATTATAATGATAAGGTAGATTTTTAGTCATACTTTGCTAATTCTCTCTTCTAAATCTCAAAACTTGTTGGGGTATTTTTTAAATTTTTTATTTTTTTTTACCATTAGTTACCTTTTGATCATACATATATTCTCAGGAAACTCCTGTGTATGGCACTACCTAACACAGTACCCCCAAAAGAATTCTGTTCTTGTAGGGTAGGATACCAAAGCTTCTGAGGAAATTATTTCTGAACCTGCAAAACTCATAAACTACAGAGCTGTTCTGCCCCATAGAAGATAAACTAGGTTCTCTGGAGGACTGTTGCCAACATTTCTACTTTTCAACTGATATTGGTTCCTAATAGTTTTGAGGTGTTTTTTTTAAAAGATGCAATAAAAAGATAAAACTTTGGAAAAGTGCAAGTGAAGTCTTAGCACTGCAAAAATGTTGACTGTCTGAGAAAATTTTATCATTGCTAAGTTCCCAGTACATATCAGTAAGGAGGGAGACTGGGAAAAGTTATTAGAATAATGAAATATTGTCCTTGTAGTAAAAGTGCTGAATAAAAGTTGATCCAAGTTGCTGGAATAATTGCAAAGGTATAGCAGTTCTTTCTATTATAATTGCTTCTTTGTAATATCATCTTGAATTAAGAAAAACCTTTCATGAGACGTTAAGGGGAGATATATTGGACTTCAGAAAAGCATATGTTAATCTGATTTCACTCTAAAAATAATATTTAAAAAACCCCTGAAAGACAATAATCTATGCATACATTTAATAGATCTAAAGAAAATATTCTATAGTTGTCATAACTGAACTTCTTAAAATACTGTGTTATGTAGACAAGGCATGATCGGGAGCTCACATGAGCATGACAGGCCTGTCTTTCAGGGTCATGATGGTGTCAAACAGGAATGCATTCTGTCACCTCTACCATGTGGCCTGGCCCTCAATTTTATTACAAGAGAAAGAACAAATTAAAAAAATTAAAACCAGGCGCCACAAGTCTGAGCAAAAAATACAATGAGAGATCTACATTTTGTTGATAGTTGACAGTTTAGGTGAGACCATGGCACACGTGCCACTGGGCAGCTGGAGGAATGTTTGAAAATGGATGTGTTGAAGAGTTCCATATAGCAGTGCTTGGTGTGAAACCTGGTACAGAACTTTAATGTAGTAGACATTCAACAAGGAACAAGATAGAAAAAAATAGACAAAGCTGTTTTATATCTTACCCAACTTTTCATTGAAGAAGTTTTGTTTCTGCACCAAGAATTAGTCACTTAGCTGAACTGTTGTGAGCCATTAATAGTTAAAAACTCTCAAAGGAAAATTCTGTCAGAGACAGCAAGGATAGAAGCTGCTCAGAAGCAATGAAGGAATGCCATGGCTGAACACCACATCTCTAACATAGAAAAGGAGATTGGGGGTAACCTGTTGTTTGGTTAACTCCTGTTGATTGCACACATTTCAGTGCCAAAAACTTGGTTTCCTCCATTTTTTTTCTCCCACGCGTTTAGTATTTTTGATTCAGAGCTCATCCTCTTTACGCACTAGTGTTACTTTCATGATCCAAATTAATTTCCTAAAACAAGAAAGCACTGCGCACATAAGATTGTGCTTTCATGTGCTTCATGGCAAAACTGTGCTTTTTAGACCATTTACCTTAGTCGTCTTCCAGAGAGTGTTCCACTGTGTGTTCAGAGCTTCTCAGGAAATGCAGGAAATACTTGGTACACGCTGCTGGCAACACCAGGAGCTGCAGTCCCACAGTCTCTTTGAAGCAGCAGTGGAATGCAGAATGTCAATTACTTTACAATTTCAGGCTTCAAATTGGTTCAATGGTAAGCAAAAACTTACCCTGCTGCACTGCCAGAGTAAGTAGGTAATGTGAATAACTGGGAGAGGTGATCAGAGTTTACACTTAAAAAAAGTGCCGTCTTTTCCCCACTCTTCCTTACGTTTTACACATGAGTTACCAAGACCTTCCTGATCTGCTGGTAGAATTCTTCAAGCATAAAAGTTGAATTTCATCTCTCAGCTTTAGAAAATCCACAGCAATTTTATTTCCCCACTGATTGGGCATTGGTTTGGAGGAAATCCAGCTGTGTGTCAGTAATGTAATGCTGTCAGATACCTCCTTATCCCAGAAAGTTAGCTTTGCATGACAGCAATTCCTATTACCTGTGCTTCTGGAAGGGCTGTGGCAGTTTAGCAGCAGCACTTCCAGAAGAAGTCAAATGAGGGGGCCAGAACTACAAGGAGAACACTCTGGCATTGGACTTGTGATGTTGTTATCACACTTGGTACATAAACCATTCAGGAGTACATAGCAAAGAGGTAGTTGTTGTGATCTCTAACATTTCTAATGATTTTCAGTGCTACTGAGAAGACAGTTGGAAAGATTTTACTGACACGAGACTGGTTTTCCAAAAAAATGCAAATGATTTCTACATTTCTCTAAAGGCTGCAAAAAATCTAAAACCTTTCCAGTAAGATGTATATGTAGTTAGTGAAGCAAAGTATATCCTAGAGATCTTTCCTACTGGTCATCCAGTGAAAGTCTAGGTAACCCATGTAATAGGTTAGTAGGAGAGAGT
>VZTM01027237.1:89043-123772 GCA_013400555.1 Jacana jacana | reverse complement strand
AAATGTTCAGATCTTAAGATGTCATACATGAAATTATTTCTACTCAGGAGCTGGTAACCTGGAGTGCTTGTTTACCCTTTTTTTTTATTATTAAGTTCAGGTTCAAGGAAGGTGGAAGAATTTAAACTTTTGATAAATTGAAGGGTATTTCTGCAGAACAAATGGGTGAGCAATGATATACTCCTCCATAATGTGGTATTGAAAGTAAATTACCAGAACTGAAGCCAATTTTGAAATCCAAGATGAAGAAATATTGTAATTTGCAGAACAGTTATTCTGTTAATTTATGTTTTTTTGCCATCTCTCATGTAGTGGGTTTTGACTTGCCTTGCTCTGGCCTAAGATGGAAGGTATATTTTGCAACAGCTCAGTCCTTCATTTTAATTTGGTGTAGTAACACTCAAACCTATTGTGTTCAACTCTGATTATATAGAAGATATAATTTGAAAGTTGCATTTTATTTTAGCTGGATTTATTTGGCACGGAAAATCAAACTGACAAAAATCCAAGGTTCAGTTTTCCATCAGGTGTGGAGTATTCTGTCTTTTTTTGTCTTTTTTTTAAGCTCAGACATGAATGAGAAACTTCTGTATTTCAATAAAATGCACAAAAGCTGGAAAGTATTTGAAAACCAGAGATTTAAAAAACTTATAAACAAGTTCCTCCCGCTGCTGCTCTCATCTGCCACAAAGACTGAGGGCCAACATTATGCCTTTGGTTAAGAAAAAATGTTGGAAACTAAGTTCTTCGTATATAAGGCTGGAAGGAAATAGGCCTAAATGAATAAATTGAACAGATGTTCTGTTAGGCAGATAAAATAAATAGCTGTTTTGAGAAAGTACTATCAAATTACAAACTACGCAATGCCAAAATACTCTTGTAGAAACCAGTGGGTTCATAGCACCCATGGTAAGCTCAGTAGCCGTAAACTTGACTCTTTCTACATTTATGTGCCGACTCCAGACCCCTTCGGTACTGAACAGTTTATGAGCTTCATCTTTGTTTGGGTTATGAATGTCTTCCAAATCTTGAGATATTTATTTAGTTTATTTTAGTGTCTATTAACCTGATTGAAATGTAAAAATAAAAAGCCATTGCTTTCACTGTAAGAAGAAAGTGAGTACCATCATCAGGATTTTCTGTTTATTTCCCTCTTTTGTAGAGGATTTTTTGGTGGAGGAAGCTTGTTTTTAAAAGAGAAGTTAGAAGCTATACTGATCTCTAGATTATAGAGATATGAACAATGAAAAATGGATTCATTGAAATCTGTTTAAGAACCTGGGTAAAATTCTGGCTTTCTCTAACAGTAGGGAATGTGTTCTATTACTGACTTTCTTGGATTAGATCTAACAAATCTGTCAAAGCAAAAATACAAGTTATTTCCTTCTTGCATTTGTAATAGGCTGTTCTAAAGCTCAGACTGAATTTGTGCCTCAGAAAACTTTCTTGGTAGAGTTGCAGTGTTCAGGGTGATAGGAAAATCCTGAAGTCCTGTCTGTTTCTGGAAATGTAAGCATCTCATTGCAGTTTTTTTTTTTTTGTTTTAGTTTAGGTGTGGCAGGCTTAGGGTACAAGGAAAATTCCATCTTGGTTAATTATGTTCTGTCTTTCCAATTGTCTGCAGTTAGACACAGTCATTTCCTTTTCTTCCAACTCTGTTTCTCACTGTGATGTTTATATGAAATGTTAAACAGCTGCTTTCTTAAGATTCAGAGGTGGATATATTTACAACACAGGTAAGGTAATTCCTGTGAATGGTCTGTACTCTAGAAGGTGCATTGTTTTTTTTTTTAACCCAGAAAAATCTTCAAGTAGTCCATGAGCATTTGTCACAAAACTCAACATCCTTTTAGGAAAGATGTAAGCATCCTTCTATCACTCATGCTTTTAACCTCTGAAAAAAAAATGACCTCCAAAAGCAAGGGAAAAGCTCTCTTAATAAACAGAAATTACTTTGACACCTTTTAAGAAAACTATGGAAATTAAGAGTGTCACTGCTGTACACTGTGCCTTAGAGAAATGGGAGGAGCTGACTATGGACCTTGTTAAAGTATCAGCATGAAGTCAGGCATTTTGGAGCGATCTATAATAGATGTAAGGAAGTTGTATACAACTGGGAATATACACTCTATGCAAGTCTGTGCTCATTATTACAGCATGACCTAGCTTTGACTCTGCATAGTAAACTAAAAGAAGAGCTAAGTCAAGTGAAAAAGCTTGTAGCTGTGCATGGAAAAACTATCCATTCCTTCATTCTAGATTTTAAAATGCTAACAGTAAGTGAAGTTTTTTAAAAAACAACCTTATTAAGCCTGCAACGTGAAGAATCCCAGGAAGTAATTGCACAGTCCTGCCTAGACAGTTTTAATTGTCTTTTTTATCATATATAAGGCTAGTTTTAATTATGATCTTGTGCTCTTTTTCTGACGGGTCCCCTACTTCATGTGGTGCACAAGATGGATGGTGCTTATTCAATTATTAACCTATATTAACTTCATCATTTGGCACAAAGCCTTTTGTACCCCATTACTAAAACCCTATTTGAAAAGAGAATTAAATATTTTTCCTTTTGCTTTTTGACATTGCTCGTCACTGAATGTCTGACCACTGCATAGGCTTTCCTCTAGCTTCACACAAAACCCATGAGGTGAGGGAATGATATGGTTCCCATTTTATACACAGAAAAAAGTGAAGCCTAAGGTAGACTTTAGTTGAAATTACACATTACTTTTTAATGTGGGAAGCTTCCATTTTTTCATGTTCCTGGCTATTTTATTAGTGTTTTATCATTTCAGTGCCTCGATCCTCCTGTGAGTTGCAGCTAGCATATCTGCAGAATCATACACTTTACATCCATAAAAACAAAGCACAGTATAAATGACTACTGCTAAAATTCATATTTTTAGTGACTACTCGGCCTTTGGTGGACACAATCTTAAAATCCAGGTTTTGGTCAGCTTTCCTTGCCATCACCTGCTTTTTCTTCCCATAGAACTCTATTTTAATACCAGACGCAGCCAAGAAAAAATGTTCCAAATAAATTCATGTTTCTTCAGCTTCAGGAATTTTTTCATTCAAATCCAAGCTGTCACATCTTCCCTCCACCTTTTCCCCTAGCACCCAACAACTGCATTTTTTTGCCTATCCAAAGCTCAGTAATATTTCATTTCAGAAAGCTGTTTCCACAGCATAAACAATTCAGTGTTTCAGAAGAAAATTATATTCTGCTTCTCCTTGACTCTCAGACTGAAGGATTATTCAAACATCAGAAATTCTTTCTCCTCCGTGGTCTACTCGATCACATGAAAAAGCATGGTCTCCCCCAGCCAGCCCTGATGTCTTTTCTCCCCTTTGTCCTAGCTGGCTCTGGTTCTTTACCCATCCTCTCTTTTCCTGCCTTGAAATCTCTTTTCGGTGTTGCATTCAGCAAAATGGCTACTTGCTCACGGGGCTGGAAGGCTGGGGAATGGAGAGCACAAGGGACAACCTTCACACTTACCATTCAGGTGCCCGTCCTGCAGCATCTGGAAATGCTGGTCATGTGCTCAGTCCTGACACCTTTGGGGGAGTTTTCACTGCAAAATTGAAGAAAATTCTGCTGAGCATGGGGAACTTTAGTCTCAGTGGCTTCAGTTCTTTATGACTTGCCTGGACTTCAAACAAGATTATATAAATCGGAAGTATTATGCAACCTTAATAATAGGCTATGTCATCAGTTTGCTTGTGACAAACCAGTCAGCATAACTGAAATTCCTAGGGATACTAAGGTTATTAAAAATGAGTTTTCTGTTTCTTTCTAGCATGTCATAAATGTATTTTTTAAAAAAATAAAATTAAAAATTACCTTTTGCTTTTTAAATGTGCCTTGATTTTTCTCCAACTTTCCCCAAACCATAGTGGATTGTGTGTTACAAAATAAGTTTTAGTTGTACTTGGCTTCTTACTCCACCCTTATAAATGATCCCTATCTTTTAAATGATGGTCTCTGTGAACTTGACATTAGCAAAGATCAAACAATCTGAGACTGATTTTTCACCCAGATGAGACAACTTTGTTCTGGTTAAATAAGAAGTCTGGGAAAATGGCCCTAGTGGTGACTGTGAATAACAGGGAATAACTGTGAATAACTAGCTACAGTAATTATTTTTTTTTTCCCCAAGGTGCAGATGGCATTCCCAAATAAGGCTGCCATTGAGGATAAGTTTGTCTTCTGAAACAACCTCATGAATTTGCCAAAACAGGCCTCAGACACAGATATCAAAAGCAAACTGGAAACCTGATATAATAGCAATAACAGGACCTGGTTTTATCTTGATATTATTGGCACATAACTCAAAATGGTTCTGAGTTGATCTCCTGGATATATATATATATATATATAGTGGTACCCAACGACTGTTTACATATCCTGGTGGTGTATTTGTCCTACAGATAAACAAATACATAGTTAACCTGGATTAAAACAGCAGGGGGGAAACTTTACTAGACTTTTAGCTAAGTAAGTAGCTGAAATAGCCTGTGATTCTCCCACAGCCTTGAATTTCTACTCGGAGCTTAGTTTAAAAGACAGATTTCGTTGCTGCTTAAAATTGAGGTAAGCAGACCAGGTTAAGCACCCTCAAAGACAGGTATTCCTCCAGGAAAGACAGGATATGAAGCATATTCCCGTACAGTATGACTGCAATCTTGGAAAACTATTGATTTGTGGAATTGATGAAAGAAGTTGCTATGACCCACAGTCTCCTCTGAAGCCATCAGAAAAATATGGTTACAGCCCTGAATACTGTAGGTTGTTGATTTCTCTCAGCAGCTGTATTTTGCTTTCTTATTTTCTACCACTCCCAGAGGCTATCACAGTCTCTTTTTTCTTCATCTTCTGTTTAGTAGAAATATTCTGGGACTTTCCTTGAGCATACCTGCTGTAAAAAAGTTGTTCAAGGCACCTTAGGAAATTTTGATATGGCTATTTTTCAATAAATTAATTATGTAAGCAGCTGCTGAGCTTTCTAAATTCATTTTCAGGAACCTATCCTATTTTCCTAAAGCGTCAAAACTAGTGAGGTATCTCTCAAAATCAAGAGATATGAAATAAGTTTCAGGCTCTGACACTGATCTGCTGTGAGACTTTGAGCCAGGTGTCTTCTGTCTCAGTTCTCTCACTTATAAAACGTGGATAGCACTATTTTTTACTCAGCTGTGTTAAAGTACCTGGAAATCTAGTTGCAAACTGTCATACTTATGATAAAATATTCCTTACTGTGTAGCAAAGAAGTACATGTTGCAATGTTTTATGTTTTATAAACAATTCTGAAATCTCTGCAAGGTACTGTTTGTAGTACTGGGAATCTATTATTACTACATACTTATTCTGGACTTTTTCTTTTTGATACAGGCCAAATTTTGCTATGGCTATTGCTGATATATCCCATGTGTTGGAAGACAGTGGGGCATGTCTTGCTTTTACTATTAGTTCCTGAAATCTACTGTCTATGAATCAAAGTAAAGAAATGAAGCTACCGTCATAAAAAAACAAAAACAAAAACAAAAACACCACAAAACAAAAAAAAAGCAAACAAACAAACCAAACCAAAACCAAAACAAAACACAAAAAACCCTCAGCATTTATATCGTAGGTTGATGAGATTCGCAACCAATGTGGAATAACATTTTGAAAATTCCCTTCCTTCTGGGTAATGACAGATTTCAGGGATTAAAAGTGGTATAATTCCATTTCCAGTCTTGCAATTTCTCCCATAATATTAGACTGATTACTCTTTTAATTTTAAGCTGCTTGGCCTATTTCTGAGTGGTGCTGAATGTCTACTGCTTCCAAGGAAATTGTTTATGCTCATTACCTCACTGAACTAAATGTCTACAGCACAAATCTTTGTGATGTAGTCGTGGATTAATTAAAAATTACAACCATGAGTATGATGAGTTGGCCTACTCATTCTCTTTTATTCTAATTAAGATAATTTGAACCATTTTTGTAATTGTTTAATGTGGATTTCTCTGTTAAGTAGCTGTACCACCAATCACTGCCTATACAATAGGGCAGAATAGCAATGACTAAATTTTGTTCTATTCCTGGGTGTTTTCAGAGTTGACGCAAGCAGATGCAGTCTTTTGCATTAGGCTTGAATTGAATCTTTTCACATTTGTGGGTTTTTTTGGTGAATCTTTGCAGAAGGGAAGAAACTTTTTATGTTAAGATGCTTCCTTAGATCCCATCCTGCATGGAATATTGTGAGAGATTAGCTCTAAATAAAAAGAGTGATGGTAACCGTTAGCAAGCTATAGCCATGCCAGACAGTTTGGTTTACCAAGAGTTAGTACTATTTTATGTACAAAGGCTTGACTATATCCATTTCAGAACTGGAGTCTGATTTGTAAAGTTTTTAACTCCAGAGTTGAACTACACTGAAGAGTATAATATACCTGGATCATGCATGTATTATGCAATACCCTCTTTATTTTATTTAAATCTGATCTGAGTTTTGGACTTCTTAGAAGCAGATAAAATCAAAAGAAGTTTTGCATAGATTTATTTCTCATTGATCAGGCAAATTCTTTGCATGTATTACTGCTGCTGAGCTGTATCATCATGGAAGCTTTAGAAAACTACTAGAGTCAGCTGAACTCATCACTGTTTCTTTGTAGGTAACACTGACATACATGGTAATTCAAAGAGTTTGCTGTCTGCACTGGAAAGTAAAATATTTTTCAGTTTGTGCATAATTAGATATAATCTTTCTTGAATGAGTAATTTGAGAGTTAAATTAAAATAATGGAAAAAACAATTACATGCGAGGAAATAAGATTGTCCTTTCAAAAAAAACCAACAGCTGGACAAAAGGTATTTGTGTACTAAAGGGTCATTTGTTATTTGATGACAGAAGTATCACAAACATTTTTAAGGTCTGGGGTTTGGTTTTGGGGTTTTTTTGTTGTTGCAATCTTTAAAGAAGCTTGGTATTTTTCCTAGAATTGAATTGGTTTCTGCACAAAAAGCAGGTGTTAAAGTCCAAAAGGCAGAACTGCTGAGAATTCAGATAAACAAAGCACAAGTGAAGGAGCCCTAGGACTGCTTTGGTCTTTAAGCATAAAAAACATACAGGTAGCAACAAGCTGGAGCTGTTGAGAAACATTAAGAATTTTATTAAAATGAAGTCAAGAGTCTTCTGCTGGTTAGGGTTAATCATATTGAACCGTCTGGTGCTCTTGCAATTGCACAAATTTAAAATCTGTGTCCCACCTTACAATTTCATTTAAGTCTGTAATCACAGAGCAAAGCAGTGGCTCACCTGTAATTTTTAACAGGTCCCCCCATGGGTCTCTTGTGTTAACAGAAGGAAATCTTGGCACTACATTGTGGCTGGTTCTCCTTTGTTCATTGTCGGGAACTCTGTGGAGGTGCTTTGAAAAATTGAGTTGGAAAGAGTACTGAAGGTCATGAGTTCTCACTCTTTTCCCCCAAGATTGGCCAAACTCTTTTCCAGGGTGCAGAAAACTGTATCATCTCTTGTACCAAGAAGTGGTCACGCTCTAGATGAAGAATACTTTTACTTTCTTTATAGAAAGACATTAGCAGAGCCTGCAGTAAGAGCTCCTTAATGCTCTCTGTAATAGTACATATTGAGGAAGGAGCCCCTCCCTCTAGCTGAGTCTGTGGGAGCTGCACTAGCCTTGTCTGCTAGAGACAGGGTTTTTTGACCATCTGACGTGCCATTAAAATGCTAATGAACACATTTAATATATTTTGGAGCTTTTTATTACTATCATAACTTCACCAGAATGAATGAACGTAGTTATAATTCTAGCTGAAATGTAGCTCATTCAGTTGAAGTAGTGTAACCTGCAGTTCTCATTGTTTCCGTCTTTGGAAGTTCAGAACATCCATTTGGTGCTCCGAACCGAAGGTTATCTCTTGCAGTGACACTTTCTTGGACTGGTGGATGCACTGTGCCAGCTGTGTGCTGCTCTTCCATCCACCTGCACTCGTGGACACCACTAGATTCATCATGTGGTGCTGCAAGCCGGCTCATGCATCAGCATGTTGATGTGTGTGTACAGAGTCTTCAGTACTCTCGCTGTAATGCTGACATGGGATTCGTACTTGTTATTAGCAGTGCATTGCGTGAAGGCAGTAGCACAAGTTCAGTTTCCACAGTGTCTGCTGTACAATGATGGTCTATGTTAAAACATGCAATAGCACATGGCTGACATTAGCTATCTTATCTTTTGTCAGTGTGCGCATCTGCGAAATAATAGGAAAATCTCCTGCTGTAGATTGATATGCTGATGGTTAATTGAACTTTCACTGAATATTAACTTCTATCACACTTTGCAAACATACTGAGCAGAAGGAGATCATGGTACCCTGTGCTATTGATTGCAACATAGATCTGCTATGGCATAGCACTGCTAGCTCTTCCTGTAGAGAATGCCAGACTAATGCTCTGATATGCTTTTCAGTGTCATGGTGATGAGGACCTGTATCCCATTCTTTCTCTGATGTCAGGTGGTTTCATTTGCCTTTCAGGATAAAGTCATCTTTTCCTACTGGTGGTAATTGTTAGTAACTTATTGTCAAATCTGTTGGGTGTTGTACTTTTTTGTTGGTTTGGTTTTTTGTTTGTTTGTTTGTTTGTTTGTTTGTGTTTTTTTTTTGTTTGGTTTTTTTTTTTTAACTATTCCACAATGCTGATCAGATTAACAATCAAATTTAGCAGTCTTTTCCCACAAACACTGGAGTAAGCTTTCTGATATTAACAGGATTGTCTGGATGTAACTAGTGGAAGAATTGGATCCTGTACTCTTGCTCAAGATAGAAGTCAAAAGGTCAAAGTCCACCTAAAGATTCATGTTATCATCAGAAATGCAAATAAAGGAGGCGGGAATCATGAGGCTGAATGAAAGGTGGTGGTTTGGCATCTTGGGCAGTCCCAGATGGTGACATGTGAAAAACCTGGAGAGCAATTTCAGACACTGGATCTAGAGACATTATAAATTAGTTAACTCAGTAGACTAGTGAGTGAAACTATCTGTTCTTCACAGTGTGTGGGATCACAGCAATATCAAGTTTTATTGACATATTTCTTACACTTCAGGCTGGAGAGGGCAGATGAGGTATCCTGTATTTGCATCCATGAAAGTTGCTGTGCAAAGCCTGCACCCTTTTCCCATGAAGTAGGTCCACTGACTACAGTCAACCAGTCTACAATTTAGCATCATTGAACTTTCAATGTCATTGTTTCATGGCATTTTATATTGAAGAGTATTAACTCTGCAGTATCATGGGTACAGTTAATTAGAAATTAGACTTAATCTTTATAAGGTATTAATAGTAAGCATAGCATATTTCCCGATTATTTAATTTCAGGTTAAGGTTTGAAATTAGTAGATTTGCATTTTATTAAGCTTGCAGAGATTTGAAATGGATACATTTTAAATGACAGGGCACTTCAGTTATCTGCTTTACAATCCTCCACTTAAGTGTGATTGTAACTTTGAAAGGCAGTGAGGCAACCTTTGAAAGCTGGTTCACTTGGACAGCTTGTAATAAAAGGTTCTCTGTCAGTAAGCATTATATATCTGATAAGAGCCTGTGACTTGAAATGTATGCAAAAGTGAAATGAACTGGTGTTCCTACTGATCATGACATGCAAGGTCAGTACAAACAACCAAAATACTGAATTGCAAAACAATACAATCTTGGCAGCAAAAGTCAGATTGATCATTATAGGGAAGAAAGAGCTGTGCAATGAAATTAACACTGTGTTTGAAGTCACTTTTTAAGAAAGGGTTATGAAATCTGAAGGAAATTTTAAAAGTGGGGGTTTGGGGTGGGTTTTGGTTTTTTTTTTTTGATGTTCTGAAATATTTCTTCTGGTGCCTTTTTAATTTGTGCACTTCATCTCAGTTACAGCTGTGGAAGAAAGTCTAGCTGAAGCCCAAAGGATTAATGAAATTGAGGGAGTAAACAATTCCCTATTCTTTTTGAGTGTGTTAGTGTCTTTTCTCAACACTGGTAATGAATGTGAAAACGATGAAGACTGAGAATCTAAGAAGCTGGGACTTCAGAGAAAGAGCTACTTCACATAAGGACAGTAAACACAGGAATGTACTGTCAGTGGAACTACTGGAAGTGAATATAAATAAGTTTAAAAATCAGATATATTTTTGTGAAGATACAGGATGATAAATGTAGGACAGTGGCCTTAGAATTGGAAAAAGAAAAGAAAGAAAAGCAAGCCAGAGGCTATATCCTGTCCATAAATTTCATATGTTCTTTCAGCCATTTTTAAAGTGCTTTTAGCTCCGGTAAAACAATGATCCAAAGGACTGAAGACTTTTCCATATTAGTGGAAAGTTCACTGAAGTTAAAAGAACCATAGTGTGAAGTTCTTACTGAATGACTCATTTGATCATCTCAGTGGACCCCAAGAGGAAGGAAAAACTGTGAGTCTGCTTGTTCTCTTGTTCTTAATCCTCTAAAAAAAGTAGAGCTTTTGCTATTTATCTGTCTCTACAAAAGTTAGTGGCCATACAATACTTCAATGTGCAACTTGAAACTCGGTGATTTATGCTCTCAGTTATATGAGTAAAGGACACTGGAAGTCCTGCTATTCCTTTGGTTCCTGAATGCTTGACTGCTAAAAAGTAAGACTGGAGCAGAAAACTTGATTAGTAGTGACTGTCCAAATAGCTGAAGAGACAGCAACTACAAAAAAGAGGGTGGCAGGCCTGGGACCACATAGTAGCGGAGCTCCCTTGGCTTAGGAGCATGGAAGAGGTCTGTTGCTCTCAGAGGCACTTCTCTACAGAGAAAGCACTGTAGTCAATCACCTGAATAGTGGTGTTCACCTGTTGTTTGCAAATACGCATTAATTTTAATGACAGTGTGTCCAGGTGTGCTGATCCACAAAAATGACAACTGATAGGATTACAACCCTGTATGGCAGAGACCTGACCTAGTGGCTTCAACAGGTTCAAACTAGCAAATGGCCCAGAAATAAATTTGTTCATTTTAACCCTAGTGTTACATGTCAAAAGGACATAAAACGGAAATAAAGCATAAGAAAACTAAATAAACTTAATTCCCAAGCCTCTTCAGCCACAGCTGAAGTGATCCTTGCACAGTAATGCTAACTGGTTTCCTTGTGCCTGCAGGCATATTACCACTCCCATTTACTCTTTAATAATGAGAATTTAAGCTGACTTTACTGAGATGGACTCCCAGTTCCAGGAAGGAAGCTTGGTGTACTCCCAGCCTAAAGGTTAAGGCTCTAATCCATCCCCTGGAGCTAAAGCAAGACAAGAATAAAACTTTCCCACTCCTTGAAGAACATAATTGTTGTCAGAATATTTTGAAATTAATGAAGGTTATGGTTAAAAGTTTCCAATCACATGTCTTCCCTATTGGCTTTGTTGGTGCCATTGTTCTGATTTTGAGAGTACAAAGATTCCATAAAAACATCTCATTTTTCATGCACTAGAGAATTACTGCTATTCACAGCTTGGGGGAACACCATCCTCTTCCTTCTTGACATTGTTGTTGTAGTTACTGCACTTGAACTTATTGCTCATCCATCAAGATCCATGTAAGGCTGCTGAAAGTGGTCTGTCTTCTCAACAAAGGGCAAATACCGCATGAATATGTGTATACATAAAAGTTTCTCTTGGGTTTCCTTTGTCCATGACTTTGTCCAAAACCTAAATTTATAAGTCCAATTTAAAGAAACTATAGAAGAAATTACTTTCTTCTCATGTGGGATCTAAGCATTGTTTCAAGCGTCTCTGGACTATGGTTTTATGTAAGAGTTTGCTTTCTTCTTCCTCTATTCAGGATTTGCCGTCTTTTATACCATGGCATGAATGATATCAAGGAAGTTCTTGATTAGCATAGCTGAATCAAAATCAAGCGTGGTTTGGCCATGTTCCTTTTAGGACCCCATTATCATAATGTCTCTGGCCTTTTTACATAGCTAAATTACTCTGCGGTTTGAGTGGTGAGGAAAGAGTCCTAATGTGTTTGTACTGTCAAACTTTTCAACACTATACTGTACATTTCTCATAAGAGCACATTTGGAAAGAAAAATCCCTTATTGCTGCATGGCTAGACTTTAGGCAACACTTCAAGAGCAGACACCTTAACTGAGTGTTGTCTTGAAGAACTGAATGCAGCCTCAGTGATCTTACTGTAGCATTTAATGCAACCCTATACAGCTGTTAGTTATTTATACAAGAAGATAGAAATAAGTTGTACAAGTCAACCTAACAGGAGAAAAGCTGAGCTAAAATATGTCTATATTTAGCAATATTAAAGCCTCTTCTCTCAAGGCTATCTTCAAGCAAAAGCTAAAAAGTTCAGTCCTTTAATTCTGACATGATTCAGCTCATGGAGTATCCAGTCTGGTTATTATTGAGATCAATGTGCTTGCCAAGATGTTATGGCCTACTTCATCCACAGGTAAGACTTACAGATTTTTTAATTAGCTGGAGTGAGCTTTTAAGACCGTGTTTTGTCCTGTAGAATAAAACCTGTGGGCTAACCTCATTAATCAGTCAGTTAAGTCTTCACTGCACCGGAATTCAAATGTATCTTTGATTCCAAACTCCTGGCCCTGGGAAGGAAGTGAAACCCACAGTGAAGCTGCAGACGAGTATTAGAGCTCCTGCATTCTCAGGCCCAGACATGCTCATTAAGGAGACAGCAGTAGGCGATGGTGGTCTACTAAGTGGTCTAATTAGTAAATCAGTAGTCTCCAATTCCCAAAGCTTTGTGTATCAAAACCAAAATGGTAGTTCAGCAAAAGATGGTCTCATAACAACAAACCAGAACTTTTATTGCATTGCTTCCATGTGCTCATGATGGCTTTTTCTGGATTTATTGGTTAATATAGATGGAGTTTAATTTTAAACAGAAGAATGAGGGACAAAGTTTTAGAAAATTATTTGAGCTGTATTCTGCAGTTCTGACAAAGGAAAATCAGACCTTAATGTCTCTTGGATTCTGGTAGAGTGTTTTGCGAGCTGTGGAAATGATTGACTCAGCCTTCAATCTGTGTGTAACATTGCCTGTTAGGTATACTTCATCACTGTTTTTCCAAAAAGGTGTTTTAAGTACTGGGAGTACTTGGTCAAAAGAACAGAAAATTTGAGTATCTGTTAGTATGCAGAGATATTTGTAGCTCTATTGGTCCAAGAGCAAGAATTGTCAGTACAGTACAAGACAGTACAGGTAACATGATATCTTTCATTGAACTAAGAATAATTAATCTTTTTATCTAATAATACATCCAGAGGAGGAACTTCTATGCCCTCATGCCTGAATGTTCTAAAATATTCTTGTTCCAATAGAGAGTGTCACATTATCTACCTTGTCTACTTAAACATATGTTCAAAATGATGGATTAGTGACTATTTTGGGTGCATTTTTACTCTGTTGTTATCTTGAGTCCCATTTGACTTACACAACTGTTTTCAAAGTTATAAATATGTACTCTTTATATGCCAGATTGAATCATGATGTCTTTTCTCTCTTTGCTGTAGTCACACTTTCAAAAGAAGTATAGTTTACACAGTAACAGAGTGTTGCATGAATGTATTCTTGGTTTATTTTTATTATATTTTACTTTATTTTTATCAGTGAGATAAATGCTTTCAAGAAATTAGGAGAGCTTTTGATGAATCTTATGCAGAAAAATCAGGTAAAAAATAGCTAAGAACCTCTATAAAGTGATTATTATTTGAAGTGTGATATCTACGGAGACATATGACATTTATTTTAGAGTAGGGGAAAGATTGTGATAACAATCACTGCAATTATCAATCACTGCATGATTGATAACATTTGCGGATGCCAAGCCTTTAATTACTGTCCTTTTATTGTTTGCATCACTAGTTAGCTAGATCTGTAAAGATATATAATAATAGATCTAGCCCACACAGCTTACTGTGATTGCACATGGTATGCAAGTCTGGTCCACATCAAATAGAAACTTAGGGCATGAGGAAATTAAAGAGGCAGGAGTAAAACAGGAATAACTATGGTAGAAAAGGATCCTTGGTTAGTACACTAATGCTTTTACATGGCAATATTCCTAAGGACCGGGTCCTGAAGGGCAGTTAGATAGCACTGTTAAGGGGAGTTAGATGCTTAAATGTAGTTATGGACCCTGTCTTTCATCCACATATAGTGTCCCTGAAGAAAGAGGACAGTATTGCCTACTGAATAGAAACAGAAGACCTAGCTGATACATGTGTGATGTATGGATCAACACTTCATAATACAATTTGATAGGGGAATAAAGAGTAAAATAGAGGACTTGTTCTCCTTAGCCAGTTTGGGTTCAGAGAGAGAATGTGCACAAAGGATGCAAACTAATCCCCATTGCACTAACAGAGAAATCCTAACCAGAAGTACAATTGCAATTTTTCCCAAAGTCTCACCAGGGGAGTAGTTTGAAACTGCTGCCAGGCTTCCCTTGGATCACTTCTAGATTGGGGCTATCCAAGAGATGTGCTGCACCAAATCATCTCCTCTACTAAGGCTGACCATTTTGTGGGCTGCAGCATCTGGCTCTAGGCCTTCTGGAAAAATGAACTTGCTTTCATCACTTCATGATCCTAAAAGACACAACATTGCTAAGTGAATGATACAAGGCTGCAAGATTCACCGAGGTCTTTATAAGGTGCTTTGTTTCTTCATCTGAGGATTTCAGTGTTTTATAAATCTGAAGTGTTCTTGGAAAATAGTGTTAGGTTTGAAAAGCTGGTTTCCTCCCAAAGGAGACAAAAAAATTATGAAGTATGAGTATTTGTTACGTTGACTAGGATGGTGGTTAGAGAAAGTCAGATAATATGCAGATAGATGTTTCCCATCTCCCTTCTTCCAAATTTCAGTGAAAATGATAGCTCACTCTTCTCCAAGAGCCTTGTGTGTCTGGAGAGACTGAGCACTGCCACTGCATACGTGTTTACTTTTTGATAATGGACTCCTGATGTATTTCTTCCAGTTTAAAAGTGTTTGAATAGCAAGAAATGTGTACCTCTATAGCAGTCCTTTCTGGTAAATTCTACAGTAACAATTAATCTTCGACACCCTCAGGAGGTTCTTCAAATTTGTAACACACAATTATCATGGAGTATTACTGCTGTAGCTTAACTGCATGTATGCTATGCAGGAGGTTTTCTAGGAAACAAAGAAGAAGAAACAACTGCAGTTGTCAGGATACGGGAAGCCAGCAACAAAGATAAAACTATGGGAAGAAATTTAGGAACAATCCTAATGTTGCCATGTATGTCATAGGTCTGTTAAGGACTACAAGAGAGCTTGAACTAGAACATAGTCAGACCCAAAATGAAGCTGAGATCAGGTATGGTGTAACTGGGATGTCATTGATTAGGTAAAGAGTTCCTGTTCAGACACCAAAATACTCCTAGTAGAGAAGTGGGAGTTCAACTGTTGAGCAAGAAACCAAGTTTGGGAGGTGCAAGGAGAAACAACAGCTGCTGCAGAACTGCTAGTTTTGTGGTTATCATCTATAGTGCTCAATTATGGGCTTTAGATGAGGAACGTTTGGGGTACCCTTACATCTGTGGGATGAGAGCAGACATTGTAGCTGGATTTCAGTTTGGCTGCCTAAACATGCATGTGTTCTGTGAGACTAGGCAAGGGAGTCTGTCTGTAAAAGCAACTACTTCCACCTATGTTTATTCTGGCTCCTTTCATTTATCCATTCCTAGATAAATTCTTTCAAACGTGATGCCAAAACTGCAAGGTGCTGGTCAATTTTTGCAAGCTGCCTTGAATGACTCACCTCATTTCTCAGATTACTGACAAAACAGGAAAAACAAAAAGTCTAGTGGGATTGAAAGCATTTGGCAAGCCCGTACTGACACTTTTGTGAATTAGAATGGCTTGTTTATGGTGTCTTTCTTGGGTAGCAATTTTTTTGATAGTGGCTGTCAAGATAAATGGATGGCAGGGACTCTGCTAAGTGCAAGGGGGGTGTAGCAGCAGTTAGGCCTACTGTGTCAGGGAGAGAGTGTTGCTGCAGATGCTTTCCTAGTGATACTTTGGTGACTCTGCCAGGCCATACGGAGAGCACAGGAGATGAGGTATACAACCATTCTGGAGCTTCTGGCTAAGGCTGTGGAGTGTCCCCTGACCAGGGCCAGATTGGATGCGGTTTTGAGCAACCTGGCCTAATGGAAAGTGTCTCTGACCATGGCAGGGGGGTGGAACTTACATGATATTTAAGGTCCCTTCCAACCCTAACCATTCTACGATAGGATTCAGGAGAGAACCCCAGAGAATGCAAGTGTCAAGTATCAGAGGCTCATGGATCCAATGGGAAGACCCAGTGTACCAGAGTACAATAGTGTCTATTAACACACCCAGAAATACCAGCACTCGCTGTACCACCTTTTGGTATCAGAGCAATAACCGCTGGGGATTCCCAGTCAATGTAGGGAAGCTGCATTTTTTCTATGGGATATTAGCAACATTGTGAAGGGGTTTGCGAAGCCACTCCTTGGACCAGTCATTGGAAGAACTTAGAGGTGCCCATTTATGCCAAGCACCTGTAAATGCAGGGTTTGGGGTTTTTTTTTTTGAGAAGAATCCTTTTAGGGTGAAAGGCATAGATCTGATTCTCACATGTGTTTGCCGCAGGTGGTTCTCATCAGGCATTTTGGAGGCACAATTATTTCTGGCTGAGGTGGGACTGTAAAACATGATGCTGAACTCAAAATGGAGGTGGCTTGGGTTGAATTAGAAGGACTAAGGTTGGCAAACATAGTCCTGTCTGTAGATGTAAATGAAAAGGCTGGCCATGAGCCCTGCTGTTGCTGACTGCAGTAATTTTTTCCTGTGAATATGTGCAGTAGAGGGCACCAGTATGTTAATTCGTATCTGGTCACATAGTTGATATCTTTAATGGGATTTATTGATAATATAGTGAGGGATAAAGAATAATAAATAGTAATTACATATTATTGGAATATACAGTAGTCTTCGTTGGAGAAATAGGTTGATCCTTCAGAAGCGAATAACTGCTCGTCATCTGTGTGTGCAACCTTCTTCTCAACTTTGGACTGAATTTCTACATAAAACCCTGCTGAGAAACACGGATTCCAGTAAGCTGGTATGAAAATTTCAGCTAGCTGCCACACTGAAACGGCTGATCAGCTCTCAGCAACTGGTGTGGGACCAATTTAATTAAGACAGCCGAGGGAAAGATTCTGCTAGGAAGAACGCTCCTGCGTGTAATTTTACCATGGCTCTGGAGAGCAAAACAAAGGGCAAAAGGCTACTCAATTATTCCAGTAATTATGCAAAATGTAGTAGTTCTCAAGGATAAAGGATGTAGCTCACGGGTGAGAATTTGTAGCTTGCTCAATATACTTTTAATGAAGCATCCCAGCAGAAGTCTATGAAGCAGCAAATGCTTGAGTCAGTTGCTTAGAAAGTTGGCTGCCTAAGGGATTTGGCAATACGATACAAAGCCAAGAAGAGTGTGATAAAGGTCAGAGGTTCACATCCAGTACAACTCTTTGGCAGGTGGACTTTTAATTTTCTCATGGTGGCTCTTGATCTTTGTGAAATAGGTTTTACAATATTGCTGTAAATATGCCCAAGTATCAACTATTCTGTAGTAAGCAGCATTTCCTACAAAGAAACCAAAGAGCTTAATTAAATTCCTGTTCATAATAAGACTGCCATTGTTCAAACGACTTCAGACACTTACCTCTTAAACAGATCCTTCTTGCCCATAATTGTAATGCAGTGATGATCCAGGATGTGAAAGCTCTGTCATTGGCTATTGTTCATTTCAAAGAAATGGACAAAAAATGAATTTGAAAAACAATAGATATCAAGCTGGCACCCTTCTTAGGCATTGGAAGTAACATAATAAAACTGGGGGGGCGGAAATTAAGGTTGGCACTAGGTGAATTGATATGCAAAGAAATTAGAAAAAAGGCATTCTCCCAGTTTTCCAAAACTCTCATTGTTTTTTTGTTGCTTTGTTTATTGAATATAATATCTTCATTTGTCCTCCCAAATCTGTTATATACATTGAAGACAATTATAGTTGCAGCAGCACAGGTTTGGCAGAGGCTAGTGTCAGAACTGGGCAAACATTGTTCATTTTGCTTCTCTGCATCATGTTGTAATATCTCTGAGTACTTTCTTCCCCTGCTTGTAGCAACTTTTTCTCATGTGAAACATAGAATCATTCAGGTTGGAAAAGACCCTTGAGATCATCGAGTCCAGCCACCAGCCCTACTCTACAAAGTTCTCCCCTACACCATATCCATCATTAAATTCTGGGAGAGGTCACTGCTTCAGTGAGTAATGATAAAGCCCTTAGCTTCAGCATTCAAAATTCTACATTCTAAAGACACATATTTGAGTTTTGTACATCAGTGTGTCCATGTCTTCACATATATGTTCACCATTTCTCCATAATAGCCAGCAGAGAGAACACTCCCATAATTCAGAGTGAAAAAGGAATGAGGAAATTTCATTATTTGGATACAAATGAGAAATGAAACCAGGAATTTTCTTTCAAACTGCAACCAACAGAGCCCTTTGTTTCACTGAAATCCTTTGAATTCAGTGGGTCAGAATTGTAGTTGAAACAATTTCAGGAAAAGCTCTTGCTGTAAACATGGGCAAAATTTTTGTGTTATTTTTACTGTATATTTCAGCAAGTTCAACACAAAGGCTTTGTCCTCTGTCTGCATAGAAGGTGTCATCACATACAGTAGTTCAGACATTATCTAAAGAGGACCAATAAGAGGGATACCAGTATATCTTCCAGGAGTGGAAGAAGAATCCTAGTGATGACCATTTCCTTATATAAGGGAGTGAGGAGGAATGTGCATGCGTTAGGTGGAAGGAATGATGAAAGGTCTGTCTTGCCCAGCTAAAAGGTCATTTGGGGCCACTTTTTCCAGGCATTTTGAAAGAAAACTGCAGGCTCCATAGATTTTAAAATTAACTTTGAGGACATGTTAAAAAAGAAGGTTGGTTTTGGAAACAAAGCTAAACTTTAGGAATCCAGAATTAAAGGAATATAGGTGGAGTACCGGGAAGAAGTTACATAAATGTTCAGCCCTCATCATATGATCAGGTTGACTTTGTCAATGCCTTGTTTTCATCACAACTACTACTAATTTGAGTTATTTACATAATTAATCCATAGATGTGCATACTTTGGAATAGAAAGACATTCCCGATAGTTTAACTATGTTTGTGGTCATTTGTGATTAGCTAATAATTTTTTTTTCTATTTACAACCTGATTAATTTCTTTTTATTGTATTAGTTACAAAAGTCTCCCCTTAAAATATATTTACAAAACCAGAATGGACATTGTAGTAAACACTGCACTATGCCATTTTAGCTCTTAAAACAAGCAAAAAATCACAAACTAGAGGTAATAAAGAAAGGGAACAGCGTAATAACTTTGTGTGCTTTCTTTTTTTCTCTGCCAGACTAGTACAGCTACAAGAAATTCCTTTAACCTTTTTGCTTCAGTAACAAATCAAGCTTACGGATATATATACCTGTCCTGAGCTGAATTCAACTTAATAAATTTCTATAAAGTGTTTTGATCAGTTTATTTAAATGCAAGACATGACTGCAGCAAAGTCTGCTCTTAATGTTGCATTTTCTACTGCAGAGATGAATGTTGATAGAACCAAAAAAAAATGAGAAATACAGAAGGAACACTACACAATAGCTTGGAAAAATGTTCTACATATTCCCTGTATGCTTTACTTTTTTTATTTTTCCCGAAGGAAAGAAAAGCAAGATGTAATGTCAAAAAGTGGGGATATTTGGCCAATTTATAATAGAAGAAGAAAGCAAAATGCCTTACTGAAAAGTAGGACAATTCTACCAAAAGTAGGACACTTACTGCACATTAAGTACCTTTGGATTATGTGTATTGTATCATGCTGACTTTACACACACAATTAGTTACAGCGATTTCAAAGTGGGACTAACAGTGGATGATTTACCCCACATGATAAGGCTGTAGTACCATAACAAGCAGGGTCAGAATACACACCCATCAAAAGGAGAATCTGGAGAACAGCTATAACTGTTTATCTTGTGAAAAAAAAACAAAAACCTCACTGGCACTTGTTCTGTAGATCAAATCAAATCAGAAAAAAAACAGAGCAGATCAATGATGCTGGAGCAGGTTACACAGAGTAAAATTCTAGCAGATAATTCTTAGAATAACTGTGCAAAATGTGTGCAGTTCATGTGCCTTGAAGGTAAGCATAAGGATGAGACCATTTCACAGCAAAGGGTGCGAAAGAGGCTGCATGATGAAGCAATTTTTTTCTTAAGGCTTTAATTTTTAGTGTTCCAACGGCACTTTGAGGACAGTATTTGCAGGAGCCATTTTCCATAAGCAATGGATCTGTAAGTATATCCCATGCAGACTGATTATTTATAATCCATAAATAAGGCTGGATGTTTGAGTTGTTGGCGTTTCCTTTCTCAGAGGCTGTGGTCCAGCTAAATCACTCCTGGAAAGACCTACAAAGGAGCCCATCTTTGGACCAGAACTTAGAGCTTTGAGTTAGGCTACTTAGCTCCCTACACTGCATGTGGGGAGTAAGTTCATACAGCACAGGATTCACAGGGACCAGCACCTCAAGTGTAAGTAATGCCTGAGCTGGAAATAGAGGCTGCTCAGGAAAGGATACTTCTTGAGTCCTTTTTAATGTTGATAAGAAGGGTAAATAGAGAGCTCAGAGAGAAGTTGAGTGGTTAAGTGAGAGAATTTTGAATATAGCAGCAGTTACGTGATATAAAATATTTGACCTTGAAGGTTACAGCAGGTAGTGTGAAAACATCAGTCCCGCAATCAGTGCACAAAGTATGCCTAAGTTCTATTTAGTTGCCAGAGCCCTTAATGAGATACAAGCTGTATGCTCTGGGTCTCATATCCCCATCTATAAAAAAAGAGTATAGTCAACAAAGTAATGCTATAGGTGATGCATGTATAGTGTTTTACTTGGTATTGGGACCTGAAAGCATGAATAGACCTTAGTGAGTGGTGCAGTAAATATGCTTGAGAGAAAGGATATTTTTTTTGCCAACCAAACAGATTTTGATAGGCTTGAGAAGTAAGCCAATGGGGATATTATGAAGTCCAACAAGGCTAAGTGCAAAGGTCTGTACCTGAGTCAGGGTGATCACCAGTATTAGTACAGAGTTGTGGGTGGATTGAGAACGGCCCTGCAGAGAAGGACTTGGGAATACTGGTAGATGAATAATTAGATATGAGCCAGCAACATGTGCTTGCAGCCCAAAAAGTCAATGCTGTCTTGGGCTGCTCCGATCTTGTGAGACCCCCCCACCTGGAGTCCTGTATTCAGCTCTGTGGTCCCTACTGCAAGGAAGACATGGATCTGCTAGAGTGGGTACAGAGTACCATGAAAATTATCAGAGCACTGAAATGCCTCTCTTATGAATAAATGGTGAGAGAGGTGCTGTTCAGCCTGGGGAAGAAAAGGATCTGCAGAGACCTTATTACAGCCTTTCAACACTTAAAGAGGGCTTATAGGAAAGATGGAGACTCTTATGGGGGCTCGTACTGATAGGAAAAGGGGTAACAGATTTAAAATAAAAGAGAGTAGATTTGGATTAGACTAAAGTAAGAAATTCTTTAGTGTAAAGGTGGTGAAGCGCTGAAATGGGTTGTCCAGGGAAATTGTGGACTCCCCATCCCTGAGAGTGTTAAAGACCAGACTGGACTGGGGCTTTGAGCAACCTGCTCTAGTGGGAAGTGTCCCTGCCCATGGGTTGGGAGGATGAAACTAGATGATCTTTAAGGTCCTTGCCAACCCAAACTGTGCTATGATTCTATGATAATGGCCCTGACCAGCCTCACCTGGAACCAATACCCAGCCTGCAGTCCTAGAAGCCTTATTTCAAGCTGGCGCTATGTTGCAGAGGTGTCTGGGTCCAACCCTACTGCTCACTGCTCTGACTTAATGTTCAGCCTCCCTGGACAGACCTGCAGGCAGCTTGCCTCTGGCCCTGACTCCAGAGTGTACCTCAGACTTATGTGACAGGTATTTCTGTCTCCTGGGTGGACCCAAAACCCAATTCATTACCTTGCCCTGTCTGGGCCTGTTAATGGGATCTGCCTGCATCAGTACCCTGGCCCTGTTGAACTGTCCCCACTGGTACGGGTGGCCCTTAGCTTCCTTCTCATCTCCCCTCATGGGTCAACCCCACTCCTGTGGCTCCCTAATGTGTAGCCCTCTATGCAAGGAATCACTTGATCTACGTTGTACCAAAAATTGTCCAAGGTTTTTGGTTTTATCTCTGGGAATTATCATTCTCTGTCATTCTCCTTGGAAAGGAAATCTTAAATCTTACTGACCTGCCTCATTAGTAGAAGGACCCCTTCAAAAGCATCCTTCTTAGCCTTGTTTTCAGCAAATGCTAGTAAGTCTCTCTTAACACAGAAAACCTTGTGGGGATTATGTGTAACTTCAACTTAATCCTTGACATTATCAGTCTTGTATGTGCCAGGCAACGACATCAACACTGGTTCGTGTCCCTCTTCCCCAGGGAGACTTTCTGAGGCTTGAAACAGAGCTAGAAATCCAGCATGGTATAAAGACTGCTTTCCTGACACAAATTCTCAACCCTTTTATCACATTCCTTTTAAAAATTAGCTTACACAGACATATTTGAGAATTTTAGGAGGTATGCTGAAATATGAACTGACTGTGCAAAAAGAGTATGTGGGAGAGTGAAGGTGAGGGCACATTAGTATGCAGAAACTTAATATAAATCCAGTGCACTACACCCTTCCTTCAAAATAAAAGGACATATTTGCAAGCAGGGTCTGTCTGAGCCAGTGATCTTCCAGTTTTGTTTGCATACAGTCAAAATGCTTCTTCTATTGGCAGGAAGAAAGAGTGGGTGCTTCTGTAAAGGATTATCTACAGATATGACTTTAAAGGGGAAATTTCCCTCTATATGTGTCAGAAACAAATGTCAATATCCAAGGCACAAAAACCATGTTTTTCCTTTATTTAAATTTAAAAGACTTAATAAAATTATTTAAGCAAGGCAGTGGCTGTGAAGAGATGCATGGAGGTGGCAGTCAGTAAGATCTGAAACATAATTTGCATTTGAGAACTGGTGTAGCCAGAAATTGGGTTTCCCTTAAGGTTTCTAAGAGACTTAAAGAAAAACTTGAATTCTCTCTCTCAAAAAAAGCTGTGTCTGGGCCACAAAGTGTCTAGATTGGATTGAATTAAAACAGGCAGATCTTCAAACATCAGAACTACCATGTTTCTAAGCTAAGGAAGGGATTTGCTGTGAGGAGATCCAATGCCAGTTAAATGATGAAAACTGTAATCTTTAATAGTACCTCATCTCTTCAAGGTATGAAGGCTAATCCCAGGTTCTTCCTTGACAGGGAAACATGAATAAAATGGCTCACCAACTGAAAATACCAACCCACAGATATCTTCAACAACGTTGAAATATGAAATGACACTTCTTCACAATCTCTGGTGCACCAAGTGAAACCAGCTTTGTTGAACAGGTAGGAAAATGGAGTAGACCGTGTATTAAGTGCTGATATAGAGAAACTAAATCAGATTAACGATTTCCAGGTACTGTGTTCAAGTTACATCCATCTGCACCACCACCAAATAATAATAAAACCGTCTATTAACCACTGAGAATCTAAATGTTTGAAAGTATCCATAACAATTCCATGGATTTAGTGAACACATGGGTTACATTTTTCAATGTGAATTTTTGCATTTTAAAGGGTTAGTGAATGGAAAGGTTATTTCTAAGTCTAATTGTTCATTATGTGTTCTTTGTTGACTCAGTTTTAAATGGCTCTTTTTTATTAGTTCAACAGTAGAAGATTAAACTTAATGAATGTGCTCATTAATAAAATACTGCTGAGCCCTAAACCCATCAATTTCATATATTATTATACTATGTACCACTGTAATAATATAGATGTTTAAAATGCCTGTTAAAAGGACAGTAACTGATCTGAGACAAACTGCCTACATTCAGCAGTGCTATACTGAAGGGAGAAATGGTTGACAACAGGCAAATGAGATGCAAAGACAACTGGAGTTTGCATTAAAGCCGACTAACAGGCTAACATTTAGAAGCTCAACTGGAGGGATGACCAAGGGCCTTTAATCTAACAAAAATTGCTGACGGGATGGATTTACTGCCAAAAGCATTAGTCTCTGTGTGGGTCACACCAAAGCTTTATGGATTGCCCCACTGTAAACACAGAATGCGGTTATCACCTGCTTACTTTCTGTGTTGAAAGCAGAATACCAGGAGAAAAAGTTGGGTGCATTTTACCAAGGAAATTGTAACCCTTCCTTTAATATAAGGAATTTCTTAGAGCTGTGAATTTTGACTAGTGTCTCAGGTAAGAGAGACTATTCTCTACATGTTTTCAATTCCTAAAGTTTACAATGGAATATGTGAGATTTCTCAACTGGTTTAGATGAAATCTGAGGAGCAGCATTTTATTTCCTTTGGTTTATTTTTTGGCTTTTTACATTTTCTTCTGAGTTCTTCATCTTGAAATCTTAGTATTGCTTTATTTATTAACACAGCTAGAATGCTAAAGGCAGTTATAGAGAGATGTTAGTTTGAAAACAGGCACAATGCTTTGTAATATGGAATTGAATAGTCTTCTAGAACTCCTAGTTGAATAATAAGAAATTAATTTAAGAAGAGGATTAGGGGAAGTGATTTTTATGTGTGTTATGTAAACTGTTTTCTAAAAAGACAAAACTAGAAATTATCATAGACTTCAAAGAATAAGTGGGAGAGTTGGAATCCCTCCAGAAAAGAGGGAAACATTTGTCAGCCATCAGAAAGATTAATTTTCTTCAAATGTTTGATGAAATATGATCAAGATCAATTCTTTTTTTTCTCCTTCCCACCAACCCTGTCTTTTTAACTGATAGGAAGGCTTTACTTCTTACTCCACACAATGGAGAATACCTATTGCTCCAAATACTGTAGTGTCCCAACAATGTCAAAGTTAGCATAAATGCAGTGCAATTTTTGTCTTGTCCAAATGCTTTGTCTTCTGAGACACTGGAGCAGCTTCATTTAAAGATGAGAATTCCAACAACTCAGATACTATGCTTGTGATTTCTGAAGTGCTGTGATGACACCAAAAAGACTTTTCCCCATAATTATATTACAGTGGATAAAATAATTGGAGTTTATTATGTAGGTGGGATTTTTACTTACAATTCTTTAAAAAAAAATTCTGCAACTTCTCACTTGAATATAACTGAGGTTGAAAAATGCATGTATTATAGTGTCTATATGCATCTTTCTGCAAGTGAAAGATTATTTACTATACTGTTTTATTTAGTTAAACAAACTCATTCTAACCCTTACCTTGTTACTTTCAAGTTGATTTCTAGTCACAGTACCACAATTTTGTAACAAGTGACTTCAACTTCTTGTGATTTTCCAAACACGAATGCATTCATTATGTCTTGATTAGTTACTAGATGATCTAGCTACAACTGTTTAGTAAGCTCTTATAAAAAGGTCTGTTTCTGAACCTGTGAAACTCCATCAGTGCTACAAAGTTTCACAGGTGCATTGAAATAATCTCTGATTCAAGCAGAAGTTACATAAATAAAAGTTTATTTGAAAATAAGGAGTGTTCTTTCTTATCAGCCAAAATCTCCCAGTCCCCAAATTATGTATGATATAAAATACCATACATACAGTATTGATTCTGCTGAGCCTGATATAACTTATTACTAATTGTATTCCCCTCTGAGGGACTCTGGCCTGACTATGTTGCATCTCAGAACAGTCTATTTACTGCAGAGAACAGAGGCTCAAAAAGCATCTTATGAGGACACTGTGACTTCTAAAAGCTACAGAATTGGAGGTTTTTAAAAAAAACAAAACAAAACAAAACAAAAAAACTTTCATCATTATTTTGTCCCTTCTGAACTCTGTATGATGAAGACTTTTTTGGGGAAAAAAAATAATTGTTCATCCTGCAACTGTTGAATGAAGAACTTTTAGCTGTCATTTCATCAGTCTCATTATCTGTTTTGGACATTATCAATTAAATAATTAAGCCATGTATTCTGTACACAGTAACTTTAATGACAATGACAGAAATCATCATCTGCATCCTGAAAAGCTACTTAAACCCCGAATGGGCATGTCCTCTGTAACCTCTGGAAACCCCTTTTTCACAGGTGCCCTCCACTACAACTATTCTCCATATTTGTGGAGAGATTTTTCATTGTACCTATTGCATTTATTACATCTTTTCTTGCCCTTTCATGACTCACAGCTACTTTCTAAGTTGCTGCCAGTGTTTTTTCCACTATTTTATGTGTGCCCATCCACTTTGTAATTCTCTTCTTCCTTGATTTTCGTCTCAAAGGGATTCCTTTCTGCAGATCATAGAAGAGGTTTGCATATGTCTAGGAATAAAAGCCACTGCCAAACATGCAAATTGCAAACAGGTGCCAAGATGTCTTGCTCTTTCCCAGCATAAGAGGGAGGTTCACAGTGCACTGAAAAAGATCATTATACAGAAAAAAGTGGGATCTGTTGACAGAAACTACAGTTTGAGTGCCATCAAACATACCTTATTCCCAGTCTCTTGTCTTTCACAATTGCTATTCAGGATTTCACTTTCAAATAAATATTTGGCACTTGTATCCCAAACGACAAACAAATATGCAGAGAAAATTTTGCCTGAGTAAGTGAACACTCCTATTCAAAATTCTGTGGCTAGATGAATGGATGACAACAGCAATGAATAAATAGTGCCTGGGCCTGCCAAAACCCAGCATTAGAAAGTATAAACAAAGCAGTACTGAAAACAGATGGATTCATTTTAAGTTTTATCCCTTTTCAGTCAAGAGATGTTAATGAGGCAACTTCACTTTGTACCCTGACCCTGACACATTGTGTGCTAACACCAGCAAGGAGCTGGACTGACACAGGGTCTGAGTGCCAACACGCAGCTGCCTTTCTGCAGGACTGAGTAATTATTACCAAAACTACAAAAAAGCACGAATCTTCCCGCTGAATAATGACAGAAGTGAATTGCAATAGGCATCAGAGCCATGTAATTCCAGTAATTAGGTATTTGTGAGTATTTGCACTGGATTCATTGCTGAAAGCTAAAACACAGGGACTTGATTGCTGGTGAAGGCAAAGGGGGAGGTTTGCTGAGATGCACTGAAATCTGGTGAGATTTTACAGGCATGGAAACTGCTCTATCAAATCAGACCCATTGCCTGTTTACTTTGATGATGGCCAAATCTCAGTGGGTATCGGAAGCAGGTGCAGTCTGTTCGGCAGTTGGCAGCAAACTTTTTCCTGAGGAAATAATTCTTTTAACTGCTCCTCCTGGAAGCCAAGTAACAAAGGTTGTTATGAAAAATACAGGTTATAGGAGTTTCCATTTCAAACTGGTTAAACCAAAATTTAAGTATAATGAAGTTATGCTTGAAATAAAACTCCAGATTTTAAAATTACCTACACTGGGAAAGCTCTGGTCCAAATACTCAAAATAGAATAATGGGTCTGGACAAAAAGCCAAGAAATAATATATCTACTTGTCTGGACACAGATTTGAATACTGGTTCGAGAAGCAAATTGTAAGAGAAATAAAATCTCCCAATGACAAATGCGTATTCTTAAAGTTCACAGAAGAACTTTATAGCAGTCGGTCTCCACTTCCCAGTGATCTGTTCCCACCCCAAAGACTGCTGCTGCTCGATGCTTTTCTCCTCTCTTCCCTGGACTTCACCTTTTCACCTCTGTCTTCTCCCCTGTGACTTTGACACTGTTTTCTTTTGAAGGAGAGCTGTTCACCTATTTTGCTCTACAGCTTTCTCCTTGCGTCATTAATGGCTCCAACAAAATAACTTGTATTTTTAAAAAAATGTATTATACAGAAGCAATATATCCAGCCTCTGTTGCTAACAGATGAAACAATTTCTGATAGAGTTATGTAAAGTAACTTTTCACACATATTTTCCTTCCAGACATTGCGAAAATTACTTCTGGCCATTGATCCTTTGATCTGGCTTCTGATCAGCAAGTTTGCAGATGACACCAAACTGTGTGATGTTGTCGATACACCAGAGGGATGGGATGCCACCCAGAGGGACCTGAACAGGCTGGAGAGGTGGGCCCAGGTGAACCTCATGAGGTTCAACAAGAGCAAGTGCAGAGTTCTGCACCTGGGCTGAACAATCCTCACTCTCAACACAGACTAGGGGATGAAGTATTAGAAAGCAGCCCTGAGGAGAGGGACCTGGGGGTCTGATGGATGAGGAGCTGGAAGTGTGTACTTGCAGCCTCGAAGATCAGTCACATCCTGGGCTGCATCAAAAGGTGCGTTGCCAGCAGACCTGGAGAGGTGATTCTGCCACTTCGCTCTGGTGAGACCTCACCTGGAGTACTGTGTGCAGGTCTGGAGCCCTCAGTATAGGAAGGACATGGACCTGAGGGAGCAGGTCCAGAGGAGGGCCACAACAACAATCAGGTGGTTGGAGCACCTTTGCTACAAGGACAGGCTGAGGGAGCTGGCGTTGTTCAGCCTGGAGAAGAGGAAGCTACTGGGAGACCTAAGAGCAGCCTTCCAGTACCTGAAGGGGACCTACAGGAAGGCTGGAGAGAATCTGTTTACAAAAGCCTGCAGTGACAGGACAAGGGGCAATGGCTTCAAACTCAAGAACAGCAGATTTAGATTGGATATTAGGAATAGGTTCTTTACCATGAGGGTGGTGGACCACTGGAACAGGTTGCCCAGGGAGGTGGTTGAGGCCCCTTCCCTGGAGATATTCAAGGTGAGGCTTGATGAGGCGCTGGGCAACCTGGTCTAGGTGGGGGTGCCCCTGCTGACTGTGGGGAGGTCAGACTAGATGACTCTAGAGGTCTCTTCCAGTCTGGACCATTCTATGAATCTATCCTATTCTGGGAAGCTCACTTATGACAGCCTTCACAACCACCGCTGGTGAGATCTGTGTTGGGACACCTGTGAGCTGGAATGCATCTCACCTGTTGAAATAAGTATTTTATAGCTACATGAAAGGTAAAGGACATAAACAGCTGCAGAAAGTAAGATTACTTTAAAGAAAAGCCAAATAAAATCAAGCTTGTGGCTTCTTACCCAACTGGGAAATCAAATCATAAAAGTCTTTGAAAACAAATGCCATGATACTCCCTGCTTTCTCTTCTACTTTACATGTGATATAACGCACCTTCAATACACTTGGTTATCTTACTTTACTTATTGTAAAGTAAGACATTCATATTTCTATATTTGAAGAATATTCTCCCTCCAATAATTTTGTAGTACAGTTACTGTTATTGCTAAATGAAGAATTGACCCTAGGTCTTTGCAGTACAGCAAGAGGCCTAATAGCTTTTACTGTGCTTAGATATATTTGCTGAAGGGAGTTTGATAACATAATAACTCTGTTGCCTTCTGCTGTCATTTCTTAGGTTATCTATCATCTAGTTCATAGGAACAAATTCCTCAAAGGGTTCTGTTATCTAGATAATTTCCTGATCAAATACGGTCATGTTACTTTATGTAATTTTCCTTTTCCTATGGGGGGGGTGGGGGGAAGCATGTTTATTATTGTTCATTCCATGGAGATTTCGAAATCAAAATCATATCACAGTCCCATTTCCCATCCTTCCCTATCCTTGATTTACTTTTGTATAGTCATTTGGAGAATGTCATTGTGCTTGTATTTTCTTACCAAGGAAATTTTGTTGTCAAACATATATAATTTGTTGACCAACAGTGGGGGCTTCATGATGCAGCAAAAGAGCCATACCATATTCATCACTGCATCTGGTGAATTTTCCTGGTTGTTGCAGTTTTGTTGAATTAGATGACCCAACGGTTTTCCATCAGCAAGAAGACAGTAATAGTCATGTAAGGTGAGCAATTATTAAGTTTCCTGGGGACAGTCCAACCACAGGGAATAGTCCTAATTTAAAGAAGATATAACAGCCAGTATATATTTTTTTTCTTAATCCTGTCTGACTTTGGCTATCAAATGCAATAATACACTTGCATTCCCTATTGTTTCTGTTCAGGGACTGTGCCTAATCCCAGAATTACTGGCATCTGCATATCATTTCAATGGTAAATTACAGCTGGGATATGCTAACCCCAAAGAGTGAGTAAGAACTGTTTTCTAAATGATTGGAAGCTTCTTGGCACTTTATAGTTGATTTATAGTAATTAGCTTAGTCTTCATTATATTTTGATAGTTGGTGTAAAAATTGTGCTATTTCCTTAGCACCAGAGCTGATTGTTTTCTCAACAGAAGAATGGTCTTTCTTGTGAAAATTAGACTTCAACTAAGCCTCAATTTATGTTAATTGCCTTCCCTACTGACAGCTTCCTCTTCTCCTCCCCTCACCCCCCCGGTATTAGTAGAGGCATGATGGAAACGTGGAATACTAATTTTCATTAACATTTCCATGGGGACAATGTAATTTCCTGACTCTCTCCAAAATAATTTAAATTTCAAAACTCCTTTAACTACTAATTTGACCAAAAAGGTAATGAATAATATAAGTATACTAAGGACTAAAATTTATTATCTCATTTTAGATTAGCTTCTGCCCAGTTCTCTAATAGTGCATTCTGTGACTGCATAACAAGAGACTAAGCCCAAGAAATACAAGAGTGTAACTCAGAGTAAAATTCGCGCCATTTATCTCTATTGGCAGTAAATAATATTAGAGTGACTGTTTATACATCTGTTAAAAGCTACTCTCCTTGAAAACAATAATGAATAATTACTTTTTCATTTGGAGAATGGTGGGAAGCCTGTAGAGAAGTTAGAAATTCATTTTATTTCTCAAAACAGGCGGCTTTTGGGGCTTATGGCCATGACACGGCTGTCCAAGAAAAGGTGAAATTAGGCCTCTATTTAGACAAAAGCTAGCATTTTACATAGTAGTCTGATATTAACATGCACTGGTGAATTTGGCCTTTGGTTGCCATATTTTGTATTGTTCTCTTGGTTTGCTTAATAGTAATCATGGAATAGCTTTGTTCACCATTGGAGACACGTTTTCGTAATTTTATGCCACTAACTGGGAGCAGGAAGAAAAAACTGAGCCAGGTGAATGAGACTTTAATTGGCTTTATTAAGGATATCACATGCTTAATTAATTAAGAAACCCTAATGAAAATCATGAAAACTTTTCTGAATTGCTTCCTTCTTTGGAGATGCCTAAATTCTGGAAGTTTGGAAAGCTTCTAAAACTTCTCAACAAATGATATGTAAGTGAGAACAAGAATCTGAGGAATAACAATTAGAAGAAATAGAAGCTAGAAGCTATTTATAGAAGGTGATCTTTATAGCATCATAAAGGATAAATGATTCTATACGTGTACATGTGGTGCTTAGGAGATGGTTTAGTGGTGGACTTGACAGAGTTAGGTTTATGGCTGCACTCGATGATCCTAAAGGTCTTTTCCCACCTAAATGATACATAGCTATACATCTAGTGCTTTAAAATTAAATTATACATGGGTCAAAAATATTGTTTATTCTTATGCCACTTACTTTGTACAGCATATATATTCTCATTGAATAACCTTTAACTGTTTATTAGTGTTTTTCAATAAATTATATAGCAAGAGACAGCTTCAAATAGTCTTTGACTCCTAACTGAAAAATCTCTAGAGAGCAGAAACACCATTCTAAAAATGTGAAGAGTCCTTATTCTTTCACTAAATAAATGTAAATTTGGTTCACAGTTCCTCTTTCCCTTTGTTCTGTTCTTTTGTTGAGCTTTTTTTTCTATACTTCCTAATACCCTTTTGTGAGGCCCCAGTTATACATACCACTTCAGAAATGTGAGTTCAAAGACTGAAGTAATGTTGTCTCGTCCCAGAAAAATCAATTTTGCGTGTGCTTAATTCTCACATTAACTAAGGATTTTCTTCTGTACACTCCTGTCTAGAAGAGGGAAGACTTAACTAAATTTAATAGGTCTGAGCACTTTGGTGGAGTCTTTATTTTAGCATAGATCTCTATCTACATTGTAATTGTATGTATTTTACCTTTCTAAAAGATACCAGAAATAACTCTACCAGTTATTTCTAGATCTGGTAATTATTCTGTGCTATACTTGCTTTCAATTTGAACGTTTGTTCATTCTCTAGGAACAATCACTAACACCGTAATTTTACAGGATTTTTCTAATTAAGAGAGTCTTGTAAGCCTCGCAAGCTTAAACATTAATGGTAAAGTATTTCAAAATCAACCTCTGATTATTTCTAGGAAGTTCCCTGAGTGTCACATGTAGTTCTTATGAATGGTGGGCATGGGAAAAGAGTTTAATTAAAATATTCTTTCCAAATCTGAGAGATGAACCTCAGAATGATCTTTGAGAACTTCCCAGAAATTAAATTTTCATAGCCAGGATTCAACTTGGATTTCACCTTAAAGTAACTTGTGGATTTAAAATGCATATAAAGCTATCACGAGTTTGATAACTTGGCAGGATAATTCTGTTCTTGCTTAGAGGAAAACAAGTCTAACTTCTTCATCTTCTTGAAGCAGCAACAAAACCCTAAATCTCTTCACATCCTCCAAATATTCAGAAACGTTAATGAAAGTTAGGCTAATCAATAAGTTAAATACAACCAGCTGAAAGCAAGCCTTAATAATGTGAAATATATGGTATAGCCAAACCTGGTCACATGTGTCATGAATTTATTAGTTCATTTGTCCTAAAAAAAATGAGTTTTAAATCAGAAATATAGATAATGCAAATCATCAGTGTGGTTTGTTTTGTGAAAGTCTCAATATCCTTGGTGCTTCATTTTCACAGAGGTCCCAGTTTATGCTTACTGAAATCGGAGCTACAAGGGGTTTCCATATAGAATATACCAAGGCATACATGTATATCTAAATATCCATCCATCCCTCTATGTGTATATAGGTATGTAAATATTTGTATCTTGGTCCAGTCAAGCATGTAGCTCAGTAAGCCTGCCTATTACAGAAGTTCTGTATGTGTATTTGCAAGACAGAGAACTAAATATTGAAAGAATATGTTCAAAATTGAATGCCCTCTATGACTTCTGTTTCATGCTAGATTGGATTTTGGCCAGTATCTGAAAAAGCATCTGGTTTATATAAAATATTAAGAGGCAAAATGGCAACAGTGGCCAGGTGTCTGAAAAGCTTGCTTTATTTCAAGTAACCAAGAGCAATATTTTCCCTCTCCCTTCTCCTCACCATTTCATTTTCAAAACTAGTTCTAAAAATAATTAGTGTCAGTGTCCAAAGTGTTATAATGTGCAGATACAGCTGTATATTGCTGTTGTGTGGAAGCTCATTTTTATTATTAACATTAACATGAACTTGTATGTGTATATTTTTCGTCAGTTACTTGTCAAATATGGGGAAAAAATGCTACAATATTGTATTTAAATGGTAATATATTTCTATTCTTCATTGGCAGTGAAAGATAATATCAGGTTTTAAAAGCAGGCAGATCATATATGATTTGGTGCTGCAGTCCCCATCAGTTTAAGGAAGAGGAGATGCAGCTTTTTTTGGTTGGTTGGTTGTTTTTTTTTTTCAAAATCAATGATTCTCATAATGGATGTGTTTCCTGTGAATAAGGCAATTCTTCTTCTATGTCAAGCATTTTCAGAGTCATAACTGTTAGCTTAGTTTGGGGAAAACATTTAGACACTTGATGAAAATCCTTTCCCTTTCTTTACTAAAGTTTATAAGTAGCCTGATGAAATAACCCCAGAACAGCTGGGGATGTATGCTCCAAATATTGTGCTTAGAAACCTTTTCTTCAGGAAAAGGAATGGTTTTGTTCAACTATAATAGTATTATCTAAATGTTGGTCTGAAAGACAATAATTGACTTCATATCTTCAGTTGATTTATCTTAGCTTTGAATATTCCTTTGCAGACATAGCCCAAGAGTAGGAATTCATGTGTGATGAGTAACTGTACCTGTGACCACCTATGTAGGATGCAGCAATGTCTTGTTTTTCTCCTGTGCTATTACAGTCTAGCATGATAAGGAAATTCAGAAATATTTCACGATGTGCTATGACTTAAGAATTCTTTTTATATCCTGAATGGATTTTAATGTCTTTGGAAGAAAAGTGCTCTATCTCTTGTCTACACACACATTCTGTGTGTTATCAGAATAAGATAGGAAAGCATATTTAGATCCTAATGAATATTTAATGAAGATGTGTTAGTGATAACTCAAAAAAGCAAAAAAGGCTTCATAGCACTAATATACTATCCTTCTCCATCCTGGTCAGCATTTTAACCNCTCTTCCCTCCCCCTCCCTCTCCCCTTAATACTTGAGTATTTTCTGTAAGCAGTGTTGTTTGGAACCTGGGACTCTATTAATTTTAACAGAGTGGGGTTTTTTTTGCTTTTGCATTTGAAAGAAAATAAAGACCGCAGGTACCACCATAACTGCAAGTGGTCCTTGAGAATGTCTACATTTCAGTCCCTAAAGAAAGATACCTAAGGAGTATTGACTGGGAATCTATATAGCTGTGTCCTCATCAGTATACTCCATCATGTGAATACTAAGATTTTTTTCCTTTTCCCCCTTTTTTCTTCTTTTTTTTTTGGTTTTTTTTTGTTTT
>VZTM01027237.1:72309-88601 GCA_013400555.1 Jacana jacana | reverse complement strand
TGTTGGCAGTAAACACATAGCTGAGGTTTTTTTGATTGATGGTTTTCTTTGTTTTGTTAATCTTGAAAGGCAACTTTCATTCTGACAATAAATTCCACTTTAGTTGGAAGCTTGGTGGGTTTCATTTGTTTGTTCATTTGTCTTGGATTGTTNAACAATGCAACTACAGAAAGAATTAGACTGTCTAAAGCATGAGGTTAACTGACAATGAAATACACAATATTTTGTATGTCATGTAGTGTTCTTATTTTTACTTTTTTTTTTTTTTTTTTTTTTGCTTGTTACCCCTCTTTTTTTCACTTCCTGGGATTTCATCTTAAGTTTCTAAAGTGCTATAAATCCCACTCAGTGTTTTAAGGCACTAAGACAGACAAGTAACTTTAATAAGATGAACCAAGCCTGTAACAAAGACAGAGAAGGAAAGGGAAGGAAATAGAAAAAAAGATCCTTAAGACAAGTTCTCTCCTAATGCTGCCATCAGTCATGGAGGTACTGTTAAAGCACCATAATGCACTCTCTGAGATAGAATTCATTATTTTACTATTTTTACTATTTTACTATTTTATTACCTTTATCTTTCCAAGATTTATGTTCTGAAGAACAGGGTTGAAGTATTAGCATATATTCTGTTGAAAAAGAAAGCGTATTCTATGGAAAAAGGAAGTAACTGGACTGAAAAAACATCTTTGAAATAAGTTGATTTCTCTGGATGTTTAAAATTAAAGACAGGTGTTCCTCATAAAAGAAGGCAACAGTATCTCTCTCATGAAAGGTAATGAGACTTAGGTGGCAGATGGCATCTTAGACACTTGTACATCTCCTTGGCTGAATCTCCTTTAGAAACGGTAGTACCGAAAGGATTGTCCCTGCTCTTAGAACCCCTCTTTAGTTAAGCATAATTTTTAGTCTTGATTTTGGAAACTATACTGCAAGAGCAGCCTGCAATAACTCCCGTGTGCTCTGCTCCATTACAGTTTTTCTGATATCAATCACAGATTCATAGAATGGTTAGAGTTGGATGGGACCTTACAGATCATCAAGTTCCAACCCCACTGCCATGGGAAGGGACACCTCCCACTAGAGCAGGTTGCCCCATCCAGGCTTAGCCTCAAACACCTCAAGGGATAGGGCAACCATGATTTCTCTGGGCAACATGTTCCAGTGTCTCATCACCCTCATAGTGCAAAATTGCTTCCCAATGCCTAATGTAAATCTACCCTCTTTCAGTTTGAAGCCATTACCCCTCATCCTATCACTATGTGCCTGTGTAAAAAGTCTCTCTCCATCTTTCCTGTTACTCCCTTCAGATACTATCAATCAGCTATAATAACACGGGCCACATCAGTCAAGTAGGGAAGTGAGGGAACAGGAAATGGAGATTTGAAATGCAAATTGTAGCCTAGCTTTTTGTTGTTTTTTATTAAGTGAGCCAAGCTCAGCATTGTAGCCTTTCTCCACAGTAAAGGCAGGGAGAGTTTTCCCTAAGGGAACATCATTCAGAGCAGGAGTCTGATCTATTCACTAAATAGCCAAATAGAGGAACCCCTGTCTCCCCCTCCTTAAGAGTGTTGCGGGAATCACAGGAGATTAATCTCCCCAACATTAAGTTATCCTTTGTGAATATCTCATGACACGTCATCGATGACATGTAGTCCTGCTGTTCACGACATAGGATGCTTCAAGGCTGCACGAAGCTCCACACACCACCCTTGGTTCATGACCCGCTGTCTGACGGCATTTGTGTGACAGCAGATGTGTACAGTAATGTGCTACCTCTGTGTTTTATGAATGTTCCAAATCTGGGTTTAACAATATTTGCTCAGGCACTGAGAAAGTCTGGGAATTTGATCTTGGCACGCACTTGGAGCCAAAAATAAAAAGCAGCAAATGGGCATATGAAAGACCTGGCCGAAATTCATCCCTGTTATCCCAAATGTCACTCTGAACATTCTCAGAGACTTTTAGACTCCCGATAGACTCAGTTGTGCCAGTGTATCTGGATGCAATGAGCTGGACCTGTCAGAAGCAAGTCCCAGACAGCATATTAATTCACTAGCTTACAGATGTGATTCTTTACAAGATTTTTATCTTTGTGTTAAATATTTTTGTCTTTGTATTGTAGATTTTTGTTATTTGAACTTTGAATTAACACCTACTGCAATATCTGTCTTAACAGCCTGTGTCCCGTTGCACGCACCTGCAAGCATGCTTAGGAATGCAAATAAATTACCATTGCTGGAGGGATATTTTAACTACCATCGTTCAGTAAAACATTCATTAAGTGGGAAACTGTCTAATTTCTCAATGCTCTAGCAAACTCTCTTCACTTGTTCCATAATCACGGAATCATGGAATTATCAGAGTTGGAAGGGACCTCTAGAGATCATCTAGCCATTATTTTTGGCAATACCACTGAAAATGTTGGTTTCCTCCTACATGAAGCCCTGTTTAAAATAATAAGTTTGTTTGTAATTACTGAAATACTGTATTCAAATATCAATGACAATGCAGTAAGTTCTGTAGGAGGAATACAGAATCATGCTACTATCATAAAGACATCATAGTCTAAAGAAACTAAATGCAGACAAAAAAGAGAAAGGGGAACTAAAATGCCTAAGCTCAGATATTCTTTATGGAATCTGCCTTTGTTGAGCAATTTCACAGCTATTTCTCTTTGCCTGAGAAATGTAAATTTGATTCAATCTATAGTTGTGCAAAGCAGATTTCATTTAAAAATAAGTTGTGTCTAATTTATTCTTTGATTTAAACTGCAACCTGATTTTTTTTCTTCTTAAGAAATAGATATTTTTTCCATTACACATATCATTTTCACTATCTAAAAGTATATGCTACGTGAAAAATTACACGAGCTCTAACAGTGTTGATGTTCTTGTGTATTGCAGCAGCACAGTTATGTTCAAACATTATGAAAGTTTAAGATGTTCTTCGGTTTCTTTCCAAAATCTGTTTCTTTCTCAGAAAGAATTTTTATTTATAAAATCTGAGAGGCAAAAGCAAGGGGTCTCTTTTATGTTTTTGGATGTACAGGTTCTTGACAAGTTTCATTGTTCTACTTCAGTTAATACAAAGATTCATTATTAGCTAGAGGAAAATAAGATGCAAATATGAATGCTTAAACATTGTAAGTGAACCCTTGACACTTTTAAAAATTGAATAAAATTTGATCTGCACTTCAGACCTCTGCAATAGATCCATAGCCAGCCACTAGCTTGGGTATTTCATCTAGATGCTCTAAGAGCTACGAAACTGCCAAAATGTCTTCATGTGCTTGCATTATGCTTATGCAAAGGAGAGGAAAATTGTAGAGTAGTGGTAGTGGGTCTTCTAGTCTCAGCCATCTGACATTTGCTATATTCCCCTTGTGTGGATCTTCTATACATCTTCATTCAGTCATCTGGTTGTTTGAAATATACAACTCTAGATTTCTTTTTCTGTTGTATATGGATTTGAAAATACCCATAAATTGTCAAATAGACCACATTTAACCCAGGCTTAACATAAAGTAGCAGTCTTTAAATGCTGCTGTGAATGGAATTTTGCAGCACTGATAACTTAAGCTTACAGTTCCCCTCAGACTCAAGGTTTTCAACACATTTTACAAACTCAAGCTATAAATTAAGAAAATATAATTGAAAAAATAAAGTTATAAACAACACAGATATTAGTTATACAGCATTTAACTGCTGTGACATGGAAATTTGCACTTTATAACCAATGAAAAATACTTACAAGGGTTTTAAAACCAGCAAATGATCAGTCATTGACTTTAGCTTTACCAGAAAATTACTTTTCTATCAAAACTATACTTAACAGGAAAAAGAAAGGCAACAAAATTTGGACACCAAGCCAGTGTTTATTTAGGACTTCATATTGCACTATATTTATGAAAGAGGATATTTTCTTTGTTTTAGGTTCTAATTCTCCTGTTTTAGCCCCCTGTTAGAGCACCTTTCCTTTGGGGAATAACACATTCTAAATTAATTCCTTTTGTCTCTCTGCAACTTGAATTACCTAATATGATGATGGACTTCTGCCATCTTTGTTTCACCTCTGCTCATTCAGCACTACAAAAGACATTTGAGTTCCTCCCTTCTAGATTATGAAGATAAGCAAGGCTTTCCTGAAGTTGTAGGATGAGTGGGGATGGTTTTATTCCAAAACTCACTTGGGTATAAATGTTCATTTACCCAGCAATGAGCTGAAATGTGGTGGAACCCTTGCTCATATTGTTCTAAAACCATTCTACTTATTCTTTAAGGGTGAGATATTGCTAATTAGAGGAGATGCAACTAAGATTTTAGAAATGTTGTGGAAGAGTCAAAGTTGATTAAAACATTTAATGAAACATGGCAGATCTGGCTCAGGTTCTGAGTTTGCAGCAGTCCAGGCTCTGGTTCATTTCACTCCGGGTACTTTCCATGGAACACTGAGTATGTTCAGCAGCTTCCAAATTTAATAGGAATTTTTAAATAATATAACAGACTAAATCCAAAACTTGGGGCTGTCATTTTGCTTTCAGTTTACTTATGTACCGAAATCAGTATTTTGCAATGAACTTCAGTTCACAGTATATCTTAGATGTTCCCTTGCTTCACAGAAGCTTTCTCTGAATCATTCAGGCTCTTTCTCCTCTTAATCCTGAAGCAAAGAAGTGGCCTTTGTCAGTCCTCTCCACCTCCCTGGAATTTTAGATTTTGCTGTTTTTTTCACTTAAGGAAACAACAAAGACAGACCTCTCCAAAAAACCTAGCCTATTACAACTACTAACAACAGTACTGCTAGATACCCCTTTGTTATTTTGGTTAAATTAAGCCCATGAACAATGAAACCCAAGGTGTTTAAGGGATTGCCTCTCTCCTTGGCATCTTTGTGGGCCTTCAGCTGCCCTTCTGGGCATCACAGCCTTGCTGGAGACTCTGCAGTTCAGCTGCTGACCACAACAGTTGCCCTCAATAAACAGCTCAAGTTCTGCAAAGTGGCTCATCAACCTCCTCCTTGAGCAGAGGAAGAATCTGGTAGAGACACCAGTGACATCACTTTTTAAGACCATCCTCTAAGTCTTCCTTCAAATGTATGGAGTGGGGGCTATGTCTGAGAAGCGAAGGGATATCTAGATAAGGATGTGGTGGTGTGGAGATTTTAGGCACAGCTCCAGTACCAGGTGTGTCACAGTCAGGATCCAAGAGCTTGCCTAAATTGGGATAGAAGGGCGTTTCTCCACCAAGAGGCTGGATAGTTACATGTTACAGAACTTGCGCTGTGATTGCTTGGTGATGTTTCATCGTTTGAGAATAGAAAATAAAGAAGGCCTCATCTTTCATGTCAGAGTGAAGAAGCATGGACTCTGCCAGAACACATACCTACCAAGCGTTAACTTCATAACTCTAATTTCTCTGCCTGTCACTGCTGCGTCATCTAGGCATTTTCATTCATACTGTTTGTTATTTTAATCTTAAAATGAATTCTATGCAATTCAGTTGAGATATTCCTGTTCTCATTAATACATTTGCCATAATGCTTTCCTTCCTTCAGAACTCTCTGAAATCAAGCACAGCAGTCCACTGACATGTTGACAGTTTGGCATAAATTATTGAAAAAGGAGTTGGAAGTGGCTGACAAAGATTTATTTATTATTATTATACTGACTGCGTATCCAAGTTGCTCTTCTGAAAAGAAAATTAAGAGAAGGAACTGAAAAAAAGAGTTTAAAATGTATGATTTAGGATATCTTCTGTTCATCGCTCTACAATATATAATTTTAAGAGTCAAGGCTGCTATCTCGAGGTGGAATTTCTTGCTCTAAATTGTAAGCAGGACTGACTTACTGGTATTGCTTAATATGCTGAGAGGAAATGAAGACGAATGTTTCCAACACTGGCAAAAAAAACCCAACAGTCCAAAGCTGGTCATTTAATAGACCAATCCCCAATAGGGGCTAACTTTCATTTAGGCCTTTTGCTTAAAAAGAAAAATATGAATCACCTTGGTAACAAAACACAAAGATATAAGACATAAACATACCTGCTGAATATTTTCTTAGGTACTTCTGATGAAAAGCTAAATTGAATAAGTCTAAGTGATCCAAGCACAGAAGTGACACCTAATCTTTCTGAAGCAATGCACTGTGGAACGTGTTAAGTTAGTATATCATGTAAGGCAAGGCTTGTACTGCCTTCATTTGCATGTGGTCCTATTTCACAACCATATTTCCTTTAACACTTCAGCCTTCCCCGTACATTCTGTATTTGGCTTTACACTCGCCTGGTCTGTGGCAATAACCCCAGGCAAAGAGCACAACGGCGGCCGGCTGCCAGCAGCAGAGGCCTGGCGCTGACTAGGCAAGGATTTGCATGGCACATGCCAGCTCAAACACGGGCACTTCCTTTTTCTGTTTTCCTGCCTTTAGAGGCCAGCCAAGCAAAGATGACATTTCTCCATTCCTGGAACATCTGGCTTCGACTCTCAATGCTCATAATTATCCTCCCGTTCCCAGCTCTCTGCAGGTGCAGGGAAGCGCAGGGCAGGTTCTCTGAGAACACAGCTCTACAGTGGACAAGTTCATCTATAAATCTTCGGTAAAAGCACGCCATATTATTTAACATGCATTTATAGTTTTATAAGTTATGCTGAGAAAGGGTCTCACTAATAAAATGCCAGTTAGAGTAATATTACATTACAAGGTTATGAAACTTAGGGCAAAATCTCCAACTCTTAGTAAATGTAGGGCTTTGAATTGCAATAAAAAACTGCAGATCAGCATCTTACATTGCCGTATGCCTTTTTAGGCCTCTACCATCTATTCCTGTATCACTCATTCATTTTTTATCCCTTCTCTCAACACAGGCTTTTGCTTCTCAGGCACTTAGTTATCTTCACCCACTGTTCCTCTCTCACCAGTCGATGTCTTGCTGTCCTCATCTTGCACGGTAACCCCAGGAAAATCTTCTCTTGTGTCCCCTGGCAGCCAGATGCTGTTGTAGTCCACATTGGCTCTTAAGCAGGCTCTGACCTGTGAATGTCGCTGGAGCCGTGACCCATTCCTTGTTCTGCTCAGCATGGCTTGCCTAAACAGATGGTGAGTAATGGAATGCAACGCCTACTTATCTTTCTGTGCTTCTCTCCATATGGTTCCTGTATTAGGCCTGGAAACAAATTGAAGGAGTTAGTGTGACTAGGAAACAAATTTCATTAAGCTCTACAAAGTTACTGTTAAAAATTCTTGTTTTCTTTTACTGCTATGAATGGTCCTATGAGTCAGTTCAGATTTGGGATGGGAATTTGTGGTTCCCTTGATTTTATTGGGGTTAAACCCACCAGTACCATGCTTAAATTTTACTTTGTGGTGTGTGACCCTGTAATTCACTTGAGCAGACCTGTGAATTTCTCATTAAAATCCTCTCATGACAGGTGTGAGATCTTGCAGCATTAATATCTGTACACAATATCTGATACTACAAAGGAGTACACAGTCTTAGAAATGGATAATGTCACTTGCTCCTTTTGGTGATGGTAGAGGAGATGATATTTAAACATATGAAACAACCTGATATTAAAATGGATGCCTTTAGCTCATTTTAAATTTAGCTATATCCTCTTTGTCCTCAAAAGAAACTGATTTAAAATGTCAAGATTTCAGGATTTAGGATAAGGTTCTCAAGAGGAGCCTATAAATGCTCATGGGTCTAACAGTCTTTACCAGATATAGCTTCCAGTGAGATTTCACCTCAAAGGCTAGAGTTATTTTACAGATCTTTTTGATATGTTTGTCTCTCAATTAGCTACTTGGGACCAGATCCCCAAGAGGGAGCTACAACACGAGGGATGCACAAAGCCCAAGAGACAGTGAGCAAGAAAGTATGATCCTGCAGCAGCCCAGTAAAGAGGGAATACACCTGGGAGCAGGGCAATGGGGGAAAGCAAGTCTTGGCTTCTTGCACCTTCTTTGAGGCTCACTAATGGATTTTGCATTGAGAGGTCACAGACTAAAAAGCACAATGAATAGGATTTAATTTTCTTTCCTGACCCTAGACTTTTCTTGCACCTTCATGTATCCTACCTTTATCTGCAATAAAAGCTGTGGAGGAGGCTGTTCACCCTGCTCCCTCTCTGACATGGAATGGAGCCAACTTACGAGAAATATAATTAAGGATTCTTGGTTTTGAATGACAGCATAATTACCTATAAAACACTTATATGTGTCCTATATACTACTGAAAAAAATTGTTGCCTTAATCATTGATGAGAGACTAGAAGTTTTTTTGGAACTCAAAAGAAAATAATAGACATCTCTCCCTCTTGAAAGAGGCTCACACAATCCTGAACCATGTAACAGCTCTTGAGCAGGTCAAGGATGGTTTCTAGGGGCATCTTGGTTGTGTGTTTAGCTCTGATGCTATGAGTCAGTGCAGTGGGTTGTGGAATAATCTGAACTTCTGTTTGTGGGATGGATTCTGGCAGCTTAGGCCATTGAAGGTGATGTTATTACATTGGTTTAGGACCCAACTGCATGGCTAATGCACTCTGGCCCAGCAATAGGCTGGTGGAATTCCTGAAAAGGCATAATCAACTCCTGCTGAGAGCTCCTGCTATACTCCTCATCCCAGCATACGGGGCATAGATGTGCCTTGTGGCTTCCAGCCATATGAAGTTTTGGACATGCAGGTCACATAGGCAAAGAAGCTGGCAATTATAAAAAGCAGGGATACTTATGAGGGAGTAGAGACACCTGCTCCAGTGGTTGCATTATATATTTAAAATGCAGTTTTCTGTTATATCCAACACTTACATTATAAGTCTTATATAAACCAGCCTCTGGAACAGGTGCCTCTCCTCCTCAGTGAATGTTCCTGCTGCAAGACTGGAGAATCATACTCATTGCTTGTCTCTTTTTGCCACTGATCTTTTTTATTTATTTAGACAAAGTGAAACAGATTCATCAACAAAGTTTTCAACATTAAGAAAATATTCCACAGCATTGAGAGAGGTAGTCTATCAAAGAATAGTAAGGATTTGCTACCCAGCACTCCACATTTCATGACGAGTGATTTTGGGAATCTGCTACATGTGCCTACCTCATGCCTCTGGGATACAGTTCCTCAGGCGACACACATGGAGCAACTGTGCTTGTGGATCCTGCCAGGTATGAATTAGACACTTAAAGACTCCTAGACATGCTCAGAAGTGCAAAACTAGGTACCTGGTTTAACACTGGAAGCAGAGGACTGTAGGGGTAGCTGAAAAAATTTTTGGATACAGGTAACTTAAGATGAACAATGTCTTTGAAAATCCTACTTAATTGCATCTTTTGATAACTATCTAACAATTTAGTCCCCAGCAAATTTAAGATCTTGGGTTTCTTGCATGTTATTTTAAGACTTTGCTGTTACAATTTTATCTACTCTAAAAGGGGTTTCTAACACGATGTAGAGGGACACCTTCGTTACTTGTCATTAATGAGACTGCAACTTTGTGTGCATTGCATGTCAAATGAAAATTATTTTAATGAAATGAGTTACTTTTTTGTTAATCAGTAGTATTAATTCTTAGCATCCCTTTACTCAGAGAGATTTGGTCATTTTGCTTGGAATACATTAGTTAAAATTTACTTTCAGCCTACATTTTTGTTCCTTAGCTACTTAAGCAGAAATGCATTTTGTTTGTCTTACTACAAAAAGATGCCTTGTATATATCTTTCCCATTTCCTACGGTGCCTTGTTAAGGTCATGTTCACACTTATAAATCACAAGACCAGGGAAAATAAGCATAAAACCTAATGTACATACAGAACTACTTAAAAATAATAGTTGTTTGCTGATATTTTTGGTAGTGTGAGCTCTAGGATGCAAGATAAAATGGAACTGGCACCAAAGACAGTACTGCACCCTCACATGACTTTTCAGCGTCATCTCCTAGGACTGTCATAAAACAAGTTATATTTAAGAATCGAGTTCAGCATCAACATTGAAATTCCTGTTTGATGAACTTGTGACCTTCTTGTACCTTAGGCAGTGAATCAGAAAAAAAGCATCAGAAAAAAAAAATTGGTTAAGAGAGTCGAGAATACTTGGTCTTTATAGGCCAAGTAGCTGGATGTTACAATGAAATGAAAGCCTATGGAAGTAGGGCCTCATCCTATGAACATTTAAGTATCCACCTAAATCTGTTGAATGAGCAATTTCTTAACTTAAAATCAGGCATATCTAGGAGTACCTGTCTGTTAATTAAAAAAAGAAACAAACAAACAAAAAAGGAATAGTGGCAGAGTTAACCTTAACCTAGCTATCAGGAAACTAGACACCATTTGAAGCATAACATAGAAAGAGAGTCCTGTTCAGATTTTAATCAAACAGCCAAAGTACTTGTGTTTATTACTTTTAAAGGGAGTTGAGTATTTGCCTTCAAAACCAGTACTTGAGACAGGTTTAAAACTGTAACACACGGCATTTCTTCAGTCATTTTTTCCTGAACCTATGTGTATGCGAGAGAGCAATTTATGGCATAATTATCTAATGTTAGCAAAAATTAGCAAGCCAAATTTCTGGGACAATCATTCTAATATTAAAAAAAAAGAAACAATAAAAAAAAAAAAAGAAAACAACAACAAAAAAAGACTGCCTGTGATCACATCACTACATAATTGGTCTTTCAAAAATAACAAGATACTGCTAAAAATACTTTTCCATCTGTGTTTCCATAGTGTTCCATCTACTGAAACAGGCAATACTTGCAGCAGTGTCTTAGAGAGCCAGTCCATGTGGACAATGCTTGGTGTGTGCTGGTGGGAATGGCCCTCTTTCTGCCAAACCCTGGGATCAGACAGGGGCTGCACTCAAGTCCCTCACAAGGGAGGAGGTGTTTTTAAAGGATTTCTGACTGCCTCAGGAGACCTCATTTCCCCTTACATCTACTTGCTCTATTACTTGTTGGTATATCAAAGGTAAACATGCTTTGTTCCAGAAGAGTATGTTGTTATATTATTGTTCATATGCAAAGGCAAAAGCACAGGTGATTAATTTTCTGTAGATGAGCATCACGTTCAATATCACAGTAAAATCCTCCGCAAAATGTGAACTCTTGGTTGTGATAAAATGGTATCACTCTTTAAAAACCAGTTTCTCTCTACGGACATCTTTAAATACATTGTATTTTCAATAGCATCCTGTGACTTCCCTGCAGTTAAAACTAGGTGGAGGTTTGCATTTAAAAGAAGGAAGAAATCCCTGAATACTTTACTCCAATCTTGTTAAGCAGGTTGCATGACCTTCACTGTCATTCCAACTGAACACAATATTCCATGCACGTTTATTGGCAAAAGATACATAGACAAAATAGCATATAGAAGCTACAAAAGATACCCTACAAAAGGCTCCAGTCACACCCTTTCCTTCCTTAATCAGAATTTTACTCTTTCATTAGCACGACAATTCTAATAAGCTTACAAGTAATCCATTTATTTCTGAGTAATACTAAGTTTGCAATATAAAGTCTACACTTTCTTACGTGCCTCTATTGAGACCCAAAAGCTCGCTTCTGTACTTCAGCAAATATGAATCACAGCCCATTCTTTACAATGCATGAATATTGTAATTGTTTTCCTAATATAGTAATCATAATTCTTTCTACGCACACCACAAAGTAAGGATGGAAATTTTCATGAATGAATAAATTTGACGAAGGTATGTGTCATCAAATGGATGCTCTCCACAATATAGAATTTTTGTTCCTTACATACCTCTGTCATCTCATTGTGCAGAAAACCTTGAAAATGTGACTAACATCAAGCAGATGCAGCATGGATGTTCTGAGTATGCCCGCACTCAACCCCAAAATAACATTATTTACTACGGCTCTGCTGAAAAATGGTATAAAAATTAATCTAGTTCATATGGTAAATATGTTTCAATGCCACATTCACTGACAAAATCAATGAATCAGTGAGACAACACACATCATAAAATCTTTTACTACCTAGTAAGCTGGATGCTTACTAGTTACATGACAAATTTATCATTTTCAAAACTCAGAATTTAATTTCATGTTATATTCTTTATGAAATGCCCCTAAAGTCAGAAAAACGCTCATGTTTAAAAGTAAGCATTTTTTAAGTGCTCCAGTAGACAAGCTTTTGTTATACAACATACTGGGCATCACCTAAACTTCCAAGGATTTAGATGACTTAAACAGAGATGACATTTAATTATGTTTAATTAATTACATTAATTATTCATTAATGTTTGTAAAATAATTTGAGATCCTAACAGAGAAAAGTGTCAATTACTGTCATGTGTATGTTTTAATCGCAGTGTATTTCACAAATTAGGCAAACAACTTTATTCAGTAAACTTATGTTCAGTGGAATTACAAAAATTCATCTAGAAGTACTCACACACATTGTGTAAGGTCATAAGACGGTGAGAAAAGTTTAATTACAAGTTAAAAATGAGAGAGAAAAAGTATCAAAATGTATAAATTATCACCTCCAGTATAGACCAAGATCTATACAGGTGAAACTGAGTGAACAAGTGATACAGACCATCCTATTTTTCTTTCTCCCCCATGGCACTCTCCAGTATGACATGGTGTGGAATTTACTTGATTTTCTCTAATGCTTCTTTACCTTCAGAAGTGCCTCCTCACTTAGCTGGATCACAGAATTTCTGCACGATTTGGGACTTTCATTTTGTTGTATTACTTGCAACATGCAACCTTTTAGGGACTATGGCCCTGTATGTGTTTATTGTGGTTTCCCAGACCAGCTGCAGCCCACATACTGTGACCATAAACCAGCAGTGGTATGTGAAAAGACTGTAAGCAAAGTGTGGACAAACCAAGCAATGGTGGTTGTCCTATCTGTACAGCTGGGCTAAGGAGTTCTGTTATGAAATCTTTCCTCCTTTCCTTAATGGTCAGGGGAGCTGTTTTGTCCCCATTTAGATGGAGAATCACATGTTCTGCATGGATGCCTTGTGTAAAGTCCCTTGAGTGGATTAGATAAGAGTACAACCTGCCTTAATGAATAAAAGGCATTTAATCTTTTCCACTAATTTACCATTTAACTTTGGAGAAAAGATAGGTTGCTTTATCAAGAAAAGACAGCAGAGTCCGTAATTACTAAGGATGAAGTGATTCTGAGATGGACAATCGCATCTTGGGGAACAGCCAGCTGTCCAAAACCTTAAGTCTCCTGGTCTTTGTTATCCATGTCCTGCTCATTGCTGTCCAGAACAAACTTTTTTTTTCCAAGTATAAAACAGTTTGCCTGGTCTCTTGTTTTTTGTTTGTTTGGTTGGTTGGTTTTGTTTGGGTTTTTTTGTTTGTTTTGTTTTGGTTTGTTTGTTTGTTTGTTTTTAACTTTCATATCTAATTGAATGTTCACCTTTATTTTCTTCCAGACCTTTCTGTGATGGCAACCATGAAACTTCTTGGGTTTCTCTCCTTTGAAGTCTCTAAGAAATCTCTGCAATTACCATGGAAAATTGCTCCCCAAATGGAAAGCAGAAGAGTACTGCTGGATTTTCACTGCAGCACTATCTTCTGCAAGTGGCAGTTTCTTTGGTGGATGGCTGATACAGCTCCAACATGTTTACACAATGGCCTTATTCTATGTAATGGTTTGCAGTTTCTTTGGGTTATTATAGATGTCTGTTCATCAAAAAGAGTCCGATTCTGCAAGTGCTGAAAAGTCTTCATCCTCAGAACTTCAGTGAAGTCTTGTGCACTATTTGCAGGGGTAGAGTCTGCATTCCCAGAATTTCTCTTTATTAGAGAAGGAAAATAGCATTTTTAGGTGACTATCTGTAATGTTTTGGTAACTATATGTTTAACATTGTTTAAGAGGTACCTATCATGTGTAGACAGCCCAGTCTGGTGAAATGATATCCTGAAGAATGAACTAACACCAACACTCTCCACCCCTCTGTTTTTTGTGTGTCTCTGCTTGGGAAGACTTCTAAATGGTTAGTATTTCTCACTTTCTGTGTGGCTCATCACCTACCACATTCTCCCATCTGGTATTGATTTTGATGGAGGTGCCAAAATTGCATGACTGCTGCCTTTTTGTTAAAGATCTTCACAACTGAAATGCTTAAAACACCCTTAGATACTCAGTGGATGAATAAGAGACAATTATGGTGCTTAATTCAGAAATGTAAAGATGTAATTTTATCAACTCCCATGTGGTTGAGAGCACAGCAAAGTTCAGCTTCCCATGTGCCACTCAATATACAAACTCAGAAGAATGAATTGCTAAGAGTATGTTTGCTTCTAGGAAATCTGGAGATTAACACATTTGTGCTAGCTGTTGGAGCTGGTTTTGCTAGCCTTGACTTCTGTTATGTTGTCTGAAGGCTGCCTGATATGGGAATCGAGATTCCAGGAAAAAATAATCAAAATTTTATTTTCTTCTGTAAACTTCAGTGCAAAAAGTAGCAAATGGCTTGAGGTCTAGTTCATTTCATGTGAAGACTGGAAAGATGCTGTCTCTGCCTTATCGTTGCCAGCTTCAGGCAAGCTCAGCCACTGACAGCTTGAGCCACAATCCTTGGTGAAGCCTAACACAAACAAACCCCACTTTGCCAGCTGGGCTCATGGTAACCTCAGAGATCCAGTCAGACAGAGTTTAGGAATGTGTTTCAATCATTTGATGAGTTTGAAATGCTCTTGAGAAAACAAACAAACAAACAGCTGCCTCAAACCCTTATTGTAACAACTATTAGAAAGTTTTTTTACAGTAACATAGAATCTGACCAACCAAAAAATGCTGCTGCTTTTAATCTAAAGTGAATAGTGTATGTTTTATCTTAAGGACTTAAAAGAATAAGGCTTAAACTTACTGTTTAAGTAACATACAGAAGGACAGGGNCTAGGTGTTCCTGCTCCAGCAGGGGGATTGGACTTGATGATCTTTCAAGGTCCATTCCAATCCCTGATATTCTGTGATTCTGTGATTTAAAAGGGGTGTGTAGCAAAAACATAAAAGTAAGGAGTGTTTATTCCTCTAGTTCTACTTTTTTTTTTTTTTTAATTGTAAATGTATTTAAAGTGTCAACATTTCTGATATCAGTAAATCTAATTGTAAATTAACAAGCTGGAGCTAAATTAAGATGTAAGTGAATGCTACTTGGTAGGAAGGATGAGGCCAAGGGTCTGATCTATCTGAACTGCAATTGTTGCACATGTTGTCATCCAGTACTGCAATATCAATTTATTTGCACTCTGTTTTGATACATCTAGACTTTAAAATATCCATGAAATACAACTTATGTATAAAAAGCTGAAAAGGAGTTAGGAATCAAATCATTACTATCTAGGTCTAGGCCCCCTCATTCAGCCACTGGGATGTTGATGCTTGGAGTAGATGGAACCCAGCTATGTTTTTCTAGGTGTATATGGCAACCTGCTGATTGCTGTCTCAACAGAATAAACTGTAAACCTTTCCAGCTGTTCTTAATCTGGACCCTTAACCTTTAAAAAAACCCAGAGGCTTTCCATTCCTCAGAGCCAAACTTTGCTAACAATATCTAGGTTGTTTTCAAACCAAGCTTCAAACATAAAAATGACCAATAAATCCATATTCCATAATAGTTAGGCTGGAAAAGTATTATTTAAAAACATACTCAGTTTTTATGACCCGTTTCTAGTAAAAATCCAAAACACGCTTCATTATGCTACCATTTCAGATACTCAGATCCTGGATGATAGGCATGATATTCAGATAGATACACCAATAAATACTTAAAGGCTATAAATCTGTCTCAAATTAGTGATTTGTGGATGTGCAAGGGGGGAGAAGGCTGGGAAATTCTCTTTGCTAAGCTGTCTGTTTCCTGACTCTAAATGTTCTGTAACTTCACAGCTGGCAATTTTATTTTCCTGTGGTTTGTATTATTATGTGCTAAATGCATTACTCCATGCCCTTCAGTAGGATCTAGGGCTTGAAGAATAAGGCCCTGATCTTGCTTTTCGTCTGCACCTGATTCCACTCGGGCAAATTGCAGTTTTTGGCGGGCCTGAGCAGGCTTCAGATCCCCAACAGAGGAGCCCTCCAGCGTGAGGATGAGACAGGTTTAGAGGAAGGACACGGTGGGGGTTGGATGGAGCCACAGCCTAGAGATTCATAACGCTTTGGAGGGCTGTAGCCTGCTGGCTTTGGGATTCCAGTTCGGGGTTCCCATTAAAACAACAACGAAAATAGTAATAATCGTTCATAAACATCCATCTTTCTTTTTTACGACCTCGTAATTGCCCCCTCTTCCTTCCCCCCCAGCAGGAGG
>VZTM01027237.1:0-70943 GCA_013400555.1 Jacana jacana | reverse complement strand
CCCCGAGATGTCGGGCGGCGGCAGCAGCAGCAGCAGCAGCAGCAGCAGCAAGACTCACCGTCGGACCTCGCTGCCCTGCATCCCCCGGGAGCAGGTAGGGCAGGGGCTGGGGGGGACGGGTCCCAAACTTTGCTGGCGACTTGGTGGCGGGGATCCCGCCGGGGAGGTGCGAGGGACTGTGCCCTCCCGACCGCTCTACAGCCGGCTTTCCCCGGAGCTCCGCGGAGCGGAGAGCCCCGAGTGGCCGCCCCGGGACGGGGTTGGGGACGGGGCGGGGGGGGAGTGGGGCTCTCTGGGTTCTGCCTGGCTTGCCCCGGCCGCAGGTGACCGGGAGGGAGCTTGGAGTTTATATTCTTATACAGCCATCACTGGCGTTTGATTTTCTTGAGTCTGACAGAAAGTTGAGGCGGGTGGTACCCGCCTGGCTCTCGGAGCTGGTCGGAACCTGCCCTCAGGTTTCCCTGCATCACTTACGAGCTTTGCTTTTTTTAAACCTGTGGTTTCCCAGAAAGGTAGCTTAGCCCTATTAAACGTGCTTTAAGCTTTAAAGGTGGCGTGTGGGAGAGCCAAGCAACTTGTCCTCGGTGGGAGAAGTCCCTTATCGGGGCGATAGAGAGTCCTCTGAGGCTGGCCCGCACAGCGCGGTGCTCATCTTTGCACTTTGCCTCCTCAAGGCTGTTCCCGTGCGTGTGTGCGATCAATCGCTCCCGCTCGGTCGCGGCGGTCGGAACCGGTACGAGGCACACACACACGATTTATCTCACTTTTCTTTCCATTGAGAGGTCGTGATTTGCATGGATGAGCGAGAACTTTGTTACCAGCGATACACGTTCTTTTAAACGCACACCTACACCTCAGAAAATAAAATACAAATAAAACAATAGAAAAAGAGGCAAGCACGCACATCGTTATCTTTATTGCACAGCCGTGTAGAGTCCTGTCAGAACCAAAGGCCGCTTAGTCCTGCGCTCTGAGTGTTTCCTCCATTTTTGAGGTTTAAGGTTGCCCCACAGAAGAGTCATTTAATGGGTCAAGTGTAACTGAGTGAATTGAAAGTCAGCTCAACCCTTGCTGACCGGTGGAAAAGGAAACCCGAGGGAGAATAAATGGCAAACGGTGTTAAGCTTTATTTTTCAGCTAGTATGGAAAATGACTCTGTGCAGTGTGGTCAACTGAAGCGTATTGCCATACACCAAAGGTTTTCTTTCAGGTCACTTGCTGGATAAGCAGCTAAGTATTTTCCAAGTGATGGCATCTAACCATATGGTGTAGGTGGCTAGTTTGTTTCTGGAAATTGTTTGTTTACATCCCTTTGTGGGTTGGTTATGACATTTTCTAGAAGAGGGCCTGACAACCTTGTACACTTGAGGCTTATTGTACAACAAATGTACTTATTTATTTAACACTTTTGTTTAGATAAAATAAATATTTACCAAAGTGTCCAGGCAAATGCAGTGTGAAAAAGCAGAAAGTTGACTTAGTTCTGAATTCAATAGGAACTGAGAGAGAGAGAGAGAAGGGGGTAAGAATAATTGTAAATACAGTATCTAAGGCAAGAAATTAAATCCATCTATGCTTACTTGATGACGCTAGTAATTTCTGGTGGTTTCTTACAATAATAATTTTGAAGCTTTTAAATGTATTTCCACTCACTCCCACACTTCATATAAAAGCAGCTTTTTAGTTAACATCTCTAAATGTAATCATTCGGAGGTAGGGTTCACTCGTTTGTGACCATGTCCCTCTCTTTTCTTATGGAGGGAATTCAGGTCATCTCTCTATATATATACCAGAATGTTAAACTGGTGGTGGATAACAAGGTAAATTTCTTTTCCTCCCCAACGGTGTTTTACTTGGGGACAGTGGTCAGTTTTGCCCCGAGCAGTTCCCGCTTCCGAGCTGCAGAGCTGGACTGGAGTTTGCTGGCGACTGTTCAGTTTACCCGCTGCAGGATTTTGGCAAATTTCTCTTTCTTTTGTTCTCACTTAGTATTAATCAATAACAAGATCTGGTATCGCTTGCGTCACTACGTGATTAGAAATGGATGACTGCTTTCAAGTTTGGGGAGACTTTTTGTTTGTCTATTTTTTATTTTTATTTTTTTTTTAAAGCACAATGTGGCTGTGTGTATGTGAACTTCCCTCCCTAAAAGCTGTCCTCTTAAATAAATGTTAGCAAGATAGAAAAATGGGAAAGCTGAAACAAAGCTCTGTAAGGATGTTGAAGAAATGCTGGGAGAAGTGGGACTCTTTTACAGCAAACAAAGTTAGTGTTTATAGTGAAAATCAGTTCCCTGTAGACTTAAAGAAACCATAGGTAAATGTTTCTCTTTTGGACGGTTTTTAAATATAACATGTTAAAAATAGAGATGAGGGCTTTATAAACAAAACCAGGCCTTCCCTCACCCCCTGTTTTTAGAAAACATGCCCTGAATGTTTCTGGTCCGAAAGATAGCTTGTTAAAACATCTGGGAGGTGCCAATAGTTTTCATCAGGAAATGGATCTACTTTATTGCTTTGAAATATATGCTTTCATTTGGTGAGTAACGTTAGGTGAAGTTTTAGAGATGGTTCCCATTGCTTCTTGTGTAATCTTTCCTACTGCTGAGCATTTAATTGAACCTTTATTTTTCCAGTGTGATGCCCTCCCTGTCTGACTGCGTTAACACTAGATTCTACAAAAGCCGGAATTTCGGAATTGATTTTTTTTTAGGCACACACATCTCAACTATTATCTGATTTTTTCTGTAATAGAACACAGAATTGAATCTGTGTAACCTTGTGATATAAAGGACAGTACCAGGAATTGCAAACTAACATCACAGATAGAGGTATTAATATATTGAAAATAACAAGTGTACTTCTGTTTAAGCTGCTAGTAGGAGTAGCTGAAAATGCATATGGCAGAAATTACTCTTTCTGTAGCACCTTCTCATCTTAGTCACTTATCATCACTTCCAGAACGAATTTAAAAAGAAAAACTGTTTCATTAAAAAAAAAAACAAACATCCAAAATCAAACCACACCAAAAAATAACCTTCTTTTGTTGGCTTTTTGGTTAAAAGTGCTTTTTTACTAGTTTTTAATTTAATTTTTTTTTTGAGGTTGATTTTCATATGTGTTCTCTCTCTCTCCAATTCGGCAAATTCTTTGGATTAAAAGTTTCCAGTTTGGTGTGTGCGAGGATCTCATTGAGAAATGTGGGCTTTGGAACAGCCTGATCCTGCTCCCGGCTGAGCGCTGTCTGCCTGTGCTCCCATTGATGTCGGCTGAGGATGCTCAGCTCCTTGAGGGCTCGCTCACCCAGATTTGAGAGAGGCTGCAGAGAGAAATTGTGAATGGATGGATAAGACAGTGAATGAATGAACAAGTGCATTTTCTTTTCCGGTAAATGCACAAGTACCTCCAGGATGATGGCTTTTGGAGTTTCTTCTTCACATTTTTCTTGAAAGCGTGGAGAGGAGGTTGGAGTGGAGGAATGTGTTCTGTGTCTTGGTGTTTTCTATTAAAGTATTATATGACCCATATGTTTTGGACCCTGTGGCTCTGATCTATGTGTGTTAATCCTGACATGCAGCAGTCCAAAAGGATGATTTTGCCTTGGTGGATATAATATTCCACAGGAGATAGTAGCTGGACAACTTTAAACCATGCCGAAGACTCCCAAATTCACTAAAAGCCTTGCTTGTTGTTTGGTTTGTTTGGGTGGAATGGGAAGCTTTCAGCTAACTTGGATTTATTACAAGTGTGTGTTAAATGATTTAGAGCAGCTGCAGTAAGTAGTTGAATTTGCTTAGCCTTTTTAGGTTATTTTTTTCCCCTTAGAAGACTGTCACAGGTACAACTTATGTCAGGGTTTGAAGTACTTTCTCATTCCCAAACCAGCAGATGACACAGACTCGTACTAGAAGGTAGTAGTGAGGTGCTGAGTGTTGCCCTGGGAGAAAGCCCTGATCCTCAGCTTTGGTGATGGGTAACACCAAGACGAAGGATTTTTTTCCTGCAGCTCTGACATCTCCAGCTGTGAGGCCAGTAGCTCCACGTGCAAACTCTCATCCGTGTCCTCTGGCTCCTGGGGCAGATGGGGTTTCTACATATTTTCCTTCTTTCTTTCTCTTTGCTCTTTTTCTGCTTCTGGGCAGTTGGAGAAGTAGAAAGTGGTTTGTCTCACTGAGAGACACCCGAGGGTCTGTCACTTATTTTTAATTGCTTGAGATTTGGTAGCTGTTTCGTGCTGCCACGTCTATCCCTGCCTCTTTCTCCTTCTAGAAATTTATTTTTTTCAGATAAATGACTTTGGCGCCAGACTCCTGTCTTCCTCCAGCAGCAGTGATGGGGTTTTTGCTTGATTTGACTGTTTTTCGTGAGGTTATGCGTGGTGACTCTGCCTGTTCCCAGTCTGTAGCCTGGGAAAGTTGTGAGCCGGGACCGTTGTTATCGCTGCCTGTCTGCGCAGTTGAGAAGACAATACTGTAACAGTTCACATAGTCAAAGATATCTCCTCAGCGATAAGATCTAAGAAATGGAGGAGAAAAAGAAATGTATTTGTTGGGTTTCTTTTCAAGGGAAAATTAAGTCTTTATTTGTTCTTCTCATTGTTTGACAGTGAGGGCTTTGTAAGTGCCAGCAATAGGTTGCTCCCCCCTGTTTCCTGGCACTCTATCATTCTGTCTTAAAAAAAAGGAAAGATCTACCCTTAAGTTAAACACAGTTTTTAATACTAGATATCTTGCCCTCTGGCCTGAAAATAGGAGAGATCAGAGTGCAACATATAGAGGAGAAGATAGATTAAATGTAGATATTGAACTTGCTCAAAGTTATGGTCTCCTATTAGGCATCCAGTGTTATATACTACATGCCTCCTTCTGCTAATAAGCATTGTTGAGCTGTAATTACTCTGATAAGATTTGCTGGCATTACAATTTAGGTCACTAGAAACCAAGGAATACTGAGGAATTATGTCATCTGGTGACTTGCTGAAACACAACTGTGTAAAATATTTAAGCAGGGCTCCAGGAAAAATCACCCAGGGATTCCAGACATAATACTTTATTTTCTTTTGCATGGCTTCATTTATGCAAAGCCGCTCTACTTGCATTTTTTTTTTCCTTCAACCTCTCAAAAATGTAAAAACTGCTGCTGAAACTCTCACGATTCCTTCGGAATCTATTTTTGTCAATTGGTTAAATCAATAAATGTATATTATGGCATATTGGCAAAAAAAGTAAAATACAGTAGTGACTTTCTGCTCTTTCTGCCTGAAGTGTGAAAATGCAAAGCTGGGGAACTGAAAGAAATCCTGTGTACGCTGGGTTGTCATGTTAATTAAATAAACAACCAGAACAGTTGACCCTGTGTATGAAATGTGTTTTGAGAAGCTTGTTGGGGGTTGAAGGGGAAAAACAGTGACACATGATGTTTTGGACGTTAACTGCAACATTTATGTGAATTTGTCCTGACCTGCTGTTACTGTGCTTACGTTCCAACTCTTTTTTTGCAAGAGACTGAGACGTAACTGTATTTTGCAAATTGAAGAAATATTGCTTGGGCTTTTTTCTTGAAAAAGTAATAATAATAATAATAAAAAAAATTAATAATCCTAGCCTGGAAGTGGAAAGGTTGTTGGGTTCTGGTGCCTGCAAACCACAAGGCTTGAAACGGAGGTGAGCTGACTGCATCCTACGTGGTTGGAGAATAAAAAGAACACTGCTTCAATTAAAGCTTTGAGCCAGTTGCTGTCATTTACTTAAGTAATCTAATGGGAGATGTACAGCTTGTAGGATACTGCTAACAGATAAGGGAAATAAATGTGGAGGTTCAGATAACAAAGTGGAAGTCAGGTTTTCTTTGCGTGCATTTTTTCTTCTCTGCTTGGTGTTGGAAAAAGTTTCTTGATCCATTACCAAGCCCTTTGCTCTAAGTTTCTTCTGTCTTAGTCAGAGTGTCACTTGGAAATAAATGCCTCTTCCTTGCATTGTGTAGTTTTTCAGGGGTTTGGTTGGTTTTGGGTTTTTTTCTGTTTGTTGGTGTTTTGGTTGATTTTTCTTTTTCTTTCAGCTCGGCTTGCTCTAAGCCCTGCTGCAAGGACAAGTAGTATCATCAGGTGTTCTCTGTATCAGGGTAATGGTTTGAAAAACAGTGAAAATAAAATAACAAAATAAATAAAGTCAAATGTGATGCCCAAGTTTTAACTTGGTGGGAAATATCAGTGGTTTTCTTGCTGAGCTGTCTTCGGAGGTTAAATAAGACTGTAGGAGGAAGAACTGCTAGTCTCCTTATCAAGTTTTTCCTTTTCTGTTTGTTTGTTTGTTTGAAGAGTTCGAGCTTCCCCCCCTCCCCCTTCCTTTTCCCTCTGTGTGGGTGTAAGTAATTGTTACAAGCCTGTTATCATTATTATTATTAACGCTTACAGTGCCACAGCAGCTCTCCATCCCTACCCCTGCCCGGCGGATCCCGGCGGGGCGGAGAGCGCGGACCCCGGGGGGGGCGGCCGGTACCGGCGTTGGCGGGTCCGGCCCCCTAGAGGGCACGAGAGCCCCTATTCTGCTCCACCACCCGCTTCCCCCACCCTTCCAGCCTGCCACACCACTTAAAAACACAAAAATCTGTCCGTGGTACTTAAGCGAGCCGTTATTTTTATTTCTTTTTAACATTTTTCCTATGGGTCCGTTGTTCGGTCTTGAAAAAGACTCGGAGGTCCGGGTCCAAAGACGAAGCTGCCTCCAGATCTGTCAAGAATCCATAAAAACAGGGGAAATTGCCAGTGCTTTGTGTATTGCGGCACCTCATGACTCTGTTCACACCTATAACTATTTATAAATAAAATGGGAGGCACCCCTCGAAGAGTAGCAGATTGCGCTGAGGGGACGGATGGTCCTTCGTTACTGTTGGATGGAGGAGGCAGCTGGATGAAGGTTGCTGAACGAAGGGTAAAAATATATGCAGCACAGGAGAACTTTGTAGAGTAGGGCTGATGGTTGGACTCGATGATCCCAAGTGTCTCTTCCAGCTTAAATGATTCTGTGATTCTAGATGAGATATCAGAATTTGTTTGGTGAAATTACATTTTTGATTTTGGAAAGTGTCAGGAAAAAAAGGCTTCGTGTCAGCTGGCAGTGCTGGTCACAGAAAAAGTGCATGTGTGAAATAAATGTTATAGTGACATCAGATTAACAGAGTCCTGCTGTGGAGGGGCTGTACTGAGTTTTGGTCAGCTGAAAGGAATGCTCGGGGTCCACAGGTAGCCCAAACCTCTGATCATCATCTAAGAAGAGACTGGAAAGATATATAAAAATAGATCTGACTGAGGAGTACTGAAAAGGTATTTTCCTAAAAATTGAAGAAGAGCAGGGAATTAAAAAAAAACAAACAAAAAGGCAAAAATGTGCATGTGTGTCCCCCTACCCCAAAACCAACTTCAAAACAGCCCCTTCTCCCAAACCCAACTCTTTATTTTTAAACTGCTAGAAAGAAGTGTGGATATGTGAGAAATACACGCTGTTCGTGGAACGTGTGTGTCACAAGGTGAAGCTATTTCTAAAATCCCTAAACATTTGTATTTATTATTTGTTGAAGTTTAGAGGTTTCTTACGTCAAGCAGCTTGAAGATTAGAAAACCTGCACAAACTATTAAAATCTGATACTGGTTAGGAAGAAACTTCCCAGTTTGATTCTCTGTTATGATATGCTTTAGTGACCTTACTGTTTTATCTGAGGTGTCCCCTGACCTGTTGCTGCATGACTGTGTTCATATTTTTACTACGATTAACTACTGGAAACAATTAGGGAGAAGGTATTTATGAGCATTGATATAGCTAAAGACTCTCCTTTTACCCCTGCACAAGACTGGAAAAATATGAAATCTCCACATATCAGAAATAGTTGAGACCTGGTCGTTTGCTGCCCCTAACCCACTTTAATCCAGTGAAACACGCTGGGTTACAGTGATTTATCTGCATTTTGTATTTTGTAAGTTTCTTAAGTTGGCTTTGTTTTGTGGTAAGAATTTGTGCTTTGATTAGAATTTAAAAATAAAGTAAAATTATATTCTGCATCGTTAAATTTTTTAAATGGGATTTTTGTCTGCCTGGCTCTGTAGGAGGGATGCTTTACTGACGGTTGTGGAGCTCCTGAGACAGACCCTGTTGACAGTTTAGAAAGCAGCTATTCCTCTTAGACCGGTTGGTCCTTTTAGAAATAGCTCAGTTTCGTTAAATGCTGTGTTAAACATGACTATAATGAGGTCTGATGGAAAGCTGTATCACTTGTTGCCTTTTGGGGATCGAGTCACTGATGGCTGTTGGATTTATTTTTTTGTTTTAAAGAAGCTTCTTGTTTCTTTCAATAAGCTTGCAGACGGGTTTTCTTTGTGTAAATGGTAATAACGTAGGGAACAATTGTTACTCAGCTTCAAAAGCGAACATTAATCATTCTGAGCAGCACCCTTCTGACTGATGTTTGACTAAATTTGTTCGCAAGCACGTTTGCGAAATGAATTCCAGAAGGGAAAGGAGCTGAGGGTTTGAATGCCAAAGGTTAACTGTTTTACGAATTGTTGCACTCCCAGCAGGTTGGTGATACCTTGCCGGCATCTTGGTGCACTGGACTTGCAGCCACTGCACCAGCAATGACCAAAGTTGTTCCTTTGTGCCCTGAAGAGCAGAGATACTTCTGCTGGTCTCTTGCACTTACCTGTGCTACATGGTTTCAAAAAACTCAATGCCTGTTTGTATTTAATGTCATAGAGGACAGGCAGGTCATTAATACGTTTGGTTTCCTATGTTACATAGAAATATTGATCCTTGGCAAATTTCCCTTAAAATAAGAATGTGGGCCTGCTGGGGTGGTGGGCTGTCTGCCCTGTGGTGGCAATAGAGTCACTCCAGTGGCAGTCTGCAAAGGTGCCCTTAGAAGCATTTACGTTTGCTCTCTGAGCAGCGATGGAAGGCAGAAAGGGTGATGCATGGGTTGAGAAGCTACAACCAAGCAGCATTTTCTCCACTTCTGTAAGCAGTAACCTAGGTATGCTCACCCAAGCCCTTTGTTGCCTGCAGAGTAAAACTTGTGAAACCTTGTCTATGTTCCTATATTAAATCTGAATGAAAATGACAGCTGTAGAAAGGTGCAGACCTCTGTGCAAAAGCGTAGCTTAAACAGGGCTGCACGAACTCGTTTGATGTGCTTTCCACCTCTGCTTCCCTTAATGCAGTTTCTAGTGCTTTTATTATGGGATTCTTTGTTTCTTTTCCTCATGGTAGCCTATTAGAACTCACTAGTTAAGGGATGTATATTAGGTTTCCATGCAGAGTAGACTATCCTGCTTCATTTCCACCACATACACCCACCTCCCAGTGCAGGCAGGGCTATTCCTCTGTTGGCAATACTGAAATCCTTCCCCTGATACTTACTAGGTGGGTGCTGGTAAAGTTCTCTGATGCATTTTTCTTCAGTTTTACTGGTGATGCTAACTACAGTTATTCATGACAAGGTCTGATCACTGTATTTTGTATTGATAAGGAGCATTTATAATTGCAAGATAGCTAATATTTTACATGTGGCTGGAGTTTTAGTTGGAGTCTGTCACTGGGATTGTTACAGAAATACTTGTGCTGAGATGTAGCTTTGCATCTTATTCTTGTGAGACAATGAATACCTTTAACATCTCCTAGAAGTTAAATTATTCAGTGATATTTTAAAATTTATATTGTACAAATCAAGTTTTGTTAAAAACGCTATTTTTCTTATGTTCTTTTTGTAGTGAATACTAACAATCTCCTCCCAGCCTCCGCTGACTTCAATGGGAAAGGCGAGTGCTCAGTCCTCCCAGGGTGAACCTTTCAGTTGAATCCCTAGTGCAGGAGGAGGGTGTGTTCCAATACACAAATCTGCTGAGAGCCTTTTATTTATTTTTTTAAGCAGCTAACTGCTCTTTTCTTACTTTAAATGACATAATTCAAAGCTAATGTTGCTTGTGCTGCTCAAAATGTGACCCAAGACCTTGTAGCATGTTTTTATATATGTGCACACACACACATATATACATATATCTTTATATATACTCCTCTGTAAACACACTCCAATCAGTCTTGTGTAGCCTAGAGGGATGGAATGCTTTGTTTGATTCTGACAGCACAGTCTGCAGCTGGAGTTACATATGATGGTATTCTTTCTGGATACTTAACGATGCTTTCTGATGTCTCCATGGGCAGGCTTGTTTCTTAATGCACGAGCCTCTGTAACCATTGCTTGACTTGTGATTTGTTATGGCTTTAATCTTTCTTTTTCCTTCTTTACTTGCCAAGTTTTGCAAAAAAATTTCATTTTTTATTTGTAAATACTTGAGTAGTACTTGTAGTACTTGAGTGGTACATGTGTCTTACTAACGCATGCTGCCCAATATTCAAACCGGGACTTGGTGCTACAACTCTCTTCTAGAGATGCAAAGCCATATAGGTGCTTTACATGGTATTTTTGCTGCCTAGGTGGACATAGTGCTGGCTTTAGCTGTAACATGGAGCTTAGGACTGGTTGGACAGGAGGAGCTGATGAGGTCCTAGTGCAGCCTGAGTCAGTGTTGTTCTTGTGGGCATAAATGGGGGTTGGTACATCCTGAAGACCTGCCTGGTTAGAAGTGCAGTAAGACCAGATGAAATTAATGGGTGACTCAGATTTTTACAAATAAGGATGGTAAGCTTTAGCTGGTAAAACTTACCCTTTTATATGTAAGGGATATATTATTGCTGCAATATACCTGTTCTCAAGGAAGCTGTGGACTAATGAGTGTTATTTATTGAGCTAGTTCTGAAAAGATATGTATTACAACAGTTCCCTGACATTTGCTTCATTTCTATTGACTCTAAATCCTGTATGAGGTGAAATGTTGCAACATAATTCATATTCCATTACTGATATTTTTTTTAAGACCAGCTTAATTCATATGCAAGTGCCATTCTTAAATGTAGTCCTAATTGTCTACTGATTATACAAAACTGCAAATGAATAAACATTTTCTATTAAAGGATTTAATGCCGTACTTCCCGTGTGCTTCTAAGGAACGGAGTTGTGACGAAGACACTGCTAGAGATTTGTAAGTTAAAAGAGGGGTAAGAGTGGAAGGGGGCGCTCTATGGTTTCAGTAAAAGACTTCTGCTCAGAGTTGCAGAGCATTCATCTTTCCCCTGACATGTGGAAAAGCAAACACATTTAATACTGTCCAGAAGCAGGCAGGTATACCAACAGGTGTGTACAATTTGATGGTTTTAGGCAGTCCTGGCTCTGTATGTGCTTCATTACAGTACTGAGAATCTGTTCAGTGGCAAAGAGAAATACTGTCTGTGCCATGTTGATACTGAAATCTGACTTCTGGGTTGCAGGATACAAAATGCTAATTCTTGCTAAGCTTGCCATGTTTGTGTCAAGCGATGTAATAGAGGAGCATGGGATAATAGTGAAACAATTAGATGGACTGGGATGCCAGCACTAAAGCACATATTACAGCTTAAATTCTTCTTGAGAATCCAAGCCTGTTGTTTCCTCTTGGCAAGGCACCTTTGGAGTCAGAGCCAGCTAATAGGAAATACTAGGTATTGGGGCTTAGCTTAAATTTAGGACATCTAAACCTAGCTTTATGGGTACATATGATGTGGTGAGACAGGGAGAAACGGCAAATCAAAGTGTTTCTTCGAGAATTTTTGAACATTTTTAAGTGAAGTAGTGAAGATAGATGGTCTATTTCCTTCCTTTTAAATCTGTCTAATCTTCATTTCACTCTTCTACTGTGTGTCCAGTATAAATGTAGTCCTAAAATGTGTGATGTTCTTATTCACACTTGATGGATGGTATACACTTGTGCATAACAGTGACTGAAGCATAGATTTAATGTTTTTCATTACAATAGTTTAGCTCCTGTCATCCTTGGATCTCAAATTTTCTTCTCCCTTTGTATTAAATAGAGAAAAGAGAGACAATCCTCAGGAGATTAACCTTAAGATTTCCTGATTCAGGCTATGACCTGCCACTTGAGCAGACTGTTTGGAAACCCAGAATTTGAAAATTCTGTGTCCATGTTCAGATATTTAAATTTCATTTTTCTTTTGGGAACTGCAACTGACACATGATCAAAAATGATAAAATTCTTGGCCATGAATTAGTACAGCTCCTTTAAGGAAGGGAATTTGTGGCTGCAAATATATGCACTCATTTCATGGTCTGATTTGCTTTATATGTTGTCTCTTCTCAAATGGAAGTGGAAAGATGATGCTGAGGAAAACGTTGATTTTTAAACTGAAGTCATTGTATTGCAAAATTTCCTGATACACGCTTTAAAAACCCAGCCCAAAAAATCCTCAAATAGTGGGAGCTGTGACAAAACAGTTTCCTTTACAGTCATTCACTCTACTCATGAGAACTTGGCCTAGGGGCCTCTGGGTCTTTTATTTGGTTAAGGTTTTTAAAACTGAGATAAAAGTAGCAATCAGATTGTCTTAATCATTCGTAATAGCAGGTTAAGGAGATGAGAACTTTAGGTAGAAACTTGATAGCCCAGAAAGTTGCTTTCTATCTTTCCTGTGATCTTAATGGATTGCTATCTAAAACGGCAAAACAGTGTTTGTAAGCATAATTATGTCATGTGCTATCTTCTGAATGCTTGAATTTGCAATCTCAGATGTTTTTAATGAAATGTTATATATCTAACTTCTTAGATGTAGGGGGTTTTTACCCCAAGTGTTTATTTAATAAAAAGCAAACGTAAGCGCAATGTCACGATATGAATGCCCACATGCTTTGAGTTAACAGCTTCCTTAGTGCCGCTCTTCTGAGATGAGATGAATGGTCAAATGTTCCTTTTGGATCTAGGAATGTTTATATCAATGAGCTGATTATTCCTGTGTCATCCCCTATCTTCTAGCCCAGCAAATCTGAAACCCCTTTACTTATGAAAGACAGGCCAAAGAAGTTAAGGGTGGGCTTGGACACTTCATTATGCTTCCATGTGTTTGAAAGGTGGGTTAGATTTGTTTCAGACTGTCTGTAACTGACATCCAAGAAACACTACCGTTTTGTCTGGTGATACATTTTTTCCATAGCTCATCTCACTTCTTTCCCTTCAACCAGATTCAAGAGCGTCTGGTGGTTTTTTTTGGTTGATTTGTTTAGGTTTTGTTTGTTTCTTTTGGAGAGGGTGGATGTTTGTATGCTGAGCCAGAAAGATACATACATCCCTGAGTCTGAATCTACGGAGATGCCATCTCAGTTTTTAGGGGATGATAGTTACGTGGCTCTAAATGCAAATGTTTGAATGCAAAAATTTGTTGGTGCCTTGGAGTAAATTTCCATTCACCAATGTCAGATATGCTCTGGTCACAAGATGTGATGTGGACGTGAAGGGCTTGTGAAATAAATAGAGGAAGAATAGAAGAAAGGCAGTTTCAGTTATGCACAGGTAAAATTTCCAGGAAGCGTGTGCAGTCTGTCTTAAGAATGTATATTAAGTGGAGAAAGATGCTCAATGGATTTTCTTTTGTTAACACCATATGGCAAAATGCATTTAGTTTATTACTACTGTTATTTCCCCTCTCTCCCTCTTTTAGAAGCCTCTTAATTCTAATGATATATATGTCTTTTTAAATTCTTTGCTTTCCATAGACTGTAGTGGCCTTTCACCTTTTGGGACTGTTTGTTCTGAGCGATGGCTGGAGTGATAGTGTGGCTCGTGTGACATCATAAACATTTGTGTTGGCAGTCTTTCCTCATGAAGGATTCTGAAGCCTGACAGTGGTGAAGATGACTAAGTAGAGACAGATTTATGTGGAAATCTTATTAATACCCATAAAAGAGAGAATGAAGGCATAAGAAATTTGGCTCCAAATAAACAACCAAAAAATGCTCTGTTCTTAGAAGCATTTGGCACAGCTCCATTGTGCCTTTTGTGGGAACTGGCTTTTTGTCTGGCCTAATCTTGACTTTTTTTTTTTTTTTTTTTTTTCTCTCCCCTCCCTTTTTAAAAGATTACTAAAGACTTCCACTTTTCCCAAACTTTCTCACACTAGAATAAAATTAATTTTCACTTTGGTAATGCACAAATCAGTTAATTATTTCAAAGAGAACATAAAACAGATGTCTTGTCTTCTTTCTCAGCAAAGATTTAATGGTAGCCTTGCTGTGAGATCTTTCACTGCCACCAAATGGCCCTAGATGTTATATGGTGCTCGTAATCAAAGCAGTTTACAAAGAGGGGTGTCCTGGTTTGGGATGGAGCAGAGCCAACTTGCGGTACAGTGAGAGAGGCACTTGCTTATACTTGTTGCTGTGGCAGCCAGGGTCAACTGACTTGGTTGTTTTACTGGTGGGTTTGCACCAGTGGGGAGTAGTGGACAGGTCAGGGGATCCAAACTGACCAATAGAGTATTCCATCCCATCTGCCACGCTCAGTATAAAAGCTGAGGGATCCAAGAGGTCAGATTGGCTGTTCTTTAATAGCTCTTCTTCTTCAGGTCCTCTCTTTCTTCAATGACTGGTGTTTTGAGGAGGACCATGTCAACTTGTCTACCATTGACCCCAATCAGAGATTCCTGTATCCAGTTCCCAAGTGTGAGTGAGTCCAGTCTGGAACTTTCCCAGTGCCTGCTGCTGACACCTCCCTTGGAGCTTGATACAGTTTTGTATATGTTGTAACATTTTGATTATTTCCTTTTATTTTATTATTAATATTTCATTGAAGCAGTTCAGGTTTTTTTCTAAACTCAAATCTCTTTATCTCTCTTCTTCCTCTCCTTGGAGCAAGAGGTGAAGGAGAGCATCTGATGACTGGTCATTGGCCAACCTGGCCTAAACTGCGACAAGAGGTAAATATTTTGCAGCTACAGCATGTGGTGGCTGGAAAGAAATTGCATGAGAGATGTGAAATCATAATTCAGTTTTTTGGTACTCAGATCTAAAATTTACGCAGACTTTTAAAGAATAAGGTCTGAACTTCATAGCAGAGGTTCATCTGTCTATAATGGGTTTTGTGGTAGGTAGCTCAGGTGGAGTCCCTTCTTGATTCAGCTTTCTGGTAACAAAAAGTTAGCAGCTTCAGGAGTATTGCGGGTTTGCTCTGCCCTGTGTATGTGTTCATTTTACTTAGTCTTTAGTTCTGAGAGTCTCACGGAATCCCCTGCCTTTACTGTCAAGGCTCCCAAGAGTAGTGCTTGGCACACCCAGCAGTCTTATTTCATATTTGCTGTTGGCATCAGAAGTTCCTCTATCATACTGCTGGAAAGAAAACCTCCTTCAGTTCAGCCCAGGGGGTGGTGACTATTGCAACGCATGTGCAACAGCAGGAGGGTGAGCTCGGCGCCTGTCAGCAGAGACTTGCCAGCAGTCAGATGAAAGCATCTTCATACCAGTTTTGATACTGCCCTTGTGAGAGGTGCTTTATGATGCCTGGTGCATGCTAAGGCACACGCTCTTGTATGTGCAGCTGCAGTGAGGTTTTCTGCTGTGCAAATTAATCTTGATTTTTAACTATGAGATGTAGTTCATACAGAAAAAAAAATATATTTTATAAACAAAATAGCTGTATGTGTTCTTTGCATGTGGGTAGAGCTTTTTGTTCTGGAAATGCTTTCTGATATTCTGAACAGTTTCTTTGCTGTTCCTATTGGATGTGTAGTTGAAACAATTTCTCTTTTCCTTTAAACTGTTACTATAAAAACCTAGGCATGTAGTTAGTTAAGATATTGTTTTTTAGATCTTTAACTGATCCGTGTACCAGTGGGTACCTTGTACTTTTTCCATGTGTATATTGTTTTTCCCAGCGGTTACAATATGCCAGGCTCACTCCTGATGTGAGCACAGGCCGGTTTGAAATAGGAAGCAATGAGTTGGCTTTTAGGTCTGGCTTATGAGCAAGATCTTACTCTTTATTTGTTTACTTCTGCTTCTTGAATATCTTGTAATTTTTTAGGCCTGCTGCTAGAACTGTCACTGAAATTGTAACCCTTTCAGAAGAATGAAGCAACAACAAAATGAAGAAGAAAATAGGAGAGAATCGCTATTTGGTGACAAGTTCATTTGTATTTTACACTGTTTGCCAGAGTAAAGATATCTTCACCAGGAACTGTTGTTTATGGACTTGGAGAGACAGCTTTCATGCACTGGTCCTGGGTCCCTTTCCTTTCCTAATGGTGAGCTTCTGAGTTAAAGGATTGCAGTGCTTCTCTTCAGGTTTCTAGGAAGCTGAGAGTGAGGGAAAGGGCAAGAGCTCTTCCTGTTGGGTGCACTATATCATGATGGCCGTCCTTGAGGCAATTGGAATACTAAATCAAGTGAGGTAAATTAGTGCTGTGTTCTTATCTTCCATCTAACTTCCTTGCTTCAGCTGTGTGATTTACTTGAGACCAGCTAGCTTCAGCTGGTGCAAAATGAGCACGCAGAGATATCTGGAAAAAATTCAGTTTGAAGGGAAGCGTGGTTCTCAGTCTCTCCTTGTTTGCAATGGAGGCCAACTGCATTGCATCCGGTCTCCGCTGGATGAAGCCTAGACGTCCAGGGTTCTCTCTGAATTCTTCTCGTACTTTACAGCTCCTCCCTGCTTTGTATATACAAACAACATTCTTTGAGAGAACTAGAGGGCGGAAATGGCTATGAACAAAACCCGTATCTTTTCTGATATGTCAGAAGATACCAGAAAAGAATAGTGTGCTCTGTGTCTGCTGGTAGCTGATTTCTTTTCATCCCATTTATTTTGCAGGAAAAGAAGGCTTGGTTGGATATTGAGGAAAGCTTTTCTAACAATAATGGTAGTAAAGAACTGCAAATCTATCTAGGGAAATTTCGTGTGTGTATATGAGAAGCTCTTTTAGAATAGCCTTTTTGATGTTTTTCCAAGTGGATCTAGGTATGTGCTTTTTCTTACGCAAGTGCAGTTGTTGCCGGTGTTTCCTCTCAACCTGTACCTCCAGTGCCTACATCTGCTTGCAGGCTCTCACTCCTACCTGCTGCATCCTCATGCAATGCCAGTTTCTCTTGCTGTTGGGTTACAGAGCCAAACCTGCAAACCCCATTTATGTTAAACTTGGTGCCCAATGTGCAATATTAATGTTACTCCGGAGTCAGGAGCTTGTAGTCCAGGTTCCTGCCCTCAGACAGGATTACTAAAGAACAAATCAGATTTCTTGTGTCCCTTTACTGCTACCCTTCTTTGATTCAGGAGTTGCTAAGCTGTTTGGTTTGCATTATCAAGTGGCAGATAATGGTGGCAGTCTGGTGGCAGACTCTTTTTTTTCCCCCTTGAATGATAGTGTTTAAGTCCCAGGTAGACTCTTAATTGCTCTTCGTTTTGGCCAAGCTACAAGTTGATTTATCAAGTCGACTTGTTAGTGTAATGCTTTAGTGGCTGCCAAGAGAGGGTTACATGGTGTAAGTGAGATGAAGTGGCTGGGCGTTGTTAGGCTTTGCGTGTAGGGTGGTTTCTTAGCAGCCAGATAAGAGATAGCAGTTTGAAGGACATGACTGAGCACTGGAGGGTCAGACCTCCTGACCCTTGCTCATGTGAGTTAACAGCACTGGACTTGGGAGAGAGCTCCTGCAGGAGGAAGGGCCTGGGGATGGGTGCGTGTAGGGTACAGCACGTTCTGTGCATTGTGTCCCACTGCCCAGCCCAGTAGTTCTTGTCTGTTTGGTTTTTTAATGTGCTTGTTGTCAGTTCGTGTTGGATTTTTTTTTTGTTTGTTTGTTTTTCCTGTTTGAAGTCACTTCAGTCTGAACTAACTGGATGGTTCTTAAAGGCTATTAAAATCTCAGCATGCTAGCTGTAAAATTGCCTAATCAACTCCAAGAGATAATCTTTCCCGGGGGAGACCTTTGAATGCATTTACTGTCGGTAGGAATAGGTCAGATGCCTCCAGGTAACTTTGTGGGAAGGGAGTCTTGTTTTCAAAACTGAATCTACCTGCTTTGTTAAGAACTAAGTAATTGGTTAGTGGGACCTGTAATAAAAGCCCCCTTTTACATTTGTGCTAAATCCTCTTAAAGGAAGTAACTCTCGTTAATTCTGCTCAGCATAGAAATAAAGCAGCTGTTGTGACTGTCTTTAAGAAAAAACTTCAGATCAGAAAGAGTCTCTAGACTTGATCGGTTGATGAAACTCAATGGGCTATGGCAGTATAGTCTGGTCTCTGGTTTCTCCTTGAAGTCTGAAAAGTGTGTTGAGTTTGGGTCTGAGAACTAGTTCAAAGTTGTATTTTAACTGTGTAGGTGACACCTGGAAGAGCTAAACTGTTACAAGAACTGAGATGGCCATCATTCTGGAAGTTAAATGATTAAAAATAACATGGGAGTTTTGGTGTATAGAACTTGAAGAATAAATCCCTTCCTATCCTGGACTCCAAAATTCAGCAGTGGAAATAATGGAGAATGTAATATGGAATTGATGCTGACCATATTGTTGGCTTAAAATACCTGGTTATAACTGCTTCCAGAGACTTCTAAAGCTTTGAAATCGCAAAACTGAATAGCTCTGAATTATACTAGATCTTCTTCAGGTGTCTCACCTTCTCCCCTTAGGCTGGGGAAGCAGAAGGAAAAGAACAACCACCGAACAGGCAATATTGTTCAGACTTATGCTTCTCTTGTTCTGATACTCACACTTGTGAGCCTGGAACGGCTGCAGGGCTGTTAATTGGTTACCTTCTTGACACCTCTGGCTCTCCCCCTTATGCATGGATGTCTGTGTGGTCTAGGACGTTGTTGGAGTCATGGGCTCACAAGGGGGAGAGCAGGGTCATGCTGTGGGCTCAGCAGTACAAGTGCAAATGACACAGTTCAGGACCAGGATGCTGTTACATTGGAAATTTGATTGTTTGATAGCAAAGTGTTTAGATATAGAATAAGTGTATATATATATAATTGATGTGTGGGTACATGCAGGCCTATTAATAGATGAAAATAAGGAGAGAGGAAATAAAACACCACGGATGTGATTTATCAAGATTGACTTGAAAACAAATATTATTCTAGTAATCAGAGGAAATTCTTTGTAAAGCATGTACAAGAAAGGTATTTTAACCCACCTCAACGATTTCCTGCCCAACTGTATCTGAAGCAAATCAGACAGACTTCTCCCCCACCCCCTACCAAGGGTCACTTTTAAATTACTGTTTCTCTGCTCCTCCATTTTTGTTGATGTTGGGTTTTGTGTTTGTTTTAGATTTTTTTCTTTTATCTTCTCAAATGCTTCTTAAATTATTTTTGACCTGGTGTATAAAACTGCATCTAAAAAGTGCAATTGCAGGGTGGGGAAGGGATTTGGTTTGGTGTTTGACTTTAAGATGTACGGAAGCTGAAGGAGAGAGGTATGTGCATGTTGCTTTGGGCGTTTCTGTGCCTGACTGGCAGGATGATAGTTGGTCTTTCATTGTGCTTTGCCAGTCTTCTCCTGATATTGCCTCCAGCAGGGGCTGTAAGGCTGAGCAAAATTGGTACGTTTGCCTGGTGCGCTCCATTTAGTGGTGGAGAAGGTGGTAAATGTCAGTCCATTTTGGTCAATCACTGCTGCGTTTACCACAGTTGTTTGGGTAGAGCACTGACTTTTTGTGCAGCTGGTCAAAGGAGGCAAAGAGAATAACCTTACTCTCTCTACATCATAACTGTTTGCAACTTTTAAACATCTGAACTCCTAACAATAGGATGGGAGAAAAATGATTGGGCGCCATCTATAACCAGAGAAATGGAGCTGAGTAGTTTAAGAGAAGTCACCTGGAAAATGGCTGGTGGGCCAAGGGGTGGAATTGGGCTCCTAAAATATTGTAGGTTCATCTTGTTGAACTTCAGCTGCCTGAGGGTGACACTTTGCCTGGGATCCTGCGACTCCCTAAACCTCTCTTGCATCCAATTATTTTTATCTTGGCTGTGAGAAAGGATTTTTTCTAACTGTTTAATAGCATTCCTGCTTCAGTTGTCTGTCAAAAATGGGAATTAAGGAAATGCAAATAAAGGCCTTTAGTGAGTGAAAAAAATAAAAAAAAAAGGAGGAAAAAGAAAAGTATTTCATGTGAATGCTCTACTTTCTGCTGCCCAGAGAAGTTTCCCATTTTTTCTTGGCAAAAAGACTACAAATGCTGTGTTCTAATATGCCTTCTTTCTCAGTTTGTATCACAGGCAACAAACATATCATTTATCTGCATGGAATGATATTGATTATTTGAAGAATGACTAAAAATAACATCATCCACAACCTGACTTGATTAAAAAGAATTTCCCCTTTGAAAAACCATTCAAATGCTGTTTCTGAATGAAACTGTTGGTAAAAATAGTGGCTGATAGTACAAGACAGAAAAGCATTTGCAAGTTTAAGCTTGAGTTTCTTTCTAGCTTCTACCGAGTATATATACTGGAAAAGAATGATAGGTGAGGACTAATTAAAAGATTTCATGTTGGGGCTTCTTATGTTTATCTTCTGTGATCTTCTTAACATTTAATGATGAGGTTGATGGGTTGATGTTTCCAAACATCACTTTTTCTTCTAAATATATTGCAAAAGGCTAAATTATGGAGAGAGGGGAAAGAATGAGGGACAGCTCTTTCTGCAGTGTTGAAATGCAACTTTGGCTCAAGAATTTAAAGGAGTTGGAGATTTTTGAGGGAGTTATGGGGCTTTTTCTACTGCATCACAGGTGATCTGGTCTCATGGAGCGATGAAGACATTTCTTTGGATTCTTCCCTGATAATTAAAATCGCAGGGCAGGGGCGCATGGGGCTATTGGGCCTTTATCCCTTATTCCCCGAATATAGCAGACCCTGCATATGACAGCATGCTGCTTTGCATGGTTTTTGAGCTGCATGTACCACAGTGTAGGCAGTCCTAGTTAAAGCAATCTTTCTGGAGCATGCTGGTTACTAAGGCCAGGTGGAAGGTGGGCAGGGAGGGAGAAGAGCTCAGTCATTTGCCTGTGTAAGAGTGGGAGTCAGTGTGAAGGTGAAAGAAACTACTCTTGATGTGGGAACAGGCCAGGAAATTGCAGGCAGAGCTGGAATAGCTTTGGAGAACAGCATCAGTAGGGCACTTTTATTCGGCATCCTGCCATGGTCTTGGGATTAAACCAATTTGGGATTTAGAATTAATATCAGTTCTTGCCTGTTGCTCAGTTGCTTTCAGCAGTTTATGTTGAAGTATCTGTGACTTCCATTATAGATGGAATTAATGTATCATTTTTTCCCATCCTTTGCTTTATCCATTTCAATCTTAAGTCAGTCTTGGTGAAAGAGACTTTTTGAGGAGCAATGGCAGAGGATGTGCTGACATGTGGATCTGGTCTCACAGGGGGTTTGCGATTGCTGGAAATTACATAAGAAAATACTTCTGTAGAGTTCCATTGCTTTACAGAACTGTTGTGAGCTATAAGAGAGAGGGAAGAGATTTAGCCAGGGCATCGTGCAGTCTTACCAGACAACCACGCTTCCAGGACCTGATTCATTCTTATTCCATAATCCTGCCATTTGTTAGCCGGTGGTCCAGCTCACTCAGGACAGAGCATAGGGATCTCTAATGTGGTGCTGTCTTGAACAGTGAACAGTCTAGAGAGACCTGTGTGCCATCTTGCCTCGAGACTGTTAAATCCATTTCTGATTATATACTGGATGCTGGAGTGAAGAACCGAAAAAGTACTGATGCTTTTAAAAGGCATATGGAAACTTCAGCAAGATGAGGGTTTTGCCATGGCATCAGTAACTGTCGCTTGTTAGTCTTTCTGGGCTGCAACTGGGCAAACTGCAGTTAAGGCACAGAAGAATATTTTACTAAGGGATTAGTTTGTCCTAGAATTAGCTGTCTCGTGACACACAACTTTTTATACAGATACATACAAAGTACTATTACCTGCCTTGGTAGGTTACTACCAGTACTAGGAAGATGTGTGGTGAATACACTCCAAGAAACTGACTGTAAGACTAAGGGGATTTCAGGGTGCTTTTTTTTTTTTTACAAGTTTGAAAGAAGTCTTTTTTCCTTCTGCAGTGCCACACGTTGTTGCAAAGAACAGCCAGAATCCTGGCTCTTTTCTCCTCTTGCACTCAGGTATTTGTAACCTGTAGGAAATGCAAGTTCTCTTGGACGGGATCACTGGGGTGAAATCAGCCAGTATCAGCACTTCCAGGCTATCTGCAGTCCTATATGGCACAGGTACTCAGCGCATCCCCATCAGGAGGGATCTTACCCTGCTTCATGTGCCACCTGCAGGCAGCATCTTTCCTGAAGATACTGTTGGTGTGAAGCCCCTCTGCTTTATCCTGCTTGGCTCACATTCTGGTTAGAACTTTCTCTGCTTGCTGTTAAAGAATAGCAAAGCCACCACTTTTGGTCTTTATTACTGTAGGTAAGTGCATTAAAATATCTTGGTGGCCTGGCAGTAACCTTGCAGTTGACATTTAAATCTGTCCTTTTTCCCCCTCCAACCCCTATTTTTTTCCTTTTTACTAGCATAGAGGTATGAATTATTTTGTTTGACTAGTGAATGCTCATCCTCTCTCCTGCCTCCAAAGATGCTTCTGAATGCTTTGGTGGAGATGTGGAGCAATTCTTAAGGGTCACCTACGAGCTACTTGATTCTAGTGGCTTTCTTGGGGCTGTAGGAGCAGCCTGTTGGAAGTAAATTGCAACTCTTTGCTGAGCAGGAAGCTGCTTATTTCACTGCTGATGCATAAGTGTTTGTTCCACAATGTTTCATTTTCTGCTTTAGATTTAAAACCCTACAGTGCCCTGTCACTTGTGTCACCTTATCAGGTCAGGCACGTAAATTCTTTCTTTTATGATTAGTGGATTATCCTCCTGACACTCTTGTACTGTCCTACATGAAGGAGACGCTTGTATGGTTGCTTTAGGCAGTGGTGCTGCAGTTGTGCTCGGGGCTCTAATAGTGCAACTTACATTGCTGTTCCCTGAACTGTGTGCCTGAGCTGACGGTATTGGGATTGCTCCCAAAGGCATTAGCAGCCTGGTGTGTGGATGCCCTGGACTGCTGGGGTGGGTGGAAGCAGGGCTCTGCACACAAGCAGTTAACTGTGGCTCAGCTGTTCAGAGGTAACACTTAGTTCAGTCACCTCAGTTAACTTTGAAGCACATGGTAAATTTCATGAAATTAATGGACTTGTACTCAAAACGTTGCCTACAAAGAAATATTTTATCTTCCAGATGTTTTAAATTGCCTCCATATTTTTCAAAGTGATATGTAATGAAAGTAACTCTGAATGGCTTTTTTGACCAAGACTGAAATTTATTTGCAATGTTTGTGTTGGGGAAAATGCTAGTAAAGCGCCATTCTGCTTGCTACCAATGATTTAGTTCAAGAACACTTTATAAGCACATTGCTTGATTTATACAGAGTTGAAATGTAGGCAAAAGGAGAGGAGATATCGAGGAGTTAGCCATGAATGGGCTTGTCTATGTGGAGAATAACTGCTTTTGCTGATGTGGGGATGTGTGCTGTTAGCTCAGGTGGGAGACATTAATTAGCATTTAAAAGGCCTCATTTAGAAACCATGTTGTGATGCTGAAGTTCCTAGTGGTTTTCTTTCAAAACGTAAAAGAGCTTGTCCAGTCGAGCTACAAAAAAGTAATCTTATCTTACTGAATGTAAAGAAATTCTTTGTATGTTTTGCTCTTGATGTGAGCAATAAAAATAGGGCGATGAGTTTTCTTGGCGAATGGAAATCTGTTTTTTAAGTGCTCTAGCTCTCCCTTTTAAATCGGTGACAACTAGGCACCAATGATCTCTCGGGAGTTTGGACTTGACTGACATCCCTCACAGTGAAAAGCAATTGAGGAAGGTGAGATCAGCTTATCTGCCTGGTAAGAGGTGCAAAGTTGTTCTTTGACTGCCTTGCCCAGAAATGGGAAGGAATAAGTAGTAGTGTAAGTAGGTCAATTAAAGGGTTTAACTCCTTAAGGAAGGCTATTCTGTATGCCTTAAAATTCTGTAAGCTGTTAATGATGATATTATCTGTCATGCTGGTTAATTCTGCTGTCACTTGCTGGTGAAGCAGAGGGTGCCATGGAGACTTTTTCTCTAAAGATTGGTGTTTGGTTGGTTGTTTTGTTTTTTTTTCTTAATTATAGGCTCTGTTGGCTTAGGTGGCTTAGCAGGTCTGATTTAATATGCTGTTGAAGAGCAGTAGTGTGCCATGCATCTTCCCCTCATGTTAAATGGCTCAGTTTATTTTTTTCTAAGTTTTCAGCTACTGAAAGACCGATGTTGGAAATTTTAGAAGTCACTTTTTACAGGCAGAGGGAGTATCGGAGACAGAGGTGAAGTTTGTTCAGTTCTTCACCATTTCATGTTTGATGCAGCCTTCTGCTTTTTGTTCTGTGCAGTGGTATAAAATAAAAAGTGTGAGAAACCAGTGAAATAACTTGTGCAAGAGTAGGTCTGAAATCAAGTACAGCTACACTTTCTCTTAAGGTTTATTCAGCCTTTTACTCTTTCAGCCTCTTTTTTTTTTCTGGTAGTTTTTTGGTTTATGCTAGAGACTGTGTTTCATTCCCAAATAATGCACAACAGAAGCATTTAGGACCTTTACCAATGTTATACAGAGTAAAATTTTCATGAATACTTAGAACCTAAGCAACTTCCCTTTCGCCCCCCTCCTCCTCCATATTAGCTGTTCTTTTATGTAATACATTTCAAGGTTTTTCAAGTAATTTCCTTATATCATGCTGCTCAAAGAACAAGTGGTTTGTGGTGCGTGGGTATAGCAATTTGGACAGTACTTATTTCATTCACTTTCTTTGAGATGCAAAAATCAAGCAGCTTCTTTATTTTTTTTCTCCTGCTGGGAGATAGCAAGAGATTGCTAACTGCTTCCTTAACTCTCACCAGAGATTCATTACCACTGGTCTTTCTGTTATTTATAATTTAAAGATAAGAGATTAATTTACTAATGTAGAAAAGGCCTTTTGTGTAATTCCAGTATCTGCATCTTCTGGAAAACTGTCTTGACTATCGAGTAACACACTAAATATGTCAAGCTCTGTAATCACAAACTGGACCAACGGTTACATTAATTTCTTAGATCTTTTCTTATTTTGTTGTATTTCTGACATGTTTTCTGATGAGAAACTCTCTATAGAGAGTCATTACAAGATGGTCATGCAGAGTCCAAGAAATGGACATTTGAACAGGAGTATACCATTGCAACTGGCAGAAAATGAATCGGCAACATCATCTGCATTGCTCTCAGGGTGGCAGGCTGTTTCTAGGTACTCAGATTTACTGGATATTTTATGAGAAAGCTGCAATGATTGTGGACATAGAGTTGTATAATTGTTTAACTTTTTTTAGGACAGTTAGAATGAAGGTTCTGGTCCAGGTATTGCTTCCTTGAACAAGACTACTTTTTAACTTTGCTTCTTGATTTTATAACTTCTGTGTCTTGTCTGGGGGGTGTGCATGTGCCTGGGGGTTGTTTCTTTAAAATGAGTGTTTTTAAAGGAGAACCACATATGTGGATTCTGTTAATAAGGGAGTGTTACTGTGTAGGGCAGCGGTTTGTTGTGCAATTAGGAAGTTGTTTACTATCAAGGAAAACTAATTGTCCTTGATTGAGCAGATAATTTGGTCAAGATTTTGTAGCAATAAAGAAATTCCATCTCTGTGTCCCAAAAATTGTTCTTGAAATGGCTGTACACGCGATTTAAATCCTCCACATTTTAAAGATACTTACTGTGCCATTGTTGTTTGACAGACCCAAGGAAAATTATAGAAACCATAAACTATAGTTTGTGTTCCCACCTCAAGTGCCAAAACAGTAACATACAGGTAGTTGCTGCCCAGTTTTTACTGCTCATTGATCCTGCAGGTTAGCATTTCCCTGTACTTTGTTTCTGCCAGGTAGGAATAGCTCTGTATAGGACACGTGTTATTTCTTGAACTGCTTTGTGATAAGAAGCAATCATACACGTTTTCCCATATGCATGAGGGCAGTAAATGTGTTCATTCTGTCTTTGAGCACGTGGCTGTTGTTGTTTTGCTTGGTCTTGCTGCTGGGGCAGTGAATGCTGGTTTTACCACTGCCTATATTAGGGCAAAAACCACGGACCAGTTGTTCACATGTAACTTGTTACTGGGGAGGCCTTTACTGCTGCTTCCTGCAAGGCAGCTCTGCCTTGCGCCTGTCTTGTGCTCTTTGTGTTTATTCAGTGTTTTCTCTTGTGTAGACCAATCCACATGGTGGGTCCGGTCTGTCCAAAGATTACTAGGTTACAGCAGAGTCTTGCTAATACAGGGGGTTATTTGTGTAGGCTTAGATTGGTAGAGAGCTCCAAGTAAAGGGGACTTTGTAACTTCATTCCCAGCCTGCACCAGTTTACCCCAAGTGTGCAGTACTGCCTTCTTATTCATCACAGTGGCTTTTCCACCTCTTCTTTTCCACCTTGGTTGCCACTGTTCCCCATTGGGGATGACAGCGCTGTGTGATTCTGCTTGCCCAGCAGCCTGTCTTCTCCGGGCACTTAGACCCCACAGCCGCATGCCCCAGGCTGGGGCTGCGTGAGTTAGGCTGGCACATCGCTCCCTGGCTTCTTTTCAACTGTGATCCAGAAGATTGTCACGTAAATAGTATGACTTGGTCCCAGTTTCTCATTTGTGGGTGTACAGACAAAAGAAAAGATGACTTGGCTGTTCAGGTCAGGAGCCTAAGGATGCTCAGGCAGAGGTCATGTTGGAACCTTGGGTGGTTGATAGAGCACCCCAATAATTTTTTGAAACAGTTTTCTTTCTTTTTTTTAATTCCTTTTTGGAAAAAAAAAAATCAACAAAAATATGTCAAATCATGTTTTTTCTTCATGAAAACAGAGAGGTTTCCTTGGTTCACCAGTGTTTGTCCCTTCTTTCCTGCTCGCCGTCACCTTTTTCCATGACGACAGAAGCAGAGGTTTCTGTGAAACAGAGGGAACTGAAAAACAGATGAAAAAACCCTTGTGAAAGCAAGCATTTTTCGTGAACTTGCACTAGCAGTAGCTCTCCTTTTCTGTCCTCTGGAAGGCTTGTTGTTGCTGTGTTGTTTCATGCCTGGGATGGTGGAGGGTGGAGGTCTGTAGAGCTGCTGTGAAAGGGCTGTGCGTGATAAGAGTGGGAGGCACAGTGTCATAATTAACGTTGTCAGAAAGTGTTTTTTTTAATGTGACTAGTGTTGTGTTTCCAGCATATTGTATTCATTTTCCTTTTATTGTGGTCTGACAGTACACCCTGAGCTCAAACCAATTTTTTAATCCTGAAAACGCTCTCAAGTCAAATCTGGCTGTGGGAGTTTAGGCCTCTAGGAGTTTAGGGTTTGCTTCACAGCTGGAAAAAGTTACTTTTTCCATTAAAACAGGTCTTAACTGGTTTTAAGGAACTTAAAATCTTTTTATCTTTAGAAACCTCATTAGTAATAAGGAGAGTTTAAATTGTGATGGTCTGCTAATCCAAACTAAGATATCCTGGTTTATGATGCTTCTATAGAATTGAGTGTAATGAAATAATATTGATGTTAGCAGAAACGGGATGTGTATCCTTGATGATTGTCATTGAAGAAAGTTCTGAATTAAATGCATATGTGAAAGCTTTTGAATCCTTTGGTAAGTTTTATTTATTGATAGCTTGTTTTAAGTTGGATTGCAACAGCAAATTACTTGAAGGGATCACGACTGCAGGACTGTTTCTGCCTTTCCTGTCTACAGCTTCCTGGAAGCTATGCCTACATTCGCATCATAACAATCCTGTGGCCTTCAGGTTAATTTTTCCTCATGAGGTTTGTTGTGTATAACTCCCTTATATGACATCTCAAACTTCTGTCCAAAAGTGCCATCTAACTGCAAGCTGATTTTGGGCTTTGCAAAAGCCATACTTGGGATGGTTAGACTTGCTGCAGAAAGCACAAGTATGTATGCTGCCCTCCTTACTGATTTCTGCTTGCCCATTTCTTAAGCAGTTTTTCTCCTACACATATGCTGCAACTCCTGTTTGCTGGGGTTTCTGTTCTTATTTGTTTTTCCTTCTTTGTGGAGAGAGGTTTTGTGGTACTTCTTTTTTCAGTGTAGAGAAGTTAGGCAACATGTAGAAACACGTGAAGCTGAACATATTTCTGGTTTTAGATGTACCTATATACATGAAGTATGGACATACATTTTATAGTTAAAGCTCTTTCATACTTGGGTACTTTGATATTTACATATCATCTTTTCCTCTTTGCTTGAGTTTGGTTGCAAGTTACAACATTAATTCGTGGTTATGGTGACAGTTGGTCAAGGACTTTGAGAGGCAGAGTAGACTGAGGTTGGATCTTTTGTACAAGCTATGTTATAATGAGAGGATGGATGTGTCTGGTAAGAAACATGAATTGGTGACCCTAGAACAACTACGTAGGCATCTCCAAGTTGTATCACTAGCTTGTTATCTCTGAGGGGGTGTGGGGGGGTGTTGAAAGGGTGTTTGAAAGCGCTGACTGCGAATCAAGTAGATTAATTTTTGTTACTCATCATGGGAAGTCTGGAGGTCCTTGCATTAAAGCATTCGGTAGCATGGATTTTGAAGCAGGTTGGTAGTTTGTCAGTTTTAACAAGTAGCAGATTTCATTCTGTAACTGGAAGATGCTAGTATGTAAATATACTTGGATGGGAGGAGGGTTTGTGGGTTCATTCTGGTTATGAAGCTTAGACGTGTATGCTAGCAATTAAGAATATGATACTTCTTTTATAGCTAATTTGAATTACTACTTTGTTCTCTGGTGACAAAACTCTATTCAGATCAGGAGTCAAACATCCCTCTTAATTGTTCACAGTGTTATAGTGATATTTAGAGGCCCCAAGCAGATCAAGATCACCTTGTACCTAGTGGTGTATATATGTGTGTTTAAGAGATCGTATCCTAATCTGATTCTTTTTTTTTTTATATAGTGTACATAAACAATGATATAATGGGGCAAAGTCAAACTTCCTAACGTGATTATTGCCTCTGGTCTCTAACCTAGAGATATGCATACCTGCAATAACTCTGGCAGCTGGGGGAATCTGGTCTCATATTCTGAAGGGGAATCTACCTGCGGCTGCTCCTCTTCCTGCGGCTCTGTCTGTCAGTGAGTGAAGCCAGCAGTGCTGAGTGGAAGGCGAGAGCAGTGCCTGCTGATGGCAGTCTCTGTCGTTGGTGCCCTTTTTGGTGTGCTTCCTTTCCTACTCCCCTTGCTGAGAAAACCAACTGGAGCCTTCCTGCTTGACAGAAGTCATAGATTGTTAAACTAATCCAGCTTTTACTTCATAGGTGTGTTCAGTTTCCTCCTTTGCTGAGGTCAGAGGAGCTGGTTTTCATATTATTTGCCTTAGAAACCCTTTTTGTGGTACTGTTTACCCACGTCTTCTCCTCTATGCTCCTTCAGAGGCAACCAGAGTGGACTTTGGTGTAGCTCCCCAGGGCTGTGCTCACGTGCTGCTGGAGCTGAAGCTGTTCACACCAGCCAGCCTGTGGGGGTTAGCTTTGCCCTGTGAAAGGGTGTTCTGTAACAGTGCACTGGTTAATCTACTGTAAACATTCATTTGTTGCCATATTTCATTTTTATCTTACTAGCCATCTGTATGTCAATGTAGACTTGGTCAGAGTCAAGTCTGCTGTAGTGGTCTTGTTCCCTTGGTGTTAATGGGGTGGCAGGTAGTTTTGTCCTTTCTGTATTCCAGCTGGGGCTTAGCACACTTCAGATATGCTAAATCCTATTGTTCATATACTACATCTATGACCTTAGCACTCTGAAAGGTCCTGCCCTCTCTGGCTATTGAATGTACTTCGATGCTTTTGACAAATGGGAAGAATAAAAGAATAGCAACAGAACAGCTCCTCAGGGATCTGCCATCATTTTTGTCTCTTCTCCATAGAGAAAAGGTATGCTGCAAGTGCTTAGAGAGGAGAGAGAATGTGCTATTGATTGCCTAGATTGCTTCCTTCAGTTTTATGCTGCTGCTGCTACTACTACTACTTCTGTTTAGAACATTGCTCCTCCTAGCTTTATGTTAACCCTGCTTCTGGAGTTTATGTATATTTTTGTTAACAAATGTCCTGATTGTGCATTTTTACTGCCTTAGCCAAATTACTGTTTTAGAGCAGTATCCCATATGTGTACAGTAGCTGACTAAATGTGTATAGCTGTGTTAGGAATAAATAGGGCTTGTAAAATGCAAAGTTGTAAATAAATTTGTGTCTGTTTTCACCATTTTTCCTTTACTGTCTGACCTGTAAATTCTGACTTGGTGTGTACTTGAGAAACAAGGCGCCATCACAGCATTGAAATCAAAGTGATAGATAAAATATAATAGCAAAGAAAACATGCTTCTGCTAATGCAGGCTGGTGTTCTCTAAAATACATAAATTATTGAAAAGTAAAGCCATTTAATGTGCACTGCAATGTAGTAGATTTCATTAGCTCTTGTAGTTTTTACCAGTTTAAAAACATTCTACTCTTAAGAGAAGGAGCAGACATGGATGTTATTCGGGGTGGCTAGCGTTCTCTGTGCCTGTGAGCTCACATCCAAGAATAATGCTGAGCCCGTTCCTAAAGCATGTTTCCCCATTCAGGTCTGTTATGGTTTGCGTCTTCTGTGAAATACGAACAGATACAGTTCGTTCCTTGCTGCCCTGCAGGGCATCCCTCTCTTGCTGACTGCATAATCAGGCTGGTTTATNTTTTTTTTCCCCTCCAAACCATGCAAGCACGTTAGAGAAGAGATTCAAGTAGAAGTAGATTTGCTTAATACATGAGTGTGGCCAGAGTTAGCCAATGTAATGTCGCTGCCAACTGATCAAAGGAAGGAGTTTGATGCTATTTAGTAGGCAAGAGTGTAGAGAAATTGACTCATAAAAATACTGTAGATTTTATTATTTTGAATGTTACCGAGCATTAAGTTTTAGAGGATGTATGTGTGGCTAACATTTGATTTGGGGAAGATTTGCTAAATCAACCAAAAACAAGTAAATCAAATTTATAATCACACATGTCTTTGAACAAGGCTGCAAGTGAATGACAGAAAATAGGATGGATGTTATTGTAATGAGAGTCAGTAGCTGTTTCCATAAAAGCTGGTATAATGGTGCAATAGGAAAAGGATGCATCCTGTCAGCTTTAGGAGCTTGCATGTTGAATGATAAATGGGTTTGGCTGAAAAACAAATGCTACACTAGATTGAATGATGATGCCCTTATCAGCTTCCCATAATGAAGATGGATTTTAAAATATTGAGCTTTTACACGTCTGTGCATTATTCCTGAAATTGTTCTGTTCTCTGTCTTTACTGGAGAAGATGAATGTATGAAGTAGAAGACACCTCACTGCTTGCCCTGGTGTTCCCATCCTGTCCTTCCTGCACCTCCAGGTGTTGAGCCAGGCTCCAGAACTGCTTGCCAGCAGCTCTCTGAGCCAGCTGCTCATGTGCTCAGGTGGACTGTTAAAGCTTTGCTTTGAGGTGGCTCATTTGGTCCCATTGGAGCATCTTTGCTATGCTCTGGAGATCTAGCTGTCAGCACCTTGCTGCCTGCAAAGCAAAGAATTAATAATGGCAGAGAAGAAAACCTTAAGTGTTAGTATCTTAAAGCATGGGACACTTTATACTTTTCCTTTGATGTTTTATGCTTGCTGTATGTAAGTGTGTATTGCAACAGTTGACAGGCTCTGGAGGAGCTTGCCTAGTTTGTTGTCCTTAATTAGGCCTTCCATTTTCCATCCTTCATTTCCTCTGAGGGCTGTCCTGGCTGGCCAGACTTGCTCCAGGACCTGCCTTTGAAGAAGTGAAGTTTTAAATGAGCTCGCTTCAGGAAGGAAGGAAGGAAGAACAGATGAGCACTCCTCCAGGAACACTCCAGACTTGCCGTTGGGCTTCACACCTAACTCTCTGTGCAGCAATACACACTGGCTGACTTATAAGTCAGCTGTGCTGACTTGTTTTCTTTGCCTTGGACTAGGAGCTTCATATATCAAGGAAAAGCTACGTGACTGAAGAGAAAATAAAAAGCACTCAGATTTCCCACACTTCTGTATCTGGTTTCCTTGCCAGTGGCTGTCGTGTGAGATGTTGATACCGCTACGCCCAGTCCTGCACAGTTGTGCCGGTGCTGGATGTACTCCAGCTCGTTGAAGGAAATATTATTCTTTTTATCCCTTCCCTGAGGGCAAAAGTCCTTCCGTGGTCCATTTAATTACTGCAGGTTATTGTGATTGAAATTTCCACTATAACGACGAGTGCCAGCAATTGCAGTGTGGTTTCGTCTGAAGCCTGACCCTGTGCTTACTGATTTTGCTGGCATATTTGGGTTGGTCAGGAAGCCATTTCCCCTCCCTCTGCTCTTTACCAGCATAATTCTGTCAACAGCAGCCCAGGTGTAGCTGCACTTATTCCAAGCACGAAAGTCCTCTTGGTGATGTTGCTAATCCTCCTGCAGAGTCTTCTGCCAAAGTAAGCTGTGTCTTGGCTAGGCAATGGCGTTTACTGGTATGGCAAAAGTAAGCCATCAGATCCTTTCCAAGACCCTGAAGCAGGCACCCAGCGCTTTGCCGGTGTGTGGATGAGATGACTGCAAAGTGAGCTCCAGCCTGGATTGAGTTTGTTCATTTGGAGCCATAACTTGAACAGCCCTTCCTCACTGCAGCTGGGCAAAGTGACCCATAGGGGCTGTAAAACGCTCATAGCTGATCTAGAGAAGATTGTGGAAGCTGCCTCACAGCTTCTTGAAGTTCAGTTTGCATGTCCCTCATGCTGAGAAGGATGGGAGTAAGGAGACCAGTCTGCTGAGGACGCTGTGTGCAAGAGGGGTTTTGTCCCAGAGAGATACACCAGCTCTACAGTTGTTGGCAGGACACGTTAGCTTCTGTTGAGTTTGTATTGTCATGGACTTGCTCTTATCGGTTCCTGAGTTAGCTCTGGTCACGTCTAGACGGTGGTATAACAATATACCACAAATCATGCTCAACATCTTTCCAGCCTTGCACAGGAAACCTGGTGCTCTAGGGAAAGCTAATGTCCATAGGCATAATCAAAACAAGGCTGTGTTTCTTTGTGCTGTGATGGGTATCGAGTTCAGCCCTCACAGCATCTCAGCAGGTTGTGGCTTAGAAGGAAGTTGGGTATCTTTATTTTTGTTTTAGGTAAAAAGCTTCTTTCTGAATACTGGGACTTTGCATTTTACAGATGAGGGAGAACCATGAGTTGGGGACTTGAGCACCTTCATCCTCTACTGCAGTATTGGCATCACTCCATTTTCTAGCGTGGTGTTACAGTGTGTCCCTGATTTCCAGACAGGTCTGTAGCAGGTAGCCTGTGCCTCTGCTGACATTGACATTCCTTGATCTATCTCTAGAATACAATATGGGCCCCAGAGCTCCTTCCTTTTGTGTGCTGCATCTCTCCTTAATCTAAGGTTCAAGCCTAGGATGGTCAGTATTGACAAGAGTCTTAAAAAATATTTTTGAGAACAGAATTCAGTTTTCTAACATCCGTGTGTAACTTACAGAGTCCTTAACATCAAATAAGAAACAGCCTGAAGCTCTGTGAACTGTACTTTATCTTCTTTTTTAAAAGCAGTTTAGTTTTGTTTATTTGTTTTTAATTTAAAAACTTGTTTGATTTATAACCTCCTTATTGCAGGCCCTAGAAATGTCTTTGTTAATTAGCACAAAGGTCCTGTGCTTTTCCTTTCTGATGACTTGAGAATGGGACTGTGTAATCCACCTCTACAGGAAAAATGGCATAAAACTGGGTTTTCTACTCTGATTCATCCTTCTTTCACACAAACCTGAAAGCTTTTGAAATCTGATATGGGTTCAGGCCCTCTTTGGTAGCAGTAAACAATTGCAAATAATATAGCCATGTGTACGTGTGTTGACTTTTAGTTTACTCTTCTAAGCTCTCTTTGATCTTATCATGGCTTCTGGCAACAGAAGTGATCGGCACGTACTGGAGCACTGTGCTTTTTGGTGCACAGGCAGGAGGCTCTGCAGGATGCTTGGTGCAGGGACCGCTGCAGGAACCCAGTGCCAATACCAGCAGGTTTCTGGAGACTGACACGGGAGAGGCCAAGAAGGCCATCCCATCCATGTCTTTTCCAGCACAGCTCTTTTTTGCCACTCAATGATTTGTTTATTTTATCTGGTTTTCTGCTGGTCTCTTTATAAAAATCTGAAACTTTGAGGAAGGTGATTTTTTTCCAAAGCATGTAAGGATTTTGATGAGGTGTAGGACCCTGTCATCCTTTTGATGGGAATCCCAGGTGGAATTTTCAAATTTCCTGTAATCTTGTTCTTGGGAAACTTTTCTGATCTCCAACCAAAATCTTCTCTACCTACACAAGCCCCTTCCTTTTTCTTACTTCTGTACCACTATGCAGTATCTTCTGCTTCTCCAATACTGCTATAGGATCTGCTCATTCCCTCTTCCTTTTTGGGTTCCCTGTGCTAGAAACGGTTCTGGGGAGGTAACCTTACAAGGAAGATAATGTCTCACCTTTAATCTGTTGTGTGGCAAATGCTGATGAAGCCATCAAGCTCCAGTGACTTGACCATGCTCCAGTATTTGTACATACACTTGCACAAGTGCAACTCTCTGTGTGTATTCCAATTTTTTTTCAGTCTTCCTGGAAATAAATTATAATTGATTTTCCAAGTAAAAATGTCTACATTTTTATAATTTTTCCCCTCATCTCTATGCCAAGTGTATCTTGGCTCTACCCAGAGACCTGATTAAAAATGTTAAAACACACTTACTAGTGTGCAATGGCTACATTTATAGCATCTGACTTGAATGTTTGTTTCATAGTCTGGGTTGTAACAATCTGATTCTCAGACTGCCATTGACGTCAGTTTAATCGGAAAATTCAAATAGAACCTGTATTAGATTTTCACTATTAAGTTAACAATAAAAACTTTCTACAGATGCCTTATGTAGACAAGGCTGTTAACAGAAATATTACATTAATGAACATCAGGCCTCCAGAAACAGACTAGCTTTTTTTTTTTTTTAAATAAATAATTTTGTTTTCCACATTCTAGTTCACAAAAGTATTTCCTTTTTAGTAGTGCTAGTGGTTTAGATGTTAAGTATCGGGAGGAGGCAGCTCTTGGCCAGTTGTGGTCATGTTGCAAATCTCTTAGCTTTTCCAGAGCTGTAGAGCCCTTCCAAAAGTCTCTGTCTGTTTTCATTGCTCTCAACCTCAGATTTCCCCCTCAGTTTCTGCAGCATGCCATGTTTATCAACTCTTCCTTAACCTGCTCAGTCATGGTGCTCACAAAGTACTGATACAACCAGAAAAACTCTGAGGTACCAGCTCAGGTCAAGGCAATGTCTGTCAATGTTTGCACTACTTGTAGTGGTCAGTAGTCCCTGTCTTGAGGACTATGCAGTGAACTGCAAGGAGATGGTTGAGAGAGGAAATAACATTCTCCTTTTCGAGGTGGATAAATTCTGGTGACTTGTGTCTGTACTTAAATTGGGAAGTCCAGGTGTGGACTTGCCAAGGGAGTTGCAGAGCTTTTTGCCTCCCTTGTTAATATTAATTAGCACTTCTATGAGACATGACATGATAAAACTGTACCTTGATCTTGCAGTCTTTAGTAAAACAGGCTGTTTTCCTCATCATAGAAAATTGGCCTGGAAGGGACTTCTGTAAGCTTTTCACATCTCAGTGGTAGGACTGACTCTGTCCTGCGTGTTCCTAACCAATGGTTGTCTCAGTTATGCTGAGAAAGCTCCAGCAATGGGCATTGTTTGGGGAACCTGTTTTAGCACTTCAGTGTTCCTCTTCCACCAAGGCTCTCTGTGTGGTTAGCCAAAGTTTCCCAGCCTGCCAGCTTCAAGTGGGCATGCAAGGCTGGCTGTTCCATCTATTCAATGGACATGAAGTCAGTTACCATGTCTCTCCTCGGTCTCATCTTTCCTTAATAGGTTTTTCCAACTTTCACAGTTTTCTGGACTCACGCAATCAGTTTTTAAAGTTCGCAAAGTCTTGGGAAAGTTGCTCATAGGGTAGTACTACATAAGCATAGACCATTTCACTGCTTTTTGGCACAGCCTCAGATACTGCTGTGTGACTGTACTTCAGAGCAGCAGAAGATGATAAACAGGAAGGGTTTCTGGGCTGCAGTTCTGTGACTAGTGTGCACCATTTGATTTTTGAACTGTGGGGCGAAACAACTTTCTCATTATTTATATGACCTCTGACAGGATGGTGAATCCTGTTCAGAGTTAGAGTCTCATAAAAGGCCTGGAGGATTTGGCTTCACCTTCAGGAATTGAAATTAGTCCAGAAATACACAAGTCATAGTTTATTATCTTCTCAGTTCAATTGCTCCCCAAAGAAAATTAGTTATACCATCTTACTAAGTTACAGCTAGTTAAAATCAGATTACTTTGTTTTGGCAATTTAGCATCTGTGCAAGACTGACCAATACATAATATTCCTGTGCGTGAAATGATCCAGGTAAGTCGAACTTTAAAACCTGAATCTCTCAATGGTCAGGGCTTCAGTTACCTCAATTTTTGTGTTGAACATTCCCTGTGGATGGAAGCAGAGCAATTATTAGGTGTGGGCACTTCGTGTAAAACCTGAATGTATTTCTGTCTTTTCTCTTAAACCTTTTAAAAAAAAAAGGGGGGCGAAGAGGTAAAGGTAAATGAAAAAGATTGAAGGAAAATGAATGTTAATGCCAATGTTATTGAATGTAACATGCCAATGTTAANTGAGGAAGAGGAGGCTGAGGGGAGACCTCATCACTCTCTGCAACTGCTTGAAAGGGCATTGTAGGGAGGTTGGTGCTGGTCTCTTCTCAAGGACAATTAGCAATAGAACAAGAGGGAATGGCTGCAAGCTGCAGCAGGGTAGGGTTAGGCTTGACATTAGGAAAAAAATTTTCACAGAAAGAGTAGTCAGTCAGTGGAATGGGCTGCCCAGGGAGGTGGTGGAGTCACCATTCCTGACTGTGTTTAAGAGTAGATTGGATGTGGTGTAGGGGAGAACTTGTAGAGTAGGGCTGATGGTTGGACTTGATGATCCCAAGGGTCTCTTCCAACCCGTATGATTCTACGATTCTATGATTCTATGAACAGGGAGAAGGCTTGGAAGAAGAGAAGGGGCTCAGCTAATGACTATGCACGTGTGCTTTATTTCTGCCTTTATAGGTAACTCCTCTTATACCAATGCATTTACCAAATATAGGTATAAAAGTATCAGTGGTGAATAACCTGCTCTTGTACAAGTAAAGTTTTTGTGGTAAGTACCTTTTTACACCAGGGTAACTGCATCTATATGAGCTTTGTCATGACTTAACTATTTGAAAATAAGTGTACCTCTGGGAGAAACATATAAGGTCTATATGTATTTTTCTCTTGCAGGTTACAGAGTCTTTATCTTACAGTTAAAGCGGCTGCTAAAATGGATGGGGGCAGTGAATGACCATCATCTATTAGGTGGTAGTGGCTGGTGTAGTGTGATGAAATTTGAGCCATTTCTTTCTCTGAGTATCAGAGGAAAGGTTCACTGATGTCCATTGTCTTTGTGGGGAGCATCAGGCACAGAACACCTAGTCCTCATGAACCTGATGGATTCCCTGAGTTCACTTCCCTAAAGCCTTGAATAGAGTTAACAAAGCTGCTGCACGTATGCCTCTCTCCATCATGAGGAGAGCAAGCGAGGTGTCAGCTTAAAGCACAAAGGTATATTTGTGCTGTTGCCTTGTGGGATAAAACTGCTTGGCATGCCCAGAGTGGATGGAGACCCACTTAAGTGTCCAGAATGCCCAGGTTACAAACTAACAGAGTAGTGCCATGCTGGCACCAGCTCCGTTTCCATGGTAGGTTTTGAATCTTCTCCATCCCATAACCAAAACATGGGCCCAGCCTGATTGGGGAGCTGAGGCTCTCTATGCACCAGTGTATTTCTTTTCTAGTTTCATTTTGTCTTTGCCAGCTAAAATAAAAAGGCTTTGAAGACACAGCCATATTGCACTACTGTGGTTTAAGGGTTTTCTATTACTTTAGCGGTGTTAGGCAGGTATAATGCACAAATGGGTGCAAAAGGTGGCATTAAGGGCTTTGTTGTGAACTTTAAACATGCGGTAAGGGCAAATGAAGGGTGCTTGCTATCTGTCCTCCCTCCACCCCCTCTTGAGAGCCTGGGATTTCATGAGGTGTGTTTTGGATGAAAGTAGACTTGGATAAACACAGTTATTTTGCTTGTCTGGCGCTGAGATGACAATGTTCCATTGAAATGTTTGACAGCCTGAAGTAACTGACAATTATTTCACATGTGCAGTGTTTATCTCTGTGGTACACAGTGTGACAGCTCAGAAGTGACACTGACATTCAGTGTGAATCTTGTTGGTCCTCCCATCAGGCTGTCCTGGTAGCCTGCAACATTTTAACAACACTCCCTGTTTTTTACATCTGAACAGAGGCTCTCTGTTTGAAGTCACGTTAGGTAACTGTGTTTCCTTACCCTGTTTCATCGCCTTGCAGAACAGTATGCAAAAGTGCATCAGGATAAAGGGGCTAGGGTTTTCTATATTAGTAAAAATTGCAACTAATGTTCTTAATTTTGGCCGCATCAGTTCACCGGAGATCTTGTGGAAGCTCATATGTATTTATTTGTAAAGTCAAAAGGACCAGCAGCATCTGTTAATGAGACTTGAGAGTAAATCCAGCAGAGGTCTTTTGGCATAGCCCTGCTGGAGTAGCAGAATATTGTCGTCGTCTTGTTCATTTTCTTTCCATTTGCAGATTTCTGTATAACCATAGGGCTTGAAAATGTTTTAAACCTTTATTAAGAATGTATAATCATTTATGCTGAATCTTCTGATGATTTCTTTTGCCTATGTGGTTATACAGTCAAATTTTAATTTGCCCTCTGTTTGAGTAGGGAGCTTGCAGAGCTTCTGTCTCGGGCAAGCAATGCCTGTGTTGCGCAGGCACTTCCAATATAAACTGGGTACACAGTTAGTACGGAGTGATTAATAGTGTATTTGCTGTAAAAGACACAAATACCAGAAGGCAGATAGTCAGTTTGAGGGCAGGTGGGAAAAATTTCTTTATTTCTTTTAAATTATACTTAAAACCAACTCCAAAACAAACACTACAAAACCTGGTTTCTCCTGTTTACTGTTTACAGTAAAATTCAGACTGATCCGTTTTTGTCAGGTTGGCTTTCTGATTGTCATGGTTAAGCACAATGCTTTGCATTATAAAGTCAGAGGCAAGCTATAATATATTCAGTATCTCTGTTTCCTTTTGCAAAGTTAATTCTTTGAATTTTTGGCAAATTGACTGTTCATTTGTCAGTGTCACCTTAATCTGTAGAACAGATAACAAGCAGCTCCTCCATCTACTTTTTCCTCCACTTTGTTTAATGAAATAGGAAAAAAAAAAGAGCAGTTTGCTGAGAACTTTTCTGAGTTTATTCCACTGCACTGCATCATATTACAAACATTGGTTTTTGAGTCTATAGGGTGGTATTAAGTTTTTACTGTCAAAGGCTGTCGGCATTGCTGTGGTGAGATTTTCCTCTATACTGACATTTAGGTAGAGTGCAGGATGCAGAGTCTTTTATTAATAAGCCAGATGCCTATTTCAAATGTGGCTGTGGATTTAACTTACTGTGCTTGGTATAACAGGTCTGAGTTTTTCCAACCTTAAAAAAACTCCCACAAAGTCCTAAGAAATGCCATAGCTATTTAGACTGAAAATTCACTTCTCTTCTATTAGCAGCTGAGATTTATTTTTTCTGTTTAACTAGCTGGTTCTTTTGTTCGTGAGAATTGGCATCCTGCTGTGGCATGGTATGTGTCCAGTTGTGAATGTGAACCTACATTGTAATGTCAGGGTAGAGACGGCAGCGTGATTTATTGTTGGACTGGGCAACTGTTGAGCTTTGTGAGGCTCACGCAGAGGTTTAGGGATGGGTGACCTTGGACCTCCCTCTCCTCTTGCAAATGTGAAACATGGCGCAGAGCCAGGTTGTGTTTGGGGCTGTATGGTGGCCTGTTGCTGTTCTGGGGGTCTGGCACAGTGTGGCAACACGGAGGCTGGGCCGACACGGGCAGCTCTGATCGAGTCCAACTTGCACCATAGGTGTTTTATCGGCAAATTATTTTAATAATGGCATTTTTCTTTTGCGGTGTGGGAAATGACGCAGTTGCATGTTTTTAATATTATCTGTGGCGAGCATATTGAGAGCATTGTGTTTTTCCTCTTTTCCTAATCCAGCTGGTTGAGTACAGCGCTGGTTTAGCTCAGTGCAGAAACCCAAACTGAGGGTGGTATAACTTGCTGGTGAAGGTTCCCCAGCTGCTGATTGCTGGCGATACAGGGGATGCCTCCAAGCGATCAGCGAAGCCTGTTGCTGGTGGCGTGTCACATGGGACTGTGGTGGTTGGTGCCACTGCAGAAGTGAGTTCAGCTTTGCTCTCAGCAGTAGCAGCAGAGCCCCAGCCAGTGCGAGGACCCCTCTTGTCTGCTCAGGGGATGGGAGCAAGGCCAAATACATCGGCTCATCAGGAATGAGCTGATGCTATGTCACGACTTTTAAGGAACATAATCCATAGTACTTAGAATATTTGAGGCAACCAGAGACTCTGTTACTCTGGGTAGTGACAGTAAAACACCACCCACCGTCACAGAGAGCGTTCTGCTTTATTCCCTGTTTGTCAGGATGGTAGCACACTTGCAATGATTCCTAGGTGGTCTGTGTGTGTGGTGATGTCAGCAGCATGGGGAATTAGTTTTGCTAAAGTTTACATCTGCTGACTCATCTGTTTAAAGAAGTTGATTCTTAATTTTCAGTGGGTAATAATTTTTCTCCCCTCATGCAACAGTTGAGGAGAAAGAGATGGTTATGAGGTTTAGCAGGGGCTACCACAGTACAGGGTTTCCTTGCAGTCATTTAACTTACTGCATATTTTAATGGCTGCAATATACAGAAAGCCTCAGTTTCATGGTTCTTCTTGGACCTGGTCCAGCTTTTGCTGTGAAAGTACAATTCAGCAAAAGCCCTTTTAGAATATTTAATTTATTTTTAGTGTCCAAAGAGTTCTGCATGTGGTATCCTGCATCTTCATGAGAAGAGTTGTAGCAGTGGTGCCTTGGTAATAATGAATGCCTTGATATAGCTCTTTGGGTTTTTTTCCCACTATTTTTTTGCATTGAGTAACAGAAAGCAAAAGCACCCTCTGCTTTCCTGCTCTTAAAATCCAGTTTTACTCTTCTTCTCTTCCTCCTCCTAAGACTCCTTTGGGAACAAGAAGGAATGGTGTCTCTGGCAAAGAAACAGGTAGGGTTTGGTTGGTAAGTGGAACTGATTTAATTAAATCTCCTTTTCAGCCTCATAATGGATTCATTCAAAAAGGCAAAAGAGTAGGAATGTGGCTTCTGATTCTTGTTTTTTTCTTCCTTTCTCTTTCCTTTCTCCCTCTCTGCAGTCAATAGGAGTAAAATGGCTTTCTAAACAGTTTAAAAAATAGGCTATGTTAAAATTAACGTCTAATTTTGATTAATTTGTATTTGCACTGCTGAAAATATTTGAGCAACTTTATTGTGTGCATAGCATTTGCTCTAGATGCATGCCAGTGTAACAGTGAAGACTAGAAATCTGTCGAACACCACCTGAAACCTCACAAGCATTGAGCAATACAAATTTAATACTACAGAAGTTCGTTTCCCATCCTAATTAGCTCATGGTCTTGTATTATTAGTTTTATTCTGCCAGCACACTTGGGTTTTGTTATCTTGGCAATTGCTGATGATACTAGCGTTACTCAGAAAACTTGGATTTGAAATTTTGTTGAAATGTTTTTTCTTTTTGGAGCCAGAGTCTTTTGCAAGACTCATCAGTTTTGATAATGTTTTTTGGGGGGAATGTTTTTGGAAGAGAGAGTTCTGAAGAAATTCAGAGAGAAAGTGAGGGCACGCGAGTGTGCAGATGTGTGGTAGGCAGTTAAAGGACTGGCCTGAGATGTGGAAGACTTGGTTCAGCTCCCTGGTCTGTGTGGTACAGAGAAATGTAGGATGGAAAACTACTCTCTGACCTTTGAATTGGGTGGAGTAAAAACTCGATCAGTGGTTTCTTACCGCCAGGAGATTGCTCTGACTAATGGTTTGCTTTCTTGAACTGGAAAGCAGGGATTTTTCATTTTCAGCATGAGGCTGTCACACCGGGATCAGCTGTAAATGTTAGGCATAAAAACCTGGTCTTGCAACAGATGCGACAACTCGTGTGAATAAATCTGGAAGGAATTAAACACAGGAGTAAGATAGTTGTTTATGGTGCTTATATAGTGCCAAAGAAATATATGTATACACTGACACATGAGTAAATCTAAGCTGGTTTCCTTACCCAGAAGTAATAGGACTTTTCTCTCATTGTGCAAATGAACCCTGGCTCACTCTTCAGCTGTATTGTTTTAGATATTTGAACTAGCTCTGCCCTGCACTGCATCAAGTTAAGGTGATGTAGTCTTGGGTCTTAGAAGATTGCGCCTTTAGCTCTGTGTTTGTATATTCCCATTTTCAGAGGTGGAAAAGAGATGCCAATGTCTCGTGCTGCTATGCTTGTTGGAAAAGACGATTTCCCACTTAGTTTGCTGCTGGTTTTGTTGTTTATTGTTTCCCTGAGAAAATACAGAGCTACACTGCCTATGGATTACTCTGGTTCAATGGAAAATTGTGCTGTCTGACTTAATGTAGTTTAAACTGAACAACCCTATGGCCATGTTATGGCAGGGCTCCATCAGTGTACTCTACATGATCCGTTTCCTACATATTTGTTTTGTTGGACATCTTTTAACGCTAGCATAATTGTTATTTAACTTCTTGTCTTCACATCTCTGTGCAGGAATGGATAGGCCAACAAATTACACATACACAAAGTCAATGCATTTGCTGAACGTGGAAGAGAAGTCCAGAGCGAGCAAAGCGGAACAATTTGTTCTCTATTTTCTAACTGAGCAAGGGCAATGATTTACTCAGTGTCTGCAGTTTATAATAGTCTGTTCTCTAATCCACAGAACGGCTGCAAAGAACTAGAATTTGCTGTGCATAGGTAGATGTCTGATACAGTAAATTGAATGTTGACATTTTTAAGAATCCTGACTTCACTGTAATCCTCTCCATGCAAAACCTCTGACAGCATCAGATTGCTTGTTGCTTAGAATCGTTGTAGATTGCTGATTTTTTTTAATTTTTATTTTTCTTACCACTAATAAGTCAAGGCCTATTCCCTATGTGTGCATATTCCCATATCGTGCAATACAGTGCATTTCTTTCCTTGGGGAAATGGCCCTAGCTATGTAACTAGAGACTTTATAAATGCTGTAGAACAGCTGTGCTCAACACGGCAAAGACTTTGTTTAATTCCACATTATTTATTCATGTATTCTGTTTTTTCAGCCCCCTTTCCCCCCCAAGTAACAGTGCCATACTCATCTTCTTTTTTCCCCCCCATGAAACACTTTAGGTGGAGAATTCAGCCTTCCTTATTCAGGGGTTTCATGATTCATTTGTAGTTGGAATACCTACTGGGGCAGTACGAGGGGCTTGGATGCAATCAAATGAATCACCATGACAAGCTGTACGTAAGAGCTGTTTGGTAAATGTTCTGATGCAAGAGAATGCCAAATGAAACAATTCCTTCCTTCCTTCCTTTGGTCTAAGAAGTCACTGCCCTGAAAATAAAGCAATTGGTCATTAATTCCTTTGACATGGTAAAAAAAATAATAAAAAATTGAGGAAGCTTCAGAAGTAGGTGCTTTTCTCTTCTATACTGGTTCTTGCATTATGCTGTGGCATTGCAATCTATCTAGAAAAGGCTGGGCTTAATCAATGGTTTTAGCATTCAGGCTAAGATCTACGTTGACAATAATTTTTTTGGGGCAGCCATTAAGTGTTCTTGTGGGTGAAATGGAGAAGATATTTTTTTTTAATGACTTCTCATAAAAGAGTTTGTACTTTTAGAAGCCAGGGCTCCATCCCATTCTGTATGGCTTTTCCAGCTGTGGTCAGTAGCGTCTGATACTGCAGAGAAGGGAGAGGAAACCTAGCAGCATATTTGAAAATGGCCGGATTCTTTTTTGAAGCAGCTCTGTGAAGTGAGTAGATCCACTTCAGCCAGTTAGACTCCTTGGGATAGCAGTGTAAAGTGAGATGGCAGTGAACTCCTCTGCTCTCTTCTCTACTAGTTAACCTATTTAGCAAGCACAGTGGCAGTAGTCTGAGTAAATTTTGGTAAAGGTTTGCATTGCTGTTGTATAGCTGCAGTAATCTGTACTCAGCGAGCATCACTAGAAGGTATATTTTAATTAACTGCATGTAATCTGTGTTTGAGTAATGAGAGTTTAAGTGAAAAATTAATTTGGCTGAACTGTGCTTATGCATAGCTTAATAAAATAATACATATATGCACACACTCGCTCTCTTGCTTGCCCTTTGTTCTGTGTGTGTCTCTCATCTTTGTTACCAATCAGTTGTTTATTGGGCTTCGGTTCTGTAACCTGAGACTCCTGAAGCTGGAAACTGTTTAGAAAAAAGTGTTCTTTTCAAAAACATAAACAAGTTAGAGCTGGACAAAGTATATCTCAACTTCTTTCATAACAACTAGGAAGAAAATGAGTTCTGACAACTAGTTTTACTCTTTTGGTGGAGGGGATGCAGCTGACTGTCTTGCTAGCATGCTCAACAGTGCATTGCTGGTATTGTCTTCTAGTGCTACCATGTAAAACACATTGAATCGTTAACCTAGTATTCAATTCTAAAGGGCATCTTCAAAACCAAATAAACCCCACAATGAGACTTAAAGCATAGTCAGAAAATACTTTGAAATCACCATTTAAAAATAATGAAGGAATTTTTAAGGTGATATGTTGGTTTGGTTTAGTTTTTTCCCTTGAGATTAGTTGTGTTGGTACTGCAGATAAGGCATTACAGTGAATTCCCACAGAGATGCTCATGGAGAAGGAAGTTGCTTAATTCTGTGCCCACCCAGGCATTCGTTTATTGCTGGTGTTGATTAGGTGATAGATACAAACCTGAAGATGAACTGTGTCCTCCTTCCTTTGTTGTGAGGCTACATAAATGTTTTGTTAACTTTTTTATGTTTTATCTAAAAAATTTTGGGATGGCATGTTGCCTGCAACATGGTCTAAACTACTCCATGAAATAGTTTTATGTCTCCTTACATGCATAGAAGAGACATTACTTTGGACTCATCAAATGGAGGACCAAATTTAGCAAAGCTGCAGAAAGAATGGGCCCTATATAATCTATTGCTTTTATCAGGAATAGTTCAGTTCTGCAAAAAATTGCTGTTGGAGAGAAAATACTGCAGAATAAAAACCACCAGTGAGTTAGCAGTTAGGAAAGTAGTTTAAAGGAATCATGAGGTTTTTTAAAATGGAAAGTTGAGTTTTTTCTACTGTTCTAGTTTCTGAGCCTGTAAGGAAGTTGCAAGTCATGTTGTCAAGCTTTTTACGTGGTTGGTTGTTGTTTTTTTTCTCCACAAGCATGAGAACTTGAGATATCTTTTAAAATAAACAAAACAAAAATCCTGCAACTGAGACTCTTGGATTCTCACGGAGTCTTACAGTTCCAGCAGCTGGAGCTTTAGGAATAATACAAAGCTTGTAATAATAGTCACTCCACCCAAATGGGTTACTGTCTGGACTGCCATGGGATTACACATTTCAATTAAATTCAAGATATGGTAATGGGAGCAAAGTCCTGAGCTGAGTTCCCATTACACATGCTTATTCAGACAGATAAAAAGGGAGCTCAAAGGAAGTGGGCAACATTGGGATGTGTGAAGTTTGGAGGAATTCTTTCTCTGGTTATAATCATTCCCCTCCTTTCTCCTTAGTGTCTTTGCTTTTTACATCAGTGTTGCACTGCTGATTCATCATATTGTATTTGCTTTGCTTCTTTTCTTTCTACATCTGTTCTAACTTCTGCAAATCAAGCTTGTTATTACGAACTTCAGGGAACTGAAGAAGTAGAGTAGGACATGATACCAGGTTTCTCAAAGGGTCTGCAAAGCAAGCATGGTTGGGATGCAGAAGGAAACTGGAGAACAGTTCCTTGCTGCAGTGATGCTGTTTTCCTTGTTTTGACTTCTGAGACAGGTATTTTGGTTTGTTTGTTTCTGTTTTGTGTTTTTTGTGGGTTTTGTGGTTTTTGTTTGTTTGTTTTGCTTTTTGTTTTTGGTGGGAGCAGTCTATGCCAGGAGCAACCTGAGAACTGGTTCCAAAATATCTTGTGATAAGCACATTTCTGCAGTTGAATTTCCATTCAGCCCATAACTCACAGCTCTTCTCCCTCACCGTGCCCAGGACCGCCATGAGCCACTGCTGTGAGGTGGCTCAACTCTCTTGAACATGTTTTGGAACAGACACAAGCACTTTAGGTGTAACTCTTTCCAGTAAGAAGTGGTCTTTAGGCCCATGTTATCTTGGGCAACAGTTTAGTTAATTGTAGAGAAGCAGAACAAACCTGTTTCCAAGCACAGTGTAGCATTTCTCCCTGTTTTGCTGGAGTGAATGATTGTTCTGCAGTCAAACTCTCACTTTTCCGGTCCTTAATGAGTGGGAGGTATAATGACCTTCTGTCATAGAGGCACAGATCAATATTTAACAGTAACTCATGAAGGCTGACTTAAGCCCTTGGGTTGATGGAGATTGATCTGTGGCAATGAACTGAATTATTGGAGTTGTGTGACGGAGTTGGTACAGTTAATATCCCCTGCCATGTAGCTTGTTTGAACAGATGCCAGTTACTTTATAGTCTTTCTTTTCCTTTCACACAGTAATTCAGTGAAGGACTTCTTTTGCATACTTGATGTGAGTTACCTTGTTTTCTAAGATGTGGGAGTTCTTCCTAAGGGTTGGAAAGACCAGTATCCTTGCAATGAACCCTCAGAACATCACAAAAAATCAAGCCCAACCAAGAAATCTGTTGTGTTTTCCATGTAGATGCTGTTGCTGTGGCAAAGCAAGAGTCCTATCTAGTCCCTCCTGGTAGTTTGTGAGTTTCTATTTTTTTTGTGTGCATCTTTCAGCTTCTACCTTTTCGCTGATGTGTATGACAGATACCTCCCAGGTTTTTCCATCCCCCTGAGGAGGACCAGCTGCTTGGTGGAAGATAATCTTGTGCATAAAGATGCTTCTCCTTATGGGTAAAGAATATTCTACTGGTTTTGGTGTTTTGGTTTGTTGTTTGGGTTGGGTTTTTTTCTTCAGAATGTTGCCTTAGCATAGATAAAGGACAGGATTTGGTGTTTTGTAGTTCAGAATTGGTCTGTGTTAAACCTCATAAAAGGGATATCTCTGCTTACTCATGGATTCTGTACTTTTTAATTAAATGAGCAGAAAAAAAACCTATATAGTGTCACCCCAAAATGTTAGATGACTTACCTTGCTGTGTACTTCCTATGAGTTGTATCAGAGCTGTAGGTTAATCAAAGGGCGGGCTGAGTGGCACATCTTGTTAACCCTCTTTGATGCGTTTGGTTCGGGACATAAAATTGTTATTGCCAATGAACAGTCCATAGCAGTGCTCAGAAATCGTAACCAACTGTCGACCCAGTTAGCCCATTAGCAGATGGCTGAAATGACAATTGCAGCCAGGACATAGAGGGCTGTGTGATGCAGGTAGTTTATTAGCACTTGTACTCCTGAGGATCATATCGTAGTGTCCTTAATGAACACGTTAAAAATAAGCCTATTAGTTATTTGTGTAGAAGAAAAGAGTGAGTGAGCAGCAAGGGGGCTGACTTGGAGAAGTGAATACCGTGTTTAAACGTAACGTGCTTTTACTTAGTTTTAGTGATAAAAGACAACGGCCAGCCTGTGATTAAAATCTGGCAGGGCAGCCCTACAGCTCCTTCCCCCACCTCCTTTGAGACTGGCCCTGTTGCTCTGCCTGTCTTGCTGGCCCTTTCACTTCCCCTGTTTCGAAGTCCTGCCAGGAATAGCACATTTTTATATGATGCCAAATGTATAAATTCCTCAGGCCACTTGGTCTGGGAGGAATGTACTAATAGTGTGGCTGACTGAGTTTTAATCTGGGATGTTTTTAATTTTCAGGCCATGTTAATTTATTTTAATCTGAAAATTACAAGATTCATTTCAGTTCTCCAATTTATCGCTTCTTTTAATACTTTTTTTTTTTTTTAAAGAATTGATTCTTTTCAGTCTGAAGTCACACCTCCTTTTTCTGTCTTTGATAACTGATAGAGGAGCTGTGTAATGGGGCAGACTGTGAATCTCCTTGAGATGGCAAGATCAATGTGCCTGCTCTGATTGGTTTGTGTCATACATGATTTTTATTCCAGCAGCTATTTGTGAAACATCCAACTGGGGCTCATCTCCAGATTGTTAGCACCTATTCAGAAATGCTCCATTCTGTGGGATCTGATTTGGGATTTCTTACTGTTTTATGGCCCTATTTACTGGAAAAAGAAGGTAGACTCCAAGCTGAGGGAGTGGCAGAGCACATCGTGGTATTTTTGTTTTTCATTGGCATAAGGTCTAGTTTTTGAAATTTCTTTTTAGTCTGTTCAAAGATCTTTATTTTATACTAATGCCTCAGACATCACCTATTATCACTGCAGTATCTACTAGTGTGAATCAACTGACTTTGCTGACTGAAACTGGTGTCTTCAGACCTAGGTCCTTGCACAGTCTCAAACTGAATGGGAAATAATTGTCTGATTGCCTGGTCTGAGCTTTCAATGAAGAATTTCCATTTCTGGAAAAGGTTTTGACCATGTTGAAGTTCTGCATCCTCCTCTTACATCATTTTTGCCTGTGTTAACTTGTTTCACACAAAGATATTTGTTTTTTTAATTATGGTTTCTTCCCAGTAGCTATTTTTTCTTTCTGACTGCTGTAACAGGAAAGTGTGACTGTGCCAGAACTTGTACTGTGACGCCATTAGCAGGTCTATGATGCAACTTCACCAGTCAAGAACAAACAGTCAATTAGACAGACAGCACATTTATTAAAGCACTACAAACCTGAATCCACAGACTACATGGGTCTGTGCCCTTCCATGGGCAGCCACAGTGGCATGATTGGGAACTAGGAGTTGCTATCTGAACATCAGCGCTGGCTACAGCAACCAAGCCAGAAATATGGGCACCAGTAAATTTATCATCTGCTTTGAGACGTGGTGCCAGCACAGTCAGTCAATAAATGGAATTAGGAGAGGCTTCCAGAGTAGCTGTAAGTCAAGAAGCTTCACAGAAGGAGAATGAATAAATCTTTGGTTCTTGCATATCAGTTGGATTTTTGTGCTGTCTTAGTTTTATCACATAGGTAGTTGATGGAATCTTTTTTATTTTTCCTCCTTTGTTTTTCAATAGGCCCTTTTCCAGCTCTTGATATAGTCTCAACTCTGTTTAAATTCTTTCTTAGAAATGAGAAGATCTTTTGCTGTTTTTAGACTTCACAGACTACTGACTAGTTGTTGATGTAGAGACTGCCTGCTGGGTGCCAGTACGGGCTTCATATTGGCTGGTGGAGAGAGACAAGCTCTGCTTTGTTCTGTGCTTTTTTTCAAACCTTACCACCAATATGGTGGGCAGATGGCAGAAACATGAGCCTTGTGTAAATGAAACCGCGGTGCTTGCTGTGAGAAGGATTGAGGGATGGAGAGATGAAGACCTGTGAGGACGAATGGCTTGCTTGAAGGGCAGTGAAAGCCTGGCATCCCAAAGCATACCACAAAGCGGGGGTAAAACTTTTAATATTTTCTGAAAGCAGCTAATTGTGACAGAAACTTTGACCAAAACCTTCCCAGATCTGTCAAATGTGATGAAAAGCAGCCACAACACCCACCATGCCTCCAGTTATGCTGGGGGAGGATAAGGTTCATAGTATTTTCCCCTCTAATCACAAATCCTGTTCATGTAATGATGCTCTTGATGAGGCCACTATAATAGGTGAACAAAACAATGTTACCAGTACTTTTGTCCTGCAGAAATTGCCTGTTTACAGTATATAGAAGATTTAGTACAGCACATTGTGACCTTGCACATTGGGTAATTATGTAAATGCCTCTGTGGCGCCTGTTTAAATGCGTTTCTGTGCTGTTTGAGTTCTGTGGATGGACAAATTCATTCTAGTCTTCATCAGATGACAATTCCAAGTGAGAAACACACCATTGGCAGTAGGGCAGGACAGCCAGTATGTTTGGAAGAACTCTTCAGCTGTATGCGTGTCTTGGTTATGATTATCCCTCTGCCAAATTGTACTATTTGCCTGGGGGGGGGTAGGTTCTCGTGTCCTTTACCTCACTGAAAAAGTCCAAGATGACTTGTCCGTGTATATTGTGTTTGTATATAAGCACATAAACATTGGAGCAGTGGCTGTAATGACTATGCAAGTTACAGCTACAGCCTTTTATTTTCTCAGGCTTCAGGCCAACCCCTCGCCTCTGGAGGCTGAGAGCTTATGTGTCTCAAGAATTAGCTCAGGTAAAGTTAAGGCTAAATTCCTTGAGTGCTTGCTATAGCTCAGTATCATTCAACTGACAATACAGCATTAAGGCATACTGGTCTTAAAAGTGCATGCTAGAAAAAAATCCAGTAAGATTTAGTGTGTGGCAGAGCTGCCTGATGACCTGCCTTGAGACAGACCATTCCCCTTCTAAACTGAGAAGTGGAAGGAGAGGGATTTTTATCCCAGAACCTTAAGCTATCGGTTCCTGAGTCACAGTATGCTGCCCTAGGGCAAATTCCTTATCATCCAGAAGCAAGATCATTTGGTTGTAGCTGTACTGATACGTGCTGTACAAACAGTTGTTTTGTCTGTGTAATCTTTTTCTGGCTCTTCCTTTCTGTTTAGGCAGCTAGACACAAAAGCTGAAACTGGAACGAGGCCACAGGGTTAACAAAGTCAATTAGTTTCTTTGCTGTACCACCTTCTTTGGTTTTTAGTTGGAGTTGGGTTTTGTTTTTTCTTTCCTCCCTAACCAAGTTGGACCAAGGTAGAAAAGAGGAAAAACTGCTGTTGTAATTTATTATCTTCTTGAGGATAAACATGGAATAGTCCTATCCCACTCTCCTCATGCTTACAAAAAAAGAAAAAAGCAAGGGTTGGGTCAAGTTAGCAGGGTTGTTTTACCTCTTCCATTGTGTGTGCTCCTCTGTACGGAACTTCACCGTGTATTACAGCAATTTGTACTGTGACAGAAAGTGTTCAGAAGACCCGTTTTGAGTAAATGTTTAACTTTTGATAAATGCTGTATTGTTCTAGCCAAACAGCAGTACAAACATGTTGCCATTTGGTGCCTTTCCAGCATGCACACCTTGTTCTTCTGTGATGCTTTTGCTAAACTTGAATGAAATCAAGGTACATTAGGTACTCATCTGAAAGATAGACATGGAATTCAGCCAGGCCTCTGAACCAAGGTTCATCCTTGGTGTAAGTCTTTTGCTGCCCATGGAGGAATGAACTTGTCCTGTTACATATCTCGTCTTGCTAGTTGTGTTTGAGGACAGACCTGTTTTTATCCATGTTCCCGTGACCCCCATGTGGTCCTGTTGGTCTGGAACCATCTCTCATCTATAAATCTGTGATGAGTTTTCTTTTGCTTTCTCTTCTGTCCAAATAAGACCATAAGGTGGAATAGTCTAAGGCTGCAATGGGCTGCACAGAGTTGTGAGCATCTGTGAAGATCAGGGGAAGAGCTCTGATCAAGCAGATCAGCAGAACTGAGTTGCATTTGGAGGTAGACAGGGAAAGTAAGGATGCTTCAGAGACCATAAAATAGAGCTACTATTTCAGGAAAGGGAGAATGTTTGGTCTAGTCGGTGGTTGCCTCTAAAAATATTTGAAATATCATCTGAGTAAAAAACAAAAGGCAGGCTATATGCATATGTACCAGAGAGAAAATTAACCACGAGGCATCTTGCCTTTCGGAACATTTCACTGTAGGTGGAAAACATTGTTATCCTCCATGTCTGTCAAAGTTTCCCATGACAAACTTGATTAGAATAAGTCAGCAACTGTGAGCCCAAAAGTGCATTCTAGACCTGGCAGCAAATGTGTGAGAATAGCTCTGATACAGAGGTTTCTGCCATTGTCTTTCCCTTTCTGCTGTCGGGCCGTTGCTTCCTATTTGCTGGAAGGAGATTCGGGAGCAAAGCACGTTCATGGGCAGAAAGTAGTAACGCCTGAGAGCAAATAGCTTGATCACGAGGCACAAAAATGAGTACTCATAAAAATGGACAGATCTATGCTTTAAGCCAAAGCTATTCAGACTGTTTAAACAATGCCCTTGAATATGGAAAAAACTGTTTCTTGACTGACTGTCGTGTACCAATGGAATTGAGCTGTCCCCAAAAGAGGGCTGGACTACTGAAAACAAGACAGTGAAGACGACCTGCAGCATATTCACCCAGTACAGACAAGTAATGGAGAGAAAATAATTATGGAAATTCCAGCAAAAACACTTTAGTGACTTATTTTTATAAGTTATGCTTTTTCTTTAAACCAATGAAATGGTGCCTAGAGGGTGATTTTTTTTTTTTTTTTTTTCCAAGGTAGTAAGTATGAGTTTTGTAAAATGCAAATTTCAGCAACATCAAAACATTTTTAAACAAGACTGCAAAGTTTTTTGGAAGAGATTTACCTTTTGCTCAAGAAGTTGAAGCAAGCAAAACCTTTTACAGCATGCATTTTCCTGGGAATTTGGTGGTGAAAAATCCACATTAGCAATCCAAACCTTACACTTTGGCAACACTGTAAATACAACTAGAACAGGGTACTCTTTTAAGTTAGGACATTTTTATTTTAGGCTTTTTTCCTCATGAAAGCAGGGCTGTGTAAGCATCGGTAACACACATATGATTACAGCATAATGAAATACTTCTCATATTCCTTACTGTTCTTGAGTCAGCTGGTGGAGGTTGGATGGGGGAGTAGATTTATCCAGCTGTTTCATCACCAGCATGGGGCTAGTGCAGGTGTAACTAACTCTTGAATACACAGTCTGAACACATCTTGCACCTGATCTCTCTATTGATTTGCTGAGGAATTGAGGTACTGTAAGCTTTCCTTTCAATGTGTTTGTTTCCTCAAATGTTAGTTATTAATCTAATTGATGGTCCTCTCTTTCTTAGGTGTTGGGTTCTTTCTATACTTCATTTTTGCTTCTAAATGGAAAAATATTTTTAAATATGCTTTTAGGTTTGATCAAATGTGCACCTGATATTGCTCAAAGAAAAAGTCTCCACACACAGACCTTATCCTCACTCTTTTACTTAAATATTAACGTATTTGTGCACTATCCATTTCAGAATTGATTTTTTCTTTTCTTTGGAAGCAGAAGATCATTATCATTAGACAACGATGCTTCACAGTATAAAATTGTCTTTATAATGTGCTACCTAACAAACAAACTGCATCTTATAAAATTCTGTGGGATCATCTGATAACTTAGTATGTAAACAGATCAACATCTTCATGAAAACCTCAAAAACAGCCATTTAAAATCAGCAGGGCTATAGATCTGCAAGAAAATGTTTCATTAGGAAAAAAGTACTCTATGCTGAGGGGTAAGGTAATAAACTTCCATGCGTATTTTCCCATCCAAATCAGTGTTGGTCTGGCCACAGTCATAGTTCTCCTGGCCAAGGCTGGATCACAGTGACAGCTTTCGCTGTTTGGGAATTCCCAACAAGACAAGCTCCTCCCTCCCATGCCCGTGTAATGGCAACCAGTCTTGTTTCTGTTCTGGAAATGCACCTATGGATGTGTAAAGACAGGTATGTATGAAAGAGAGTTATGGCTTCAATCTGAGGAAGGATGTCCCCAGGAACTTTGGATGTATTACCAAACCTGCTGTTCATCCCTGTCTGCAAATTCTGGGTCTGACTCTTTGATCTTGTATTTATTAACATAAATTTTGTACCTGCACCTAAACAACAACCAAGGCACTCAATCCCTTCCCACTGCAGTAACCCACTTTAGGAAACAGAATAAATTGCCTGCACCCATTTATCCTCTCTGAGGAGGAGTCTGGAGAGCAGGAACAAGCGATGATGGTTTTGTTGCCTTAATGCACTTGTGGGAAACACTCAGGTGATGAACCTGATAGGAGTCCGCATTTCTTAAACCTGTCTTTATTGTACTTAAAACTATTGATAATTTTTTTACCATATTCCACTGTCTCTGCAAGTTGTATACTCTTCTAGTGTATTGAGCTGGCAAGCACAGTTTTGGCCAAACAGGACGAGGCCTTTAATAATTTTCCTAGCTGGAAGAGCAACAGTGAAACTAAGCAGCAGCGTCGCATACGTGGTTTCTCCAATTAAAGGGCTGCAGCTGTTCTACTTTTTTTTTTGTCTCTGTGACGCAAATCAAAGTGCAGCAATGGTATTGCCTGAGGGAAGAGAGAAAGCTACTTGCTTGCTTCCCCATCCTGATAACTAAGCAGTGATGAGAAGAAACTGGGGCAAAGGAAAGTTCAAAAGCAGAATCTGAATATTATAAATGACTGAAGAAACGCAGGTGCCTCTTCTTCAGTGCAAAAGGGAAATAAAACTGTGTGGATGTCAGAAGGAATAATCAGCTGCCCAAAGGAAAATATGTAGGGCTGTAAGCTTTCTGTCACTCAATGAAATTCTGACATGTACAGTAGCTGGGAGTCTGTATGCTATCAAATACATTAGTCAGCCCCATTTTAAACATGACTAATTTTTACCTGGTGACTTTAACCTTAAGAAGCTTGATTCTCTTACCTTCTCATGTAAAACCCTTGTTCACATGTGTTTTAATACCAGCCTGAATTATGAGCTCCCATTCAGTATTGTGCTCTTCTTCCATGCATAGCTCTCATGTCCTCTGGAGGAGGGAATTGTAAGGAAACAGAGGCACTGAGGGCACAAGTGGTGTTACTCCTCTGAGGTCACACAGCAAGTAGAGGAAAGAGTACTGATGTCCTGATGTCTTGAATCACAGCCTACTTATTGCTTTCTCTGCTAACTTCTAAATTGATTTGTGTGGCCATCCCAGGTTTGTGCATTTGTTTGCTTGTACTGCATAGACTGAATTTCATAGGTGTTTTATTACAGATAAATTCTGCAGGTTTGATATGGAACAAAAATGAGATTAGAGCTTTGTTTAGGCATCAAAGGTGCCTAAACAGTGAATGCAAACTACTGCCAGGTGAGCTAGTGAAGTCTTTTCTGCTGGATGTTGCTTTCTGTGTGCCCCAGCCCTTGCAGCAGGCAGCTTGCTGGGACGGGAGGAGTTGCTGGACTAAGGCATCCCAGGCTGTGCTCAGGATCTCCCCTGCTCTTGTGTCTCACATGAGCTCTCTTTGTCCCTACTTTGTTGCTAGCCTCCACTGCCTCTCAAATCTGTTCCCTCACCCTGACCAACTGGGAACAGAAGTCTGGTTTTCTGCTTCTGGCCGTTGTACTTGTCCTGCATGATGCTACAGCTCCCCACGGCACCTGTGTTCTCTCTCATTTCTTTTGTTTCTTATCTCCTGTTTTCTTGGTCCTGTTCCTCACCTATTGTATCGTGTAATGCCAGCATCCATCTCTTTTGCCTTGTGGTGATTCTTACATCTCTGTTATTGTGTTCTTCTCTTTAAACTTTCCTCGCCATTGTCTCCCAGATAAAGAAAAAAGTGTTTTCTGTAACTGATTGTGGTAAGTGCTCAGGATGGAAAGGGAAGCAAACTCTGTTTTGATGCATAGTCCAAGATTTACCCACCAGAGCTTTAATCCTTTGAGGCACCTCAGGTAATTTAATTACATGCTCTGGAGCAAGTCAGATATGGGGGAGATCTTAGTGGCAGTACCAAATGTTTTAATGTGTCTCTCTAGTAGTAATTTTGAATTACTACCATTATTTTCTAACTTGGCCAATTTGGGGGAGCTTGTGAGAAGGAAAGCAAATGATGTCTCTCTGATACCTTAGCCTTCTCCAGACTCTCAAATTCATCATTTGAAACAAGACTTAGCAGAAAGTAGATTCTGTTTTTCATGTGGGTAAAATAATGTGTTTCTCTGCCTTCCTGCCCAGTGAGCGTTCAGTCACCTGTACACATAATCTCAGGGCCAATAATGAAGAGTCAAATGTTGCGGATGCCACTTAAAATGGGCTGTATCGTGGAAAGTGTTGAGCCACTTTAAAGCTGATTCTGCTAGCCCTGCCTGTGAGTGAAATACAAAATTGAGTCGGGGCTTTTTCTTCCGGTAGTAGTTGCATCAGCAAAACCCACATGCTGTAATAGAAAACAAATCCACATTTTTTGCAAGGCTGGGATTTAAGATTTCTTTTTTATTATTATTATTTTTTAGCTCCAGCTTTATTTTTTCACCCGAGGCAAAAATAGGTTTTCAGATTGAATAATTACTGTCAGTCTAACTAGTTTACAATGTTTGACTTAAACATAGTTCCAAACTACTTCCTTATTTTATATGTTTGTTACTAACAATTTTATTGGTAATCAAGGGGCTTGTTGACTCCTTTGCTGGGAACTGGATTTATGTCTTAGTTTTCATGGCTGGAGGCTAGGGGAACATGAGTGTTTTATAATCGTACTTTTGGGGCAAGATCCACAAAAGTACTCTCGAGCCATTCAATCATCTGAGTGTTACCGGGTAGCACACAAATGACCTACTCACACTTGTAGTTTATTCTTCAGACCTAATGCATCCAAAGTTTTTACCTATGAACTCCCTTCTCTGTAAATGCAGTTTCCCCAAGCTAATGCAAAAGGGTTTTCTGAATTCTGCAGTTCCTCGTTTTGATAGAATCATAGAATTGTCTAAGTTGGAAGGGAACCTTAAGATCCTCTAGTCCAACCATCAACATAGCTCTTATAAAAAAACACCACCTCATCACTAAACCATGTCACTAAGCACTATGTCAACCTGTCTTTTGAACACCTCCATGGATAATGCCTCAACCATCTCCCTGGGCTGTCCATTCCAATGCTTGATAATCCTTTCAGTGTAAAAATTTTTCCTGATGTCCAGTCTGAACCTCAGTGTCTTTTTTTGTGGTAAGAGGCCCAAAGGCACCATAGGTGGTGGCTTGGTTTAACATGTTGTGGTATGAGCATATTTTCACAGGTCTTGTCTTTTAATGGAATTTTTATACTTGCATGCAGTTTATGGTAAGAAGGGAACATTCCTTTCTACTTGTAACCATAATGGCAAGGGGAGGTAGGATTGGAATTAAAATATTTTTAGGATTCCCTCCCTTTGTGAAGAGAAGGTAAAGCTTCAAAATCTGCTGTACAATAAGTATTTATTAATGACATTTTCTAATATTTGTTTCTCATCAATTTGCTCTCTTCGAATTACTAAAGTAATGAATGCTTATTAACCTTAGTGTGGCAAATCAATAGCAAGCCTAATATAAATGTCATATGCTTCAATATGAACTTTAAAAGCAATATTAAAATTTATTAGTTGTTCTTTAAAACTAATTGATATGCTAGGGAGTTTCATAGAAGAAAAATACGTAGATGGGTTGCCTGCATTCCTAGCCTGATTTCAATAAATTTTAAAACTTTTTCCTGCTGTTTATAGTTATGATAATTGAGTGTTAAAGACTTTCTACTGTGTCTGATGCTGACTCTCCTTCTTTATTACTTCCTGCTTCTAATCGCCCTTGAACTGGATTCATCTCTGCTACAGACATATTATTAAGCATGAAAAGACCTTGCTACTATTTGTAGGATTTTCCAGGGCTTTGGTACCAATTCATCAGTGGGCAAACTGACTGTTTGTGGTTGTAATTTTTTAAGGCTGCATTGTTAAATGCCACTGAATGTGGAGTTCTGAAAGGACACATGTGCTTTCCATTTTTCCCTGAGGACTAGGTTGTCACTGTATCAGTCATAATCCCACTTTTCTGTGGTCTTCCTGTCCCACGCAGCTTTTAACTTCATCTCTGTGGTACTCTAGGGCTGCACAAATAATTGTCAGGATCTGCACCTTGTATTTTGGGAGATCTCCATATTTATTATTATTATTAGTTTGAAAAGCTATTTCCAGTGTGCCTGAAGTGCCGCTGAAGTGCAGAGCCAAGGTTTCTAGCTGTGCAGGCACCATGTGCATCAACACCTGCTGGAGGTGGACTGTGGCGTGTTTGTCCTCTGCAAAGCTGCTCTGTGGCAAATTAGCAGAACTTGGTAGAACTGCTTGGTTCAACTTAGTAAAATGAACGGATTAAATTCATTCAAGACCTTGAGAAATGTTTAAGGGCAAAAATCAGGTATACTAAAGCTCAGGAAATGTAAGTTGTTTCACAAGTAGTCTAGCCAATGGCATTTGCAGTCTTCCCACTTCACATTCAGTGTTATGTAAAACTTTCTCCATTTTCTTAATATTTAAAGAACAAATACTTTTTTACCCAGTCTTGTAACAATTTTTAGGGCAGATAACCGCATTCTGCAAACTGCATAATTGCATTTTGAGTTTAAGTGATTTACTCAGTTTTTTGAAAATAAGACCTTGTCTTCTAAATAACTTCGATATGCTGCTCCAAAGCCTTTTCGGATGTGTGAGTAAAGCCTTGAATAAATCAAAATTTATCCACAAGTTGAGAAAATGTTTGATCTACATCCAGACTATAATACTGTAATCTGGTCCCCTGGGTCACTCATTGAAGAAGGTGAGGTCTTAGATTTGTAGAAGTGTTTCCATGCTTGCAGCTCAGAGTTGCTTCACACAAATGTAAAAATGCAATTTTATTTCTTGAGACATTGAGTTTTAAATGTATAACTATACCTGTGTTAATTTTATGGGGTTTTAAGCTCCATTGGCCTACCGATGTGAAAAGTTTCTTACCTTCTCTTCCCCCTGCATTGCTTCCTCCTCCTCTGACATGTTCCCCACTCTGTCTGAACAATGCTTGTAAATAGGGACTACAGTTAAATTGGTCATGTAACTTCCAAAGAGGAGGAGGAGTCCTCATCTGGCTTTCAATATCACTGAACTCGGTATTCATGAGACTGTTGAATGGAAGGATGATTGTCGTCAGTGTTACGTTATGACAGTGTTGTGGTCAGGGACAGCTTTATGACATGGTACTTAAGACAACTGCATCGAACACTGCTTGAACAACATAAACTTCTTTTAAGGTGCCATCCCCTAGTAGAGGTGACAACAGTTGAAGAGAAAATGCTGCAGAAGATGTCATAGCAGCATCCTAGATACCTGGCAGGTATTTTCTTCTAGTTTTATTACAGTTTTGCTGTTAGCCTATTTGGAGACCTGGCCTAAAGCGTTCCTGTTCTCTGTGTTTGTGCCCCTGTAATCTCACATCTGGAAAACAGCAATGGTACCCAGATTGAATTTTTGTGTGATGTCATGAGAATCACTTTCAGGTTTATACATTTGATACCAGAGAAAGGGGCATGGGAGAGGGAAGAAGACTGCTTCACAGATCCACCTCCTTAACACGAAATCTAGGAAAGAAGAGAGTACTTCAGTCCTGTACTTAGTTGAAAAATGTTAGCATTTTTTGTTCAGTCCAGTTGTAGGCTAGGGTGCTGAGTGGAGGACAGGTAATAGTGAAGTACTGGAAATAACCAAATCAGTCTGCAAATATATTTTATTTTGGTGTTGGATACTTTTTTGTTCAGGTTTCTATGTGACAGGTGAGCACCCTGTAGATCTTACACACTATAAGTAATGTGTTAATATGTTTTCATCCCTGTGGGTTTGGTTGTGTCTCCTGTTGCTAATTGTAATGGGGTTTTGGGAGTCCTTGCAGGAAAAGCAATTGATCTTAGTCCTGGCTGTAATATCCTCTACCTGGAAATTCAAGCAGTTGCATTAGCCAGCACAAGTGATTTTTTGTGTACTTGTGTCTTGGGCATTTGCATAGTATTTTTCCAAATCCAAGCCTTTAAATGCTCAGCATCTCTCCAGGTTCAGTCTAATAGCAGAAGGAAAGATGGGAAAGCTAAAATGTCCCATTTTCCAAATCTAAATCTGTTTGTGTATGTTTTGAAAATAACTTTGCTTTTCGTTTTCTCTGTTTTTATGTGAACTATAGTTAAACTTGGCTTTTTCCATTACTTTCAATGTTTGGTATTTAACTTTCTGATTTTTTTATTTGTTTGTTTGCTTTGCTTTTTCCTCATGGGCAAGAACTTAGGGTTCCACTCCATTCTTTTTACTTAATATAATATGTGAAAATGCTGTTATGGAACCATAATTATTTTTTTCCCCATAGTTGCTGTTTGACCACTTAGAACTTGGGATTCTTGGCCCTTTAGTCTTCATAATAAGACGGCTTGGTGGACTGATTATGAGATCACTTGTGAATTCTTACCTACTTGTGTTAGTCTGTTTTTTGGGGGGGCTGTAAAGGGAAGGTAGAAACAGGCAGGATTCATAACTACTTTATTATTTTTAATTATTAATGCATTATATCTTAAATAAACATAGGAGGGGAGGATGTTTCAACTGCAATGTGTTGGGTTTTTTCCTCTCCTAGTGACAGACCTTTATTGGTCTAAGGGGACTTTAAAAATACTGTTGTTCTGTTCTATATTCATGTTAATGTACTTCTCTTTTCTCCTGACAAACTAGTATTAAAAATACTCAGCTGTATTCAGAAAGTAGCTCTTTTGAACCGTTCTTCAATTGCTTTGCACAGGTTTGGTGACTTTAGAAGATCCAGGGCAACAGATCTAGAGATACAGGCACACCTTGTCTTAGTGTTGCAATCGGTCACCTGCATGAGGGGTCTTAATTAGCCCTTGTGTTAAATTTCTGTTGAATTCAATGAAGGATGAAGAGCAGATGCAGGGGGCCTTCCAACAGGGCTTCACATCTCTACAGAGAATCATAGTGAGTTATGCTCACTATGTTTTAGTGAGCATAACATCTTCATCAGCTTTCACTTTTCTAATCTTTTCCTCCTCCATTATTTGATTTCTCTTTTCCACTCTCTGCTGTTGTCAGTAACAAGGCAGATTGTTTTAGTTTAGGTGCAATGTTAAATCCATCTTTCAAGTGGTTTTACAGCTGGACATATAACATTTTTCCCTGTCAGCCACACTACTTCTATTTGTAGCTGAGAGGAAGTTGGTCTTGTAAAGGTGTAGATGAAGAAAAAAAAGAAACACAAGACTGTAGTTTGAGCTGTGCCATGATATTACTGCAAGATTTTTATGTTTCTTAAATACAGCAACTAAAACATTTGTCTCTGAGTTGGGTGTCTCTGTTAAGATCAAACTAAGTGAAGCAGTAGATATTTTAAGCTCAAAATAAGAGAAACAGTCAAAAGGGACAATAGTGTAGAAAATGTGTTTCAGTGTATTTTTTTTCTCCTCTAAATGTGATTTTAAATTCATTCATAGAGCTGCACAGCTTCTTTTCAGTTCTTCATAATTATCAAATGAGCTCTGCATAAGAGCAGACAAGGGTAATCAGACAGTCGATTATTTATTAGTTTCCCTGCCTGCATTTGCATCTATTTTCATTTGCAGCATTACAAGAAATTTGTGAGGACCCATAAAGCGGCAAAGCAAAATGAGGGTTTTGCTTGGCTTTCAATTTTCATTGTCTCCAATGAAGTTCTTTCATGTTTGCTCCCAGATGTACGGCTGCGGGCTGGGGGAGAGAGGCAGCCACGTGGACTTTCTCCTGGTGATTTCCACCTAAGGAGAAAGCACTCAGCATGGAAAAAGCTTTGGAGCTCGCTGCCAGTTTTATTGACTGCCCCTTTCCTAGTGACATGCCGGCCCCCTTTGAATTGATAGTTAACAGAAGTGAGTGAATACACATGGCTTTTGTAATACAGTGATAAATTGGTGGGCAGTTGGACCATGATGGCTTCAGGAGTTACATGTTCGCCATCAGTACCCCGAGGCCATTTATGTTCTGTGTCAGTGGGGTGCATCTGAATACCATATGTCACAAAGACTAATGTCCTCGCTCTTCCTTCTAATGGGCATGGCAGAAACCTCGCGCTTGGAAATTTCCGTGCCTGCCTCCGAGATAAACAGTAACAGGGCCAGCTAATTGTGTATGTTGTTAAACACCAGAGCTGCTTTCTTGAAAGGTGGGCCCTGGCAATTAATGGGAGCCATTAAGGGAGTGAACAGCAACAAACAAAAAAAAAAATCAACCCATTTTTTCCCTGACACAGGTCTTGGTGCTGGCAAATTTGATGGGCTCTTTTCCAAACTGATTGCTGTTTTGCTGTTAGGAGAGAGGTATAGGTTAGGGATTAGGGTTGCAGTGTCATAATTTTTTAAAGTATTAAATGATAGCATGTTTGCAGAGCTAGTACAAGAACACGCTTAAACATATAACATTTCCCTCTTAACTGGGACTGAGAAACTGAATTGTTATAAATGTATAGTCAGCCAGTATGGTGTGCAAAATCCACTCTTGGCAGGAGGTCAGGTTGCAATGTATATACTTTAAAGACAAGGGTCCTAGCGCAATATATGTGTATAAGCAAGCAAAATGTTCTGGAGTGAGCTTTTGGGCAGGGTAGAGTTGATTACAGGGATGCACTCCAGATCTAGAGAATTTTTGGAAGGAATTAATCTCTGATTTGACAGTAAAGTTAAATGCTCTTACCTGCATCTCTACAGGCTTTCCCTGGCTTCCAGTCTATCTTAGTGTCATAGATTTAATGGAGTTAAGGTAAAGGGAGATGTTCCATACTTTACTTCAGATGGTGGATGTTCTGGGAATGACCATGACCAATGGCTGAATAACCAGAACTGTAAATCACAGGAAAATGGCAGCAATGCAAAGAATAAAACAGATTGATTATGGGTGCATTTCATCTGTCTTTTTTTGTGAGAGTCATGAAAAGGCTAGCCATTCAGTAACTGCTAAGACTGTGGCTTCGTTCTTTAATGTTTTTATAAGTGCCAAAATGACACTGTGGCATAGATGAGACTTTTTTTTTTTTTTTTTTCCTAAATTGCTTTATTGCTAAATAAGTAGGGGTGCCTGTAGGTTTTTGGAGCAAAGAATGACTGGTATTTGTTCTTATAGGAAGGACATTGTCCTTGTATATGGAAAAAAATGTATATGGAAACAGAAACCAGCTGAAAAAAGAGGTGTTCATTTCCAAATCAGGTCAAATGTACAAAAGTTCATATTACATAGTCTTATATATTTGCTTGTCTGTGCTAAAGAATTTATGAATTTTAGGGCATATTTGTCATGCACCAGAGAGGTTCCCATTTTCAGTACCTGCATTTGTTGAATGCTTGAGCAAATAATCAGAAGAAACCAGTAGGAATGACCAAAAAAAAACCATATATGTTAGTTAAGGTAGAATTAAAACCTTAACGAATCTGGAAGATTTGAAAACTGTTATAAACATACAGCTGTTATAAAACTACACATTTTGGGAAAAATGTATTGTTTCTGCTGCCTTCTTATTCTTCAAATCTCCTTCTGGCTTTAAAGAAGCTTCTTCAAACTTTGAGTGATGTAGATCTTCATCCTCCCATTACATCTGATTTAAACAAAAGGAGAGGTAAATGACCTGGTCAGGGTTATGCAGTGAATCAGTGCTGCAATGAGGAATGGGAGAGAGAAGCATTTCCCATAAATTTGTTTTACCCATTAGGCTGCTGCTGCTGAGCTATGGAATGAGATGCTACAATAAAAAGTATTTCCCTAGTATTTTTTTTGGTTTTGTTTTTTTTTTTTGTTTGTTTGTTTGTTTTGTTTTTCCTCTTTGCCTGTAATGATGGGTGCTTTTGCATTCTTAGACTGTGGCTTCTTAGTCTCCAGATGAGTTTTAGAGAGCTAAAGTCAAACTTGGACAGCAGAGGCAGATAATGAAAGGGAAAAATGTGACAGAATGCTATCATCTTCACTACATTGTGGGTCCAAATTGGGGGCTTTACAGCATGAGAGGTAAAGCTTTCCCATTTTAATACTAGGTGATAGTAAAGTTTTCCCTCACGTGTGTGATCTTGTATTTGAGCTAGTAATCTTGTGGGGATAAGTGGTATATGCTAGAAAGTTTTCATGGTAGTTGCAGTCCAGCAAAGCTAGAGTGAAAAATTTATGCTTCACGGGCAGAATAGGGTCCAGAACTTACACAGCCGGTGACCACATTTCAGTCCTTTTCCCCGCTGCTGTTCGATTCTGCTCTGGGGTGTATGCATGGATGTGTGGATCACCAAGCACATTTGAAGGGCCCAGGCAGCCCTCAGCCTATGACCTTCCCTGGGGAGATGTGAGGAGTAGAAGCGGGTGTGATGTGCCAAAGCTGATTTCAGATCTGGAGGCTAAACCACTCATCTTCCCTGGTTGCTGAGAAACCAAGTTTTTACAGTGTGTAATGAATTTATGTGTTTATGCAGGAGCCCTGAAGTGGGAGGCTGGTACTCAAGGTGGCATAAAGCATACTTCCTTGTCTCTTCTAGGGAGTGTGTCAGTTTACTCCCAAATCTTCTGGTTTAAACTGGGAAAACGTGAATGTAAAGATCTCTGAATTCTAGTCTTCCAATTAATCTTGATGGTTCATACCTGATGATGCTTCACATTGAAAATACTAGGCTGAAAGAATACATTGCTTGGTTTTAATTTTATTTATTTTTGAGGGAATGTCGATTTTGGTCCAGTCTAATCCTGCTTCCTGTGATAAATGGCTTTTCGTGTAATGGGTGCACTGATTATTCCATGGTACACATCTGCTAAAGGATGCCTTTGAAAGTCAGGCTAATTTGTGGGGTAAGTAGCAGATTTCCTTTTGCAGTCTCCCTTCAATAAAGAAGATGACTTAAGCAAGCCAAAATCCTCTCTATTTTTTTTTTTATTTTTCCTTTTTCCCAAACCATGGGTTTGGGTTTTTTTCCAGCTCTGTCTTTATCCCCCTACTCTAATTTTTCCTGCTCTCTAGGTACACTTTGGTTTCTATCTCTTCATAAACAGTTATCAAACATGATTGCTAGCAACTCTGGTGTAGTACACTTTGCACATAACATTGACACAATTATGAACTCAAAAGCTTCACTACATGCAATTATAGGATTCTGTAGTCTACTCTGGCTTCAAAACACAAACTGTCTATACTGGATTCTGAAATCCACATAGAAATGGCAGTTTTAGAAATATCTGTCAAGGAAATGCTTAGCTGAATTTTTAATTAATTGCTAGAAAGGTTTCTATGGAAAGGAGTGTCCTATCTCTCTGGGCGTTATGCCTCCACCTCTATGTTGAGTATGTGCAGAAAGGCAGAGAGACTCACTGTGACACAAATGCAGTAGGACGTTACTGTATCCTCTAATAAATGTCAAACGTAAAGCCCTCCCCTTCATTCCCCCTCCCCCATTTTTTTTCTTTATAAGACACAAAATATTTTAATACCACTTAGGCTAACTCTGTGCTACCAATGTTCAGAATTTAGGGGTAGGAGAACTTTATGTTCTCCTTTATTAAAGCTTACAAGTCTCCGTATATGTATAGCTGTTATAGCTAAAAGTGCTTTCATTTCCCATAGCCTGTTTCACTGCACAAACTGGTCACACACTGCATGAACAAAACCATGTTCTGGTGGTGCCTGGGAGCCACAGTAGAGGGCTTGGCTGGTACAGCTGGAGCATCGGATCCCACCTGGTCGTTCTAGCACTTTGCAAGCCTTTTATTTGAAGCAGGTAGGTATGGGGAGTTCCACTTTGGGATGCACGAGCTGAGAGAGGAGGTAACATTCACATTTCAGGGTATGTAAATGTTGCTCAAAATGGAAGCTGGGTCTTCTGGCTCTGTCTAACGCTGTGACTGCTATATCATGCAGCCTTATGTATAAATTTATCTGTATTTATATATACATATATATCTGTAAAATGCTTCTTCTGAAGATTTGCTTAACCAGGCAAAACTATTTATGGGTACAGAGAAACAAAGTTGACAAGAAAGTCAACTGAAGACTGGGCAAAGCTTCCCAGCTTTACTTCTGCAAATCTATAGTAGCCATTGGGATGTTCTTTTTGGCCTGATACAGTGTGTCCTCTGCCAGTGACGCAGTATGGATTTCAGGCATAACTGCATCCCAGAGGAGATGCCTTTGAGGATACCTCTTCACTCTTACTGGTGCACTAGGGTTAGTGCTGCGATTAGATGCCTGGCAGAGGGAAATAACTGTTTGGTTAGGTTAAATTGATTCCTTTCTTGCTTATTAAAAGAGCTACAGATGTAGAAAACCTTGACATTTTTGGTAAACTCTACTTTTTCTTTTTGATGCCTAGCAATCTGTTTTTTAAAGAAGAGGTAATTAGAGTATATGGTTGATCAGGTACTTGTATTTTCTCATTCCTGACCACTTTGAAGAACAAGTTGCAAGATCTGCAGTGTTCTCTGTATTTTCTTATGGGTTTATTTTGAAAGTTTTTTCCATTGTACTTCTATTTTTTTTTTCCTTTTTTCCCATAATAAAGTTTGAATTTGGAAGTGTATGCGAATTTGAAGGAGCAGAGTTAATGATCGTCTCATCTGGCTTTCTAAAATAGTGCAAGGCACTGAGTCACTTCTTGCCACTAATAAGTTGCGTCATTTGCCAGGATCAGAATGTTCCAGTCTCAAAGCAAATAGTTTTAACAGCAAAAAAACAGTTGTTACCATATATATGTGTGTGCATGGGTATATATATATACTCTCTCTAATATGTCTTCTTATCCAAAGATGATGATTGATCCTATGATGCAGGGGGCAGTGAGTTAATAATCACCATTTATTTCTGCTTTACTTCAGCCTTCAGTTTCAGCAAGGAAGGAAATAAAAATGCTATCAGACCATAGTGACTTTAAAGGTGATACTTAGAGAAAAATATAGGGAGTTTCTACAGAGAAAAAAAAAAAGTAGAGGAAATACTGAACTAGTCAGATTAACTTTTTGTTGTGATTTTATTTCCAACATGTTGGATCTATCATCTTTTATATCCAGTCCTGAAGTGATTTCTGTCATATTTATGAATTCTGTTGCAATACTCTAAGGTGAATTCTGCAAAAAGCACATGTGTTCCTCCTCCTGGTTGCGTGCAGATGTTTGCTGTGCTGAGCATTTGATATGTTGATTTTGCAGACTTTATCAAATGGAAATGAAAAGCACCATTTTTACACTGATCATTATGTCTGGTTATCACCTTATACTTTGCCAGCAAACTTGGTCTGTTTTGCCATCAGGTTTCCATCAGGTTAAGTCAATGTTAATGTTTTAATGGGCCCACTGGTAGAAAACTCCCCTCAGATGTGAAAAGCAGACTGCAGGGGGAAGCCAGCAGACTGGTACGTGTGCAGACAGTACAGATGTGCAGGGACCCTTGGCCAGAGAGACTCAGGTGCTGGGAGGGGCTGGGCAGCTTGGGGCTCAGGCAGGGGCAAGCCATGGCGATTGCCCAGAGATGGCTCTGTTTTCTTCCCAATGATCATGCTAAACCCCTGGCAGGGGACTGTAAGTGCCAGCACAGAGAATCTCATCGGAGGGAAGTCAATTTGAAGGGCTTTGGGAGCCTGGATCTCATTGCACTGAAGCAGTCAGACCCCAGGATTTCTGTGGCTTTGCTCCCCACGTCTTTAGTAGTGCTGACGTGAGCTTTAGTCTGTTTCGACTTTTTGCCCCTGGCTAAACAGAAAAGATCGATGGTCTGTGTACAGGAGAAAGATGCCAAACTGTGATGCTGAGTTAATTGCTAAAAACAAATGGAGGAGATTTTTAAATTTGCTATTTCAAATTATCTTAAAAACTGATGGGGTATGAGTATTAACGAATTAGCAGGGAAGTCTCCAGTAGCTGTTTTTATTACGATAGTGTTAAGAAGGGTTGAATGTTGAAAAGTTAATGGAATGACAGGTTGCAGAGAATATTGATGGTGGGTTTGGAGAACAGGAACTGAGCAAGAGGGCAGAGACTGTCATTGGTGAGGTTACTAGAAGCCTCGTCGTTCTCTACAACTACTCGAAAGGACATTGTAGAGAGGTTGGTTCTTGTCTCTTCTCAGAGGGAATTAGTGATTGAACAGGATGAAATGGCTGCAAGCTGCAGCAGGATAGGTTTAGGCTGAACATTAGGAAAATATTCTTCACAGAAAAAGTGATCAGACACTGGAATAGGCTGCCCAAAGAGGTGGTTGAATCGCCATCCCTGAATGTGTTTAAAAGTCAATTAGATGTGGTGGTGTGGGATTTGGTATAGGGGAGACCTTTGTAGAGTAGGGCTGATGGTTGGACTCGATGATACCAGGGGTCTCTTCCAACCTGAATGATTCTGTGATTCTATGATTGAGATAGTTTTAGTCTTCATGTTGGCAAGTTCTATAGCTGCCATTGGTTTTACTTTCTACTTAGGGGGGCTCTTTAAAACAAAAATCCAAAACCCAAACAACAAGCACCATAAAAAGGCATCCAACTTGTATAGCAGCATCATAGCAGGACAGCTAGTGACTTGCTCCTTCAAGAAAATATTTGAAATACTGGATTTCAAAGGACAGTAAGGTGATAATCTGTACAAACATTTAGCATGAAGGGGAGGAGAATCTAGATAACTCCCCCTACCCCCCATAATAATTCCATAAGATGAAAATAGTGAGCAATGGGTTTAAAATCCTCTCAATTTAGATAAAGATTTACTGTGTGATAAAGTTCCATGGGCACAGGGTGGGTGACAGCCGCTAAGAAACGATGCTTTTATTTCAACATCCTTGCTCTCTTACCTTGTATGGTGTTTGCTTGACACACAAGCTGTCTGCACAAAGCTTATATGGAACAATAACCCTCTGTATTTTTTCCAACCCATCATGGACTACCTGCACCTATAATCCATGCATGGAAAAGTAATTTAATCGTACATTTCTTCACTGTGATGTCTTGAACAGCTGAGCTGCCTGGATCAGCAACAAATTGTGATGCTTTGTGGAGCAAAGCAAGAAGTCCAAAGGGAACGTGGTGCAGGGGTTGCACAGCTATTTTGGGTCATTAGAGATCATACATGCCTGGTGTCTTCTAGCAGAGCATCATCCTGCCATCCACCCACAGGTGGAAGAAGTTTGATCTGCCCCAGAATAGCTGGTCTTTTGTATTGATGCTCTGTTAAGGGTCTTACAAAAGCTTTCACAGATAACAAAGGGTTTTGAGGAGAATAAGCCAGTTTGTCATAGGTAAAGCTGTTAAGCCCCAGAGACTTGACAGATAGATTCAGGTTAGATTTGCAACATATATTTTGCATGGTTGTTTTATCAGGCACGTTTTTGGAAAAAAAAATTGGACTGCAAATCTCAGAACAAGCACAAAAAATTTTGATAGAAAAGAAATACAGCTCCATTCTTCCAACCAAATATGTTATGCATTATTATGATGGTCACCTGAGCAAGCCATGTCAACCCCAAGTTATAAAAACACAGAAACAAACCTCTATGGTAGGGTGTATATATACCTGTTAATATCGAACAGTATGTATGTATTGGTTTTAGTTGCCTTTTTTGGGAGTTCTGGTTTTGTGGTTTCTGGTACATTTCTCAAGTTTTTCTTAGCCTATTCTTACTGGAAACTTTCCATTAAAATGAAAGCAGGTATTTCCTGTTGTTAGCTTGAAGTAGGCATGATACTTCTAGGGGAAAATGGGAAATAGCAAGAGGTTTGAGGTAGGACTGTGATAGCTGTCTATGCTTTGCATGGTTCCATGCAGAAGTGCAGAACCCAAACCATGCTTTGTGTTATCTAATAAAATGGAAATGTGTAGTATTTATCCTTAACTATTTAAATTATCTTAAAATAGATAAGATTGTGTGCATTCTGATATCTCACTACTGAATTTAAGTAGTGGCCTTCTTTGTATGGCAAAATGCATTACTTTTATGATAAAGGATCATGAAATATTTGTTTTTAGGTAAGTTTCTTTCAGCCACACAAATCCCTTTTTCTTGCTGTTTGTATAAATGTGTGTTTTGCCATGTCATTTAAGAGCTTTTGAGCCCATTTGCTATTTGCAGCCAAATTTCTCAAAGGATAGAGAGAGATAAAAGGAACTTATTTCCCACAAGTTACGTGGAAAAGGTGTCTGGGTGACAGAGAAAGGGAATTCTCTGTCCTCTCCTTTTCACCACTAAGGGAAAAATGTAAGATGTTCTTGCCTTGAACGTTCACATGAGAACATCCGTGGGGTCAGGGATGTATGTATATTGTGGTCACAAAGTAAAGCTTGGGCTCTACCAATGACACGGGACAGATACAAGAGGTTGCTTCCCTCGGGAAGCACGCTCTCTTAGCCTTGGGAGAAACTATTTGCCAAGGCTGAAATGGTATGATGAGAGGTAGAAAACCAGGTTGTGGTTCTGAAGCAGAACAGTATTAGGAAACAGTGAAGTTGTGCAGAATCCCATGTGGCTCTTACTGAGTTAGCAGGAACTACTCACAGTGTTATCAGTATCATAGATATACATACTTGACCCCAAAATATTTGTTTTCAGAGAGTATTCTTTCAGTGTGCTAGTGGCAAAGTACAAGAAGTTATTTATTGTACAGCTGGTTTAAATTGAAACTTTTGAGGATAATGGGACAACTCTCCATCTCCTCCCATCCCCCTCAAGTTGTCATGCAAGAGCACATTTTCCGTGACTCCATTATGGTTTGAACATCAGGATATTGCATAAGCCTCTCCTGGGGAAAACAGAATATGCAGAAGCAGAAAATGACCTATGCCCACCCACGAGGGCTGTTAAATGCAGCTTCACATATAGTGTCAATAATGAAGAACATTAGAGGGGGGAAAAAAGTATGGGCATTTGAATGTTTTAATTAGTGGGGGTGGCGGTATTCAAACCTAGGTTCTCACGCTACTTTCTGCAACATCTATCTGTATGACCATGGATAGAACTCCTAATCTCTCTGTCCTACATGTCCCTGCTTTGAAATGCAGCTTTCCTTTCCCCTCGTGGTAAGGCGCAGTGGGCAGAGGAAGAGAGGCTAGGGAAGTGCAATTC
>VZTM01027236.1:0-30942 GCA_013400555.1 Jacana jacana | reverse complement strand
GGCAAACTCCAAGCAAAGAAACTGAGAATAAATGGAAAACTTTGGTATAGTACTCTACTTTTCTCTATCTCATATTTTTCTAGGTTACAAGGAAGAGCAAGAAAAATATCAAACCTGTAGAACATTTTCCATATGAGGAGATAGTGAATAAAGAGTAAACAGACTGAGACATTTCCATTTGGTGCAAGGATAACTGGGGGGATACTATGAAAGAAATCTTTAGAAGGGGTGACTGATATGGGGAAGGGTAGATGGGGAGCAATCGTGTGCGGCTTCTCATGGCAAGAGAACTGAATGGGAGTCCATAAAATGCTCATTTGGCAAGTTCAAAACACATTCTGTAATGTAGAATTCAATGTAGAATACACATACCATTATGGTAACAAAACCAGGAATGGGTTATAAAAGGAGACGGAGGGATCTGAGAGACAGGCCCGTTGAAGACTATTGGTCTAGAAAGAAGTCTTCAGCTTGGAATTACTGGAAACTGCAGGATATCCCCTGGGAAGAATCAATTTATATGTCTAATGAGCTTTTCATAAGCACCCACTGTCAGACTCTGTGGGGAAGAACGAACCAAGCTATGAAAACCTTTGGTCTGCCCAAGTACAGGCATTTTAACTCCCATTTTCCAAACAGAACTAATGACTTTTATTAGCTTTCTATTATCAGCCACACAAAGTGAGGTTAGCCCAGGTAGAGGCTATCTCAGATATTACTGTTATTTCAGTATTGCCTCCATAACAGTAATGAAATACCGAAAGGGCATTATTTAAGTGTCATTGGTTATATGCCATGAATGCAGCAAGCCTATATAGTAGACCAGAGCTCTTTATCCTGGTAAACACCATGCCATATGTTTTTATCAGGCACTAATTTTGGGGAGAATTAATCTTTATAAAGTTATTATGTTAGAGTGTCCTAGTTATGTCAAAGTATAGAGCTGGGGGCTTCTTCATTTATATAAATATTGCTGAACATTTAATTTCAGATTCTCAGTCTGGTGGATAATAAAAAATGACTACTCACCAAACTTGTAGCATTAAATGGAGACTGTATTTTTGGCAGCTCATTGGAGAAGGATTAATATTACTGGAATTGCTTTGTTTCTCAGCAATGCCTCCTTAAAACCAGCTTCCTCTGAACACATATTTCTATTTTATTGAGAAAAGGAAATACGGCATTAGAAATCAATGTTTTTAAAAGGTAATTTAAAGAAATCTAATCTTGGCAGATGCTGAAATATTTTCAATTTAAAACAAACAGTATTTCTGTCATCCAGTCAGCTTTTTAAAATTAGACCATTACTCCTTGATAAGTTAATTACAAAACAGAAAGAGACCCAACCAATCTAAAAAAGCGTATTAATGAAAATATAGAGCACATGTCTAAAACCTGCTTTTGCTGATTTATTGGTGAAGTTTTACTTTTTATAGGAAAAACTTTTTCTCTGATGTCTTATATCATAGGAAAAAATGGTCAATTTTTCACCCAATCCCAGCTAATTTTTTTACATTTGTACACTGATGGACTATTGTTTTTCTGTGCTACCATCCATCATAACAAGTGACAGTATCATAATTGAAATTATTTAAAATATGGTGCATTTAGATAATTCTTTACTTCGGTATAAATATGACTATATCCGAAATGCTACTACTGGAAATTGCTAGGATGAGCTACTGAAATGGAATTATTGCTCAGCAGGCCATATTCCTCTGGGGGTAGGAAATGAAAAATATCAGAAGTTCTTTGGAAATCCAAAAAGATAAGAGGAAGAGAAGGAACACTTTTTCTTGCATCTGAGGCCTGGTCATCTTTAGTCAATTCTTTATGCTGCAGGGCAAATACCCAGCATCAAATGCAAAGTGGAAGTTTTACACTGCACAGGCACTTAGCTCCATACAGACATAGGAAGCATGGAATATGTTGCCACCATGGGTTGAAATGTCTCCAGATCTATCAGCTGAATTCTGGGCTCACTGAAGTCTCTGGCAAGTCTTTCAACCTAGTGAAGTCACAATTTCACCCCAAGTATTTTGGGTAAATGCAGGCAGAACTCACCAAAAAATGGCATTGGGTGGTTTTCTTTGTAATATCTGTCCACAGGTGTCTCTGTAACTGTGCTGCATGGCTGCATTTTGTTCTTCTTACAGTAAGAACCTGCCAAACAGCCCAGTGGGGATCCTTCTGGGTTAGTGTTGGGGTCTTAGCTGTGCCTAAGCCCAAGTTGTGGCTGGTATCAGTCTAACAATTTAAAAGTATGAATAATGACAGGCCAGAATCCGGACTAAATGCACTGTCCCTGATTAGGTTACTAGTATAGAAATCGTCCCACAGAGCCAACTGGTTTTGCAATCTTTGGGAACCTGTCTCTTAGAGGTGTGTACTGACTGGTACACTTTACCTAAAATACTATTTAACCTCAAACAGCTGGAATTAAAATATAATGGAAGAGGAAAATGTTTTAAATCTTAACAAAATTATCAAGAGATATCATCATCTGCTCAGAATGTTGCTGTCCTAAAGTGGACAGGCCAGTTTAGCCTTTCCAGATACTGCACATTTCATAGACATGACACCTTTCCATAACCCAAACTTGTTTTCTCTGCTGTTTTTCTGCAGTCCCACACACATGTGCTGGCACGCACAACAGAGGTTGATCATATCTCCTTATGGCTATTTAATTGCATACCTAGTCCCCTAACAGCCCCCAGACAATTAATGGATAATGATATTAGCTCAATTCAGCCTTTCATTTTCCTGGCTTATTTCAGGCAAAGGTATTTGTTGGACAGAACTTCTAATTGAAAACCCAGTATGGCCCAGTATAGCCCAATATTAATCTTTGAGTGCTGCCATACTGCACATCTCTCCCCCTTGACCATACCCAGAATGACTTCTACAACTGGCTGCTGCTTTTTTATTCAGCACTTCCCATGGCTTAGGTGGCCAAGAGGTGGCCAGTTTCATGTAGACAAGGTTTTGTGACCCCAACAAGGGTAAGCCAAGATTGTGATAGATGGCAGCTGCTCGTGATGCATTTGCTGTACCTGGTGACATCTAAAACCAGTAAAAGTGTAAGAAATTCTAAGGAAAAAAATTTCTAGACAAGTTTTGTACTTCAACTACAGAAAAAAAATGGACAGGACTTGGTCACCCCCCCAACCTTCAATATATACTGTCCAGTGGTAATTTTAAGAACTGAGAGCTTTTTTTTCAAAAAGGTCATCTTTTAATTATATGTGAAGTCTTCTTTATACAAGGTTTCCCTATTACTCCTCACAACAGTCCTATCTTGGAAACAACAACCACCTATAAATTGCAGTATTGTTCACCTTCCTAAATGTGGAGCAAAATTTAGACAGACACTAGGCCTTTGGCTGTACCCCTCACCTTACTGTCCGTGAACAGCAACATAGATACCACTGCAAAGTTTGTAATTTTCTAGTGTTAAATGAGAATAAACAAGGGAAGCAGGTATCAGAAAGTATACAATTGCAGTGTCCAGCATCATCTCCAGATGTTTAGCCACACCTCAGTGGACAATGTAAGGGGAGAGTTAAGATTGACCTGTCCGGCCATTCCTTTGGAAGTTGTATAGCAAGTGGACATCTTTTATCATGTACTCCTGCAATCATGCAAGTAATTAAGTAGCACATCCCAGGTGATCCCGAGGAGCCCCTAAAATTAAATCCCTGAGCCTCACAATGTTATTGTGCTTATCATAGANTCCTCATAAGCCTTGTTCTCCAGGCCTCTCACCAGCTTCGTTGCCCTCCTCTGTACTCGCTCCAGCACCTCGATATCTCTCTTGTGCTGAGGTGCTGTCTCTTATGAGTGTTTTTTTCACTTGTTTTATTGCATCTGTCCTGTATGCTAGGTATGAGAAATCATAATTTGACACAAAACACTTAGAATAGTTTATTACTAAGATCAGGGCTTAATTTCATTGTCCCAGACTACATGCTCTTTCTTTCCATTGCTTTTAATCACAAATTTTTGTGGCAATGAGAGACACAGCAGTCTCTTACATTCTCCCCTTCTATTTAGAGGGAAAACCTGTCTGGTGGTGTTTGGTTTATCTTCACCTTATGCAGTGACAGAGTCTAAGTACCCTGAAGGACAGGCATGTTAGCTCTGCAGTTTTAATTTGGGTTTTTTCCAGGTTAGGGTGTTTTTCAAACACCAATAATTACCACTGTGGAAGAATTTTGATATAAATGCAATTACTTTCTTCAAGGGCAAACTTGTAATTTTCACAGAGGAAAAAGGGAAGTCAGAAGTTCTGTCCAAAAAATAAATATAAGCTGGACTTGGGATCATTATTGGTGAGTTCACATTAACATGCATTAGGGCAGTTACTGTTAGGATGAGAGCTCTGAGCTCAGGTTCCAGGTCCATCATTTGCCTGTGGCTTTTCAGCAGGAGTTTCTCAAGTTGTTCTGTGGTGGAGGAATGTGCAAGGTCAAGGCGGGAGTGTCACCAAAGCCTGTGTTAGGGACTGCATCTGGCCTGGACGAAGGTAGTCTCCCAAGGTAAGTCCATTATCGGGGACGGCATTTGACTCTTGTGATATTTATCATAGTTATTAATGCACCAGCTCAAAAGGTCAAGTGACTTGCATGAGATTCTCAGTTTTCATTTGAGGAAAAATGTGTCTCTAGCCTCGTAGTTCTGGAGAAAAGATGAAAATATAAATGGACAAAGGCTTAAGAAGTAGAAGGACACTTAAAATCATTAAAACATGCAATAAACATGACAAATTTTTGATCTGATGCTATGACCTGGGGCCAAATTAATGATTTGTCAATATCAGAGGTAAGAAAGATTAGGGCAGACAATAGAAAAAGGGGTGGAGGAGTCTTCAAAAATACAGATTATTTAAAGAGCTGTTCCTACATATTTAAAACATGAGATGCCATCTTATTGTCTGTTGCTTACCCCCCCCGCCCAGATTAATTATATCCAATTAAGGCAAGATGAAGGATCTGTGCTGTGTTGTTGGCTGTGGTCTCTCTGGTTGCTGTCTCACTTCAGTCAATCAGAGTTTGACTAACCAAAAACCTGACCCCTGTTGTGGCAAAGTTGTGCTGGTTTTGTCTGGGTAGAATTAATTTTTTCACAGTAGCTGGTATGGGGCTTATGTTTTGGGTTTGTGCTGGAAACGGTGTTGATAATGGAAGGATGTTTTAGCTATTGCTGAGTGGCGCTTGCACAGAGTCAAGGCCTTTTCTGCACCTCACACCACCAGTGAGTAGACTGAGGGTGCACACAGCCAGAACAGTTGACCCCAACTGACCAGAGAAATAATCCGTATCATATGATGTCATGCTCAGCATATAAAGCTGGGGGAAGAAGAAGGAATGGGTGGATGTTTGGAGTTATGGTGTCCTGATTTTGCAGTCCTGATTTTCCAGATGAACACCTGCCCGCCAGTGGGAAGCAGTGAATGAATTCCTTGTTTTGCTTTGGTTGAGCATGTGGCTTTTGCTTAACCTTAATAAACTGTCTTTACCTCAACCCATGAGTTTTTTCATTTTTACTCTTCCAATTCTCTCCCCCATCCCACCTGGGAGGAGTGAGCAAGCGGCTGTATGGTGCTTGGATGCTGGCTGGGGTTAAACCACAACAAAAGTAGATCCACAGAGGCCACACATCTGTTCATGTAGCACAGAATTTCTCTTCCACAAGGGCCTCAAGACCTGCTTCAGGGCTGAAGCTTCCCATTAGTCAGTTAAATGTGTTTAATTTTATTTAAAAATGAAACCAGATCCTACATGAAATATGGTGGGGTTCTGCTGACTGCAGTTTGTTGTAGGATGATTAACAATGGCCAGGCCTGAAGTACTGTTTTGACTAGTGTTTGTTCAGAATAGTGAAGTGCTGTAAGGTAGTTTAGCAAGCTTCCAACTGCTATGAAAGATACATATAACAGCAGGAAGATGTAATAGTTAGAAAGAAAAGTGTTGGTTGAAGCAACTCTGGTGAAGATTTTTATGCTTGCCCCAACTCCATCTCTGTGCCAGTGCTGCACCCCCTGCTAGCTGGGCTGAAGTCTTCTATGGCAACCATTGCCTTTTCCATCTCAGAGTGTCCTTTAATGGGCTTCACACGGGCTTGGTGTTGGAAGCATGGAGTAGGAATCATGACATCTCACAATGAAGCAGGGGAGGAAGGGCTCTGCTGCCTGTGTGGTCTGCCTTAACCCAGAGGCAGAGGATCTCCATCTGCCAGCCTTTGCTGGAGGAAGGTTTCAGTCCTCACAGTCCTCTGGAATAAAGGTGACACAGTGGGGGATCAAAACTGAAGTTGAGCACCCCACTTCAGGCTTTGAATTATTGTACTGGATGTCAAGAGATGGGACATAGCCTTCTACTATGACCTCTAACAAATACTTACTGTGTGATGATGACCTGTAAGTGGTTGATTGTTTTTGTCAAGTTTTACTGTTGGATTGCTTTAGAAAACTAATCTAAGTTATGTAAATCAGCTTTCATTCTTTTAATCGTGCTCTGTAAGAATAAGACCAGGGCTGGGGTAAGGTTGGTGTGTTGGGGATTTTTTCACTTCCTGTGCATTTCTTTTTAGTTCGATTCCACATTTAATTTGCAGTTCACATTTACAGCGTGTCCCTTTCTTGGAAACACGTGCTCCTGACAAAGTGAATTCATGCATCATTGAGGGGTAAGAGTCCCCACAGAACTTACTGGGCCTAGAACAAGAATTTTCTTATTAACATTTGACATTGCTGCCAGAATATGAAGGGAGAACTTCTCTATTGAACTTGATGGCTCCAAAATTTCCTTTTGATTAGCCAGCAGTCAAATTTTCAAGGAAAAGACACAGCTCTTTCAGAAGTGAAATCTACCAGTTCTTCAAGAATATCTTTCCTTTCATATCCTCTGACATAAGGCAAAATCGGAGAAGTTTCCAACAATTGCCTTCCAAAAATCATAAAATTAGAAATTTTGTTGTAAGTGACCAATACATTCTTATTTTTCCCTTTGAACCCACTCTCAGTGGTTCAGCTTCATTTGTTTGGTTCATCTTTCTCTTGCAGACTACTAACAGCATAGTGCCGTGGCCAGGACTTCATAATGTGAGATGTTGTATAATTACACTAGCAAAATGACAGCCCATCCCAGAGGCAACCTAGAATTGTTGAACAATTTTTCTCTTATGCAGGCTTGCTCCAAGGGCAGTGAGTGGAGAGCTGAAGGATACGAAAGAACTATCTAAAGAAGTGGTGTGTGAAGGAACACAGCTAAAAGAAATACTAGTTTTTTCTAACCCCTCTTACCTAGCAATGCTCTTTCTTGTTCCTCCAGTTTCATCTGCTTCTCACAGTCTATCCTACCAACATGCCTACCTTTCAAAATGACCCCGGCTTTGGAATGAAGGTGTCAGCAGCTGTAAGACCCCGTAGGGTGTGATTATGTTATTTCCTGTCTGTTGACCATGTTTAAACATGCGCCAAACTGGAAAGGTAATTTTTCTAGCGTGACTCTGGAGTACACTTAATGATAGTCTTGTTATTGACTGACCTCCTGTACCTACAGAGATTAAACATCTTGGACAAATTTTCATTGCTTGAATCTGTGCCAAATCCTCTTAATGCGTGAAGGACTTGATCACTTTTAAACCAGTGGTGTAGAGCAAACAAGGCTCAGTCGTTTGGTGCCAGGGGGCCTGCTTGATTTCTGCAGTAAAGAAACAGAAATTCATAACCACTGTGGGGATAGCAAAAGAAAATGTACCTGCACAGATCTTCATCGATAGTCTAATCTGACCGCTAGGTACATCCTGCCTGGCCACGTGGTGCTGCAGCAGCCAGCAGTACTACAGCCATGCTGCCCGCCATGATGAAAACCCATTCTCTGTCTCCAGGGTTTACCATCGGAAGCATAACCTTAGCTTTCAAAATAAGGCACTTGCTTTTAAAGTATTTCTATTGTGGAAATTAAATTAGATGATGTTGCAGTGTTGGTTTTAGCAACTTGCACTTACTCTACTTCCATCATATTTACACTTAAATGTAGCTGAAAAAATCTTATTTAATCAAGAATGGAGCTATTTTTAGGGCATTTTTTATGCACCATTGACTATTAACGTTTCACAGCATCTGGCAATGCTGGCTTTTCTGCTTGTATTGAACCTTGCTGAACAGGAATTTTTGTATCATTTAAGAGCAAATCTTTGCACTGCCTGTATTCTGTGTCTGCTCAGAAGTAGGGATGATGACAGGTGATGTCTCAAAAGATAAGTAATCTCCCACTACATACCCTCTGTCTACAGCAAGTTCTCTAGATGTTGTACATGAGGTTCACCAGGAAAATTCATCGTGGCATATTACGTACTTTATTTATCCATTTCACTTGATATAGCTACTAAAAATAGCTGGGTTAAGAGGAGTGAGACTTTTCCTCTTGCACGTGTCAGTCTGCAGAATCTAATTCTGTAGCTAATTTCACAAAACTGGAGACTCATAGGATGAACGGGCTGTATTCATCTACTAACAAAAGGTGAAATTGTATCCTCGAAGAATATCTGATGATTTAAAAATCCTTAGGACAGATGTCAATTAAAAGGAAGAATAAAGGAGAGGTATTCCATCCCCTCTTTTACACTTATTTCCTCTTCTTCTTCAGCATCTTTCCATTTTATTGTTTCTGGCCTCAGATAAGCTTTCTGACATCAAGGTAGTTTTGCCATTTTTATGTCTTTTTTTCCTCTTCTTTACTTTACTTTTGCATATTTTAGGCAATGATACCACTATGTGAGAGAATATTTATACTTATCTTTAGGTGTTTTCTGTATTTTTACTATTGTTGAGCATACACATAACACACATTAATACGATTGAAACCAAGTTCAGCATCAACTGGTGGCTGATTATTGGTCTTAGTATATTCAGTAAGACTGGGAAGATAACAGTCCAATTGTGAAGGAGAAGGTAACACTTACAAAATTTTTGCACAACCTGAGCTTTTTTTCATACTTTTAGTAGAAAAAGTAGATGACTGAATGTAACCGAGCTTCTCACCACTAGAAATGGGTTTGCTGACATCATGACTAAAAACTGCACTGACAGCAGACCACAGAAAAGCTTGCAAAACCTGAGCTTGTGGTTTAACATTGACAATAAATCTCCCGTGCACTAAGACAGACAGGATGGGCCAGATTGTAGTTTGCTAGGCAAATATGCACTGGGAGAAGAACAGAAGGAAAAATAATTCTTACACCCAATCCTTCCTTTCTGTACTCAGGGACAGGCAGTAGAATACAGTAAGTGATGAAAAATAGCAGCTGCAAAAATACAGAGCAACCCAACCTTTCTTCAGAGGTGGTGCTGAGCAGGCCAGAGGGCTGCAAGAGTAGGTGGGCTTGGCACAAGTACGAAGAAAGTACATGTACAACAGTTGCAAGGACACACAGGTATCATTCAAATATCCATGAATATGGATATGGAGCTGCAGCTGCAGAAAGTAAAGTGGGGGGTTTGCCAATGTAATTCCACAGGTAGAATTATATTTTTGTTTCCAGAATAGTATCATTTCCCACACGGAGGTCCTTGTTCCAAAATAACAAAGAATGCCTTTTTCCTTAGTTTATTTGTCATGGAACAAAAGTGCCCACTTAGGGTACCTGGCATTCATAAATATATTGCTAGATATTTATTGGTTCATTTTTCAGTGTAGACCAGTCTTAAAACTATTATTGATAACAAAACCACGAGGAAGAGGAGAAGCAGTGCTGATGCTGGGGTGTCCTGCAGACGTTACCCTCGTGCGTAAAATCCATGGCTGACTCAGGACAAATCTGGACCATTAGACAAAACACTGCCGGCAGTGGAGCTCTGTGTTTAGCAATCAATGTAAGGAAAGATATGCAAAGCAATAGAAAGGAGTCCAAAAAAGCAACAAAGATGGTTAGACACATGGTTGTGTGTTTCACAATCACTGTGCTCTCTTAAAATAACACGGAAGGAAGGGAGAAAGAAAAGCCAGAAAATTATATATCAGCAGTACTATTTCTAAAAAGAATGGTTTTCAAACTTTTCCATGAGGCATTAACAGCTCTTTAAGGGATAATCTTTATTGCTTTGTAATGTACAAAGCAATAAACAGCTGCTGAGATTGATTAATAGCCAAAGCAAAGTTGAGGCATGTAATCAATCTAAAAAGCCATTTATTGTGAGTATACTACAAAGCAATAGAGATTATTGCTGTTGCACAACAAACCATAGCAGAGAAAATACACACACATACACACAGACACACAAAGCGAAACAGTTGTTTTCTTTTCAAGGCTCGCAGTGCTACGCTGCCTTTTTCCCCAGCTTCAAGTGGCAATCTCTTTGACTAAGGCAGGCAACTGTCCTTACAGCAAGTGATCTGCATGAAAAAGTAATGCTCTGAGAACTTCAGTGTTACCTGAGGGAGAAATAATATTTGTTTATTTAGCTCTGTAACCAGAAATACTAAATTCCACATGTATTCATCTTGTCCTTGGAACTGGTACTGCTATTCATATTACCAACAACACCAAAGAATTGGCTCACCAATTGAAAAATGATCTAATTCCCACTGATGCAGAAATGAAGGCTCTTTACTTTTGCTTTTTTTTTTATGAATGACTACTAAATCAAAGTTTTCCACAGGAATTCTGAATGGGACAACTGGGACTAGTTCCAGCTGTTTTGAGAAACTACCTCATCCCATTCTTTTTATACAACTTTAATAGAGCTCTTAATATAGTTAGGGTTTTGCCTCCTCCAGTCTTCCTCGGAGGCTGTTTCAGGATCTTACCTCTCCAGTAGTTTTGAAAATTTTTAAAAATTTCTGGTTTGAGTTTTCCAGGTCAAATAATGTCAATTGGTCTCTGAGTCAGCATTGTATTTTAGCATAAATTGTTATCTTCATTGAAGATAGAACATGGAAAGAGTCTCAGCAGAATAAACAAGCCACACCCTTGCAGTCTTCTGCCACAACAGGCTTGTCCCTTGACACCCTTCTCCTCACACATCCCCTTCTCAGTCCCTCTCGGTGCTCTGGATGGCACTGAGCCCCAGAAGAGGTCTCAGCACTGCCTCCTCCAGCCACACTCACTCGCACCCTCTCCTGGAAACATCTTGCCTGGATCAGATCTGCCTTTTTCATCTCTGCTTAACTTTAAAAGCCAGTGGTTAACTTGCACTTCCAGGCACAACTTGCATATCCTTGTTCCTGAACTGATGACCTTGCAACTTATGACAGAAATTGCTATTAGTTCACATGGGCACAGGCTCACAACTTGCACTATTAAGTTTCATTCCGTTTCTATTGCTTTAGTTTTCAAGGTTATTCAGGTCTTGCTGTATCATGTTGCCATCCTCTTCCATATTAATGATGTTTCCCATTTTCATGTCATCAGCAGACTTCATTAACAAACTCCATCTTCCAATTTTAAGGTAATGAATAAAAATATGACTAAAGATGTATCCTTGAGGAACTCAGTTAGTAAAATACCGTTCAGAGCAAGGTATCACAATAGTAGGAAGTGAATTCTTCGATTTCACATTTGCAGGAAATACAATTCAGATCAGTGAAAATTAAATTTCAGATCGTAGTGGTTATAAATTTTCAAACTCTTGCCTTCAAAACTCTGAACCATTTCATACCTGAAGTTACTTAAAATTTAATAACACCTACTTAAAATATTAGAATAAGGATTTTCAAAATTCCATGTACATACCTCTTTACAGCTATAAAAATTTGGAGTGTAAGGATTGTACTCATGGTGTAGAGGTCACTTTGATTATTTCTAAGCATTTGATTTTGGTGGTTAAAGTATTTGTTTTAAAGTGATTTTTACCGTAGCAGTCAATTTTACCTTTATATTTAACTTCTTGTCACTTTCATACTATTCCAGGAAATCACAGGTTCCCTGGAGAAGATGATCTGTGTGCTTGAGATGACATTCTCTGTGAATTCCTGTTCTCTGGGGACTGACATTTGAAATCCCCCTTTATTCCCACTTTGGGCAGCCCTACCATTCTTCCCACAGGACACACTGCGCCTGGATTCACCCCTTCGTAGCACTTTGCTACATTTTGCCTTTTTTTCAGTTGGAGAGTTCGGTGTCAGCAAAATCAATTAAAGTATTTCAATAATTATTGGTGAAATGTCTTTTTTTCCTGTTAGTATTTTATTTGCAAATATCACTGCAGCACATGATCTTCTGTCACAAGGGTGAAAACAAAAATTGGAAGAAAAGTTCCGTGGACCGCAGCCGAACCGAAGCTCATACCCATCTTGGTCGTGTCTAACGCTTCAGTTGTGTTGCTGAGCAGTCTGAGAAGAATGAGAGACATCTTGGTTTTTCCAGCAGAGTGTAAATGGCCTCTTGTTATCTTTTGGCAGAGAATGACCTACGGAAAGCTGGGTTTGCTGCATCGGTACAGCACTGCAGAGAGAGGACTGCAGGTGGTACGGAGGTGGTACAGATGTGGTACAGTGAAGTAAGATGGATGGTTGCACTGCAACCTAGTGACAAGTGCTGTGTAATGCCAGCGTAACTGGACCTATGAAGAAGAATAAAATCACAGAATGGTTAGAGTTTGAAGGGAGCTTAAAGATCATCGAGTTTCGACCCCCTGCCGTGGGCAGGGTCACCTCCCACTAGAGCAAGTTGCTCAAAGTCCCATCCAGCCTGGCCTTGAACACTCCCAGGGATGGAGCATCCACAGCTTCTCTGGGCAACCTGTTCCAGTGCCTCACCACCCTCCCAGGAAAGAATTTCTTTCTAGTATTTAATCTAAATATCCCCTCCTTCAATTTAAAACCATTACCTTTCATTCTATCACTACACTTCCCGACAAGAATCCCTCCCCATCTCTCCTGTAGGTCCCCTTCAGGTACTGGAAGGCTGCTATAAACTCTTCCTGAAACCTTCTCTTCTCCAGGCTGAACAACCCCAACTCTCTTAGCCTGTCTTCATAGGAGAGGTGCTCCATCCCTTTGATCATTTTGTGGCCCTCTGCTGGACCTGTTCCATGTCCTTCTTGTGTTGAGAACTCCAAAGCTGGACAAAGTACTCCAGGTGGGGTCTCAGGAGAGCAGAGTAGAGGGGTAGAATCACCTCCCAGTCCTCTGCAGGGCAACAGTTGAAGTTCTGCTAGCAAAACTTCTGCCTATAAACTGCCTGGTTCAAACAAGGCCATCAAGACGGAGCACAAAGAGGAGGAGATACAGGTTGCAACATACCTTGGTTTGGATCTTGAGCAGGAGAAGAGCAGCTGGGCTCTCCCTCACCTCTTGCACTGCAGCCACCAGGATGCCCCCTCATGAAAAGCCCCAAGGCTGTGTATGCCAGTGTTGCTGCTGCTGCTGGCCTTGTTTGAACTAGAAAGTTTTACTGGCAGAAGTTCTGCTGGCATGTGCTACTGACATAGCTGTTTTGGCAGGATATGTTCACGTTTGGCTGTTTTATAAAGATGCACTGTGTCCTCAGAGCACCAGGCTTTTATCAGCAAAAGAAGGCTGGCATCACTGAAGGCTAACCCAGGATACCTTGTGCCACATTTGGTAGATTGCCTTCTGGTAATTTTTTGCAGCATATTGCGGAGCTGCCATTGTGTACTGCGAGCTACAATGTCACATCAAAAAATTCTGTGTAAATATTGGGTCATATTTTCAAAAACTCTTCTATCTTGTGCAATAACCTATTTTTATATGTGTTGTTTCTCCATATTGCAGATTTCTCACTGCCAGAAAGCCAGACTGTATCAAACAGCAGAGCTTTCTTGTTCATTTAGGGCAAATGAAATGAATCTTTCACATCTAAAGAGCAACCTAAAATACTGGGTACTGTGGACAAGTGAAACATAGAGACAACGAATAGTAGCTAACTATTTGCAGTAAGTATTTGCTAAGCTACAGGAACTAGTTGTAGTTTTGAGAAATACTGTGAACACTGGATTAGAGTTGGATGTCAAGTTTGTGCCAGTCTTAGAGTACATTCGTCCTGAGTTAAGAGCTGCTTAAGAGGAGACAGTGGAGAAATAGGTGGAAAGCTGGGCCGATCTGGCCATTTTGGCATTTTTTGGGATGCTCAGTCTCCAGCGAGAGTTACACAAAATACACAAAATGAAGTATTTCCTGCTGCATGGTCTTCTCATGCTGGGTAATGTACTGTAAATAAAAGATGAACCTGACAAATGGGCTTTGCTAACTGTAAATAAGGTTTATGTCCAATTTGGTCCTATCTTGCTTTGAATACATAAAATGAAAGCAGTGCTTCTCCATGGTGATCCCTCTAGACAGCATTGTACATCAATGTGGTTTGGGATAAAGCCCATGCTTGCCTCTCCATCTATCCTGTTTTCATTAATGGAGTTACAAAGGCAGCTCTGGCAACGGAGACATGGCAGCTGTGGTTGGAAAGGTGTTTGTAAAACTAAACCCCTTTAACTGGAAAAAACTAAACCATAAATACCCACTAAACTTCAAAATCCTAATGTATCAGTCTCCTACAAAAACCACGAAGGGTCTTACAGGGTCCCTCTATGTGCTGAGTGGAGATTTATCCTGTTTCCTGAATTCATCACAGAGTCAGTGGCAGTGCTTTAGTTTTTCTATTACATTTCCTGGTATGAGAGACAAGTGCATCCCTTAGCTAGCATACACATAGAATATATAGATGGATGGAAAATACATAGAGCTGGGAGACCATATGCATGTATGGAACCTGCTGGACCTCTACATAGAAACACAGAATCATAGAAGCATATAGGTTGGAAGAGACCCTTGGGATCATCAAGTCCAACCATCAGCCCTACTCTACAAGTTCTCCCCTACACCATATTCCTCAACACCACATCCAATCTACTCTTAAACACATGTATTAAGTGAGTTTCCCAACAATGAGTCTGATATGATGGGCATGCAGCACCTGTGGTCTGCGGGCAACCTGTGTATATGCAGTAAGTGCAGTGTGTTCTGGACATGTCTGTTTTATCATGTATTCACAGATACTCTCTCAACGCAGGCACAGATGGTCTGGCACAACTGTGTGTGTGCTGTGCTGTACATGGACCGAGACTTCTGTCTCACAATTTCCTGGACAGAAATTAGGGAGTCCAATTCCATAGAACATACTCACTCATTTGGTTCCACTGTCACTAAAAATCATCTGAAGTAATTTGGGTTTGTTCCAATGATACTGCATGTTACTGGTTTAAAGCAAGTGCGTTCTGTAAATGATGAACATGCTCCCTCTCTGCTTTCCAATAGCTTTGTTTCTGCTTTTTGAAAGTTTTAACTTTTTGGACTTTTGCCAAAAAGTGACATTTTGGTATTCTTAATATATGCTCCCCTTTCCCTCCCACCAGCAGCTGGTATATACAATTTGACAGGAGAATGCTTTAGGAGGAAAGGCAACAAATGCTGATGTAGAAACCTTTAGAAAGTAAACAAGAACACTACCTTAACGCACCAGCTCGGGTACAGTGAATTCTCTTCCTAAATTAGTTGCTTGTGTTCAGTGAGCTCCCTAAGGGGTTCTGTATCTCAGTACTTTTGACTCTATCCGTCTCAGGTTTTGACTTTATCTCTGGTCCCAGAAAATCTCTTCCAATTTAGCCAGTAATTGGTATCCTTCACTGCAGGCTTATGTGAAGGCTAAGAGCAGTATCCCGGGTAATTATGCTGTCTGGAATGAGCGCACAACCATCGTAAGGAATGCCACAAACAGCTGGTCATAAAAGAAACACCTTGGACCACTAAACTTAAGGTTGCATCTCGTGAGAAAACAAACTGCATTTTTTGCTTCTTCACCTGGGCTTTTAGGCTTTAGATTGGATTGTGGCCTCTTGATATTCACATTTCCCTTCTTTATCTAGTTATTCTTGATTTTAAAAAGGCTGTTTCCCCAAGTATCCCTTCCTGTTCTGGCAGTAGAAATTTGGGTCTTAAACTGAGTAGCAGCACCTAAGTTCTGTCCATCTGGTCAGGTCAAAAGGCAGACTAGAGGAAAAGCAGGCATTTCTCTAACACACCAGGGATTTCCCGTCCCTGGCAGAGGCAGCAGAATTAACAGGAAATCAGTGAAAGCAGTCATTGACGTAGGGACAATCGCATAGCAGGTGTGCGGCTGGTAGATGGCTCACAATGCTTAGTTGGGACAAGAAGTCCTTGCATGCCGTGTGTCAGCAGAAACACACCGACTGAAGAGTATTTCACTTGGGAAGCTGACATAAACATCACCAGGAAAGCTTAGGGGTTTTTTGACAGAACAGTGAGCATGGAGGAAACTTTGACAGGACAGAACAGTGAGCATGGAGGAAACTTTGACAGGACAGAACAGTGAGCACGAAAGGAATCAAGCACTAGACAGAGTGAGAGTGAGGTCAAAGTTTGCAGGATGCTGGCACAGTGACCAAATCACACTGGGCAATGCGAGCTAGAGCAAGCTAGGAAGCAAGCTAGATCCCCATATCACCGTAATTCCCAGAATCTTAAATTTCAGCCATATCTGAATTGGATTTTAAGAAATTAAAAAAAAATAATTATATCTACCACAGAATATTTAAGGTTGGAAGGGACCTCTAGAGCTATCTAGTCCAAACCCCCTGCTTAAATCAGTCTACTAAAGGAGGCTACTCAGGGACCTTTTCAACCAGGTTTTGAATATCTCCAAAGATGGAAGTAACACAACCTCTCTGAGCAACCTGTGTTTGACCACTCTCACAAAAGAAATCTGCTCATATATTTAAATGGAGCTTTCTGCACTTCAGTTTGTGCCCACTGCCTCTTGTCCTTTCACTGGGCACTCACAGCAAGTTTGGCTCCATCTTCTTTGCACCCTCCCTTTAGATATTTATACACACTGGCAAAACACCCTCAGAGCCTTCTCTTCTCCAGTCTGAACAATCCCAGCCTCTCTGTCCATGAATGATGATGCTCCAGTCCCTTAGTCATCTTAGTGGTCCTCCACTGGTTTTAATCCAGTATGTCTGTGTATCTATTGTAGGGGGGAGCCCATTACTGGACCCAGTACTTCAATTGTGTCCTCACCAGTGCTGAACAGTGAAAAGGGATCACCTCCTTCCACCTGCTGCCAATACTCTTCCTAATGCAGCTCAGCTGGCTGTTGGCTGCCTTTCAGTGAGAAGACATTGCTGGCTCATGTTCAACTTGGTGTCAGCCAAGGTCCTCAGGTCTTTTTCTGCCAAGCTTCTTTCCAGCCAGTTGTCTCCCAGCATGAACTGGTGCATGGGGTTATTCCTCCCCAGGTGCAGGACTTTACATTTCCCTTTGCTGAACTTCCTGAGATCCCCTTTAGCCCAGTTCTCCACCCTGTCCAGGTCCCTCTGGAAGGCAGCACAACCATCTGACAAATCTGTTACTGACCCAGTTTTGCATTGTCAACAAACTTGCTGAGGGCACACACTGCTGATGACCAGTCTCCAGTGGCATTTTGTACTGCTGGTCTCCACCCTTGGAACACTGCAGGGAAGCCCAATTTCAGTCCAGTTCACTATCCCCTTAAATGGCCCAAACTGCATCAGTTTGTCTGTCAGGGCAAAATGGGGGACAGTCAAAAGCCTTGCTTAAGATATACAACATATACTCCTCTCCCTGATCCACCAAGCTGGTCATCTCATCATATAACCAGTGCTCTTCTCCTGTGACAGATTTTCCTGCTGCATATTATGCAGAGTTTCATAAACCTGTTTGATTAAAATTTATTAGGCCACAGGGGTTGTTTCTATCTGCTGTAAAATGAACTGCTTCACCTGCTTTTGTAATGAGCTACAAGTGATACGAAACACAGAGCTTATTTAACAGCACATACCAGATGGTCTGTGCAAAGTGTAACATGACAGGAAGAATTTTGTCCAGACTGGAGGTGGGACTGTTGTTTTGTTTTGGAAAAAAAGAGGAAAGAAACAGGGGGAAATGGGGATCACATTGCCACTTGTGTCGCTGAAATTGCACCAGAGGCTGCTCTTACAGGTCAGCAACAAGTAGCAGTGAATACAATCAATGAGCACTTGGCAGGCAGAGTGTTTAACACCGTTAGCTAATTCTGAATGCTAAGGAATATAAGCCTTGTATGCTTGGATATCCAGATGAGTTTCATTTCTAGACAAATTTAAGTGGGCCAAACTGAAAATGCAGACTGAATATTAGCACAAAGTCCCTTTCATCATTATTTTAAAATCTAAAAAATAATTTGAGTGAATACAACATAATTGAATACCTTGTGTTTTGTGGTTATTTACACAGAACTGCTCAGCACTCATTTCTTTTACCTCAGCAATCTTTTGAGCAAATAGTAGCTTGCCTAGACCAAGTCACTTCATATATTTTGCTGCTACTTCCATCCTTAAGCAGTGTTATTACAAAGAGATTTAATTAGGTACCCGCATTTAACGTAGGTGCCGAGAGAGTTCATTCAATAAAAGCACATGAGAAAAGGAGTTTAAGTGAGAAAGCTGTAACAGTTGAGACACAGCGGAAAGACCTCACAAAAGAAATTTTGCTATAAGTGCAAAAGCTCAGAAATTGAATAAAAAATTAACTCTTCAATTTGATGACCTAGAAAATAGAGAGAGGAGGAATAATGTGCATATGAAAAGGATTAAAGAGGAAGCCAAGAAGGAATGCTTAGTGGGTTTAACTGGGTGGATTTAAAAATTGTTTAAGGAATGATGAGATGATAACAGCAAAAAGAGATTCAAACTGGCTTTACCAGGAAACAGATCTACACATTTTTTCTGTGAAACTTTGCTTGTATTATGTCAATGAAAGAAAGGTTCAGAAGAAAATAAGGGAGAATGAGCTAACTGTGAATGGTCTGAAAACAGCATGCACACACATGCACAAACTCACTTTGTTTTGGCTTTTAAGGAAGAATACACAAAGAAATTAAAGTACAATGCTAACACGGTTTTCATTACTTCTGAGGCATTGAACTTGACTGCAGAAGAAAGAGGAGTAGATACCTAATAATTAGAGATAAAGTCAAAGCTAGCAGAGATAAAGCTATCTGTCATGTAAACCAGGTAGGGTTGCACACGGAGATCTTTTTACTGCTATCATAATGCCCGTCAGAATCAAAAGAGGAACTGGAAGGGGGCGTTTTTCTAGGAGAAAGGGGCAGAACAGCCTTGTAACAATATTCAGAAAGACAAATTAAAATGTCCACAGGGTTCTTGTCTAACAAACACGAGGAAGTTATGATGTTAGTAAGCAATTAGTAAGAGGAACTTTGAGTCAGTAAGATATATATCTGTATTTACATATAAATATATATACAACGTTAATTTATTCAGAGAGTGCTTTCAGATGTATTTGAAGTACATTATAAAGGAACTAAGGAAGAAGCTTGGTCAGATGCAGCTGTATTTGTTGTTTTTTTTTTTATTACTCACAGAGAGTTAGTAATTAACCTCCCGTAGCACTTGTTAGATAAATTTTAAAACGCATTCAGAGATAGAGAACAAAGACTGTCCTTGTCAGTCATGAACAACCCACTTGCCACAACAGGCCTGGCTTTGTTGTCGCTACATGTCTGGAGATTTTCTGATAGGGGCGGTGATCACATTACCCATCCGGGTAGCCCTTCAGCCAGCACCTGGTGCACCCGATGGGCTCCTGAAACCTGCAGGTGGATTCACCTTCCGTAGGGCCTCCCCTGAGAGGCAGCCCGTGGGGGACACCGTGAGCGATCCCCTTGTGCCACACCAACAAAGGCCTGTGGGACCTTCGGTGCAAAGCTCTGCTATGTGATAGCGTCTCTCTTTCGGCCTCCCAGGGAACAGGAGGTGAGCAGGAGATGTGATAGCGCTTCTGGAGCGAGAAGAAACTGCCGAGACAAGCAATTCAGTCTGCAGTGCCTGACCAGGCCGACCCAGGGAAGGAGTTTTATGGTTGCTGCTGTTGGCCCTAAGTGAGGGTTCTTCGCCCTGTGTGTGAGAGCTAACCTACACACTGAGCTGAGCTATTTGGTTTTATTTCACTCCTGCAGTTCTGCAGAACTGGGTGCCAGGCACTTAACAACAGCCAGCACACCTCTCCTTTCCCACTGCCCAACACTGACAGCTGGTTGGTCAGTAACGCTTCAGTCACCACTTCCACCTATGCGTGTACAGCTGAGCTCATACTTAAAACATTTCAGGAGGTTATCCTGGATTGTGTATCGGGGTGGGTATTGTAGCATTATGACCCTGGGTTTGGTTTGGAGACACTCTTGGCCTGATTTGCTCCAGAAGTTATGTGTGTGCTCCTAGGTCAAAGTCAGCAACTCTAGAGGAACACATTCCCATTCAAGGTTAGGTACGTTCCTGGATGCCTCAACCATGTCCCAGCTGAAACTTCCTGACAAAGGTTCACATTTGTTAACTGCGCCTCACAGTTTTGTGTTAGCCTGGAAAACTTTCAGTGACTCCTCTTCAGATCCGTAAATCTGAGCTGAGAGGGAAGGTACCACCACAGCTCACGTCCGGCATTTCCAAACCCAGTAACTTCTCGCAACCCCAGTCTGGGCTTTTGCCACCCGCCACCACCGGCGCCAGGACAGGCCGGGGGAAGCGCCCCCCACCATCCTGCGAGCCGACGCTGCAGCAGAACCCCTCACAGCCACTACCCCTGCCCCCAGGGTGCGGGGACGCCGGACCGAACGCGCAACCACTACTGCCACCGCTGGAGTACCCCTACCCCAGCTCTCCCCTCAACTCGNCCGGGGAAGGGGTAGGTCGGCGGGGTCGTTAGGCGGGCGGAGCGCCTTGGCTAGCGCCCGGTGGCGGTGGCCGTGCCCCGCCGAGCCGTAACGCTAGTCCGAGGGGGGCGCGGAGGGTGGGAGCGTGCGGTACGGCGTGGGGACCGCTTTGTAAAACCGGCCGCGGGCGGAGAACCTCCGGTCCGTTTCCTTGGCACCTTGCTGTCCACCGTGCCCGGGAGAGAGTCTTGTGTGCCGGGTTTGGGTCGGTCACTCCGCTAAGCCCGGGACAGCTTTCCCTCCACAGGTGCCCCATGTGCGGGGCGTTCCTCTTGGGCGTGCTGTCTGATGGCCACACTGGAAACCTTGCTCTCTTGGGGGTTGCAGGCTCCAGTTCTCCTCACTTTGTTCTCATTTCTTTTTGGTAGTGATGCTTCAAAAGTGTCACCAAACGGAAAGTGTGTCAGTTGTGATTGAAAGGTTGCTGATGCTTAACCGTGCATCTAATAATACCTGTTACTCAATCACTTATCAAATCTGTATTTATAGGGTGCAAACTCTTCTAGGGATTTGCTTGGGCAGATGGAACGTGGATTCAGATCTGGATAGGCAGGGGGTTCATGGCTTGAGTACAGGGCTTCTCCTCACAGCACACAGTGACTGCAAATATACCCTCTCGGTATGCCAGCAATTAAACGGTTTTGAGATGGTGGTTGGGGTGGCAGCGCCAGTGTTGGTGCCATATGTGAGGTAGTCAGCCATGCTTCTCTTGTGTTGATTGACCCTGGGTAGGCACAGCTATCTCACTTCTGGAGATACCTTCAGCTAACCCAGGGTTCTCTGATCCTGTGCAGTTATCTACTGCTTTCAAATCTTCCTGTACAGCAAAGACTGGACCTCTGGGTTAAAGAACTGGGGAAAAAAGACAGGACCCCAGTATAGCTTTTCAGACACTCGTGTAATACTCTTCTACTTTCTACTATAGGGTCAGAGAGGAGATCATCATCTGTGCAAGGTAAAGGCTACCTGGAAAATGGTGACAGCAGTGGGGGACAAGACCTGTGCATACCAGTTATGCAGCCCCCATTGACACTACAACATTCCCTTTATCTGTCCCCTGCAGGAATTGGGAGCAAAATGGGAACAATGTTGGAAGAAGCACTAATGATTAGAATTATTTCTTATTTGCAACTAAGATACTTTATTTTTTCAAAAGGTAGAGTTTGTGGCAAAATAGAAATTCTTACAAATAAATATGAACCCAGACAAGTCTTGTATATACAAGTTCTTTATATATTCTTGTATATAGGTCTTGTAAACAAGTCTTGTATAAAAGATGAAAATGATGAGTAAAACCAGATTGTATGCTGGGCAGCCAATGCAGGTGTTCCAGTTCCACTCTTGTGCTGCTCCTTCATCCTGTACTTCCACTTTCTGCTTGCTGCATTCATTTGTTGCACGTTATTTTAAATTAGTCTCTGGCACTTCAATTGAATGATTTAGGTACCTTATGCTCATCAAAGTCAAGGAAGCTTCTGGTGACTAAAAGATTTTTCCCTTATTTGTGGATCTAGGTTGTAGTTTCCTAGGAAGAGAACTGCCATAATATAGCTGAAGGTGCTTCCTCAGAGCTTCTGGGGCAGGGAATGCTGGAGAGCAGATGAAGCTTCTTTCCCGAGTACTGCAGCAGCAGAGCAGTTGCTTGATGCTTAAATGTTTCAGCCTTAGGCATTATAAAATAGAGAGTGCAAATTGTCATTCTGTATCTGTCTTTTGAGAAAGAGACAGTGTTTGTACTGTGATGGCACAGCAGCCAAGCTCCTTCAGATAAAGAATTACTCATGGTTTGTAAATGCTTGCAAGAAAGTGAGCTTTCTTATGGTGTGTATGTATACACACATCATATATACACATACACAAACACGTCTGGTATTTTATGACACTGCTTCCTTGTTTCTCTGCGTTCCATTACATTTTCTGGCTGTGGGGTGTCAATTGTTAATATGTTGGTGGCGTATCACTGCCACAGTTCTGCATGCTTACAGTACTACTATCTTAACGACCTTATGCCAAAACGACCGAAGTGCGAACGCCGCCCATGGGACGAGCAGTGAAGTCCTTGGTTCTGCTCGCTGCCGCCCCCCGGTGACAGCTCGCGACCCCCCCCGCCCCGCTAAAGCAGCACCGCAGCGGTCGGTGAGCCCAGTCGAGCCTTCAAACCAAGTCAGAGGCTCCCTTTGCAACGTTAATTTTTAAGCCTGTGGTTTTCATGGATCAGAAGGGTGACAAACGGTGCCCAAATAGTAGGACTTCACTAGTTAAGCTTGTAGTAGAAAAGTTCCTTTGCCAGTTAAACAGAAATAGGTAAGAGGTGAAAGCTTCAACAAAAAGTTATTATAATGGAGGTTGGGTCTAAACTGTAGCAAGTAAATGTGCTTCTAGGATAGAAAATTTGCAGATGGCAGCAGACTTAACAAAACATCAAGTTGATTGTATGGGAGGTGGTGCTGTTCCAGGGTAACACACCGTGGCTCTCGGGTGGCTTCTTAGTTTCAAAGCACTTGTATACGTGAATCCCATAAAATACTCATTTAAATGTCAAAGCACAGAGATTTTAAGAACTAAGGAAAATTATGTCCTTCAGGAATTAAATGTAAGATATTAGATTACTTAAGGGGATTTGTAGTAAAATTCATGGAAGTATTCTCATATAGACCGGAAATGTGAATTAGTTCAGATTTCTGCTTTGTAGAATGATGTTGGTTATGTTTTAGTATGTATTCACAGCTGCTGTTTCCATGTATGCTAGGTAATATCTGTGTCAGAAATATGGCCTACACAGAAGATTTTCCACTTAAAGGTCAAACTCTTGAGTAGCTGGGAGGATAGGGAAAGATGGATTATCTTCCCTGTTCAGTGAGAATGGCTGTATAATTATGCTCCAAACAGGCTGCTGCGGTGGAATTCCTTACTTAACTCTATTGAATTATGTTGTAACAGAGGGAAGAGTAGGGAACACAGAAACAAATTTAGTCACAGTGAGGAAAAGTAGTGTATTAATGGTAATCAGAAGGATTAAAAACATTGGCAGTCTCAGACTCCCGATCTGTTCCTCTGTTTTCTAATTGAGTGTCTTTTAGTGAAGGAGGTTGATGCACTACTCCTTAGCATTCAATTTGATGTCCTTCAGAGGAAGGAGTTGGGTTATGTATTAATTAAAGAAACTTTGCCAGAATGCACAGGCTCTGAAAGAAAGACCAGAAGAGGCAGTTGGAAATGTAAAGACACACAACAGGAAGAAGTGAGCTAATAAAATAGAAAAATAGGATTTTTGCTCCATAGTTTAGAAATAAGCAAGATGGCAGTATGGTTCTACTGTTGGTTCATTGTCATACACTATGTGAGAGAATAGAAGGTACCAGGTGGTCTGAATCAAAGGCAGTGCAGTAACACACTTTTGGATGGTTTAAGGTTTACGATGTACTGACTGTAAAATGACAAGGTTGGTATTTACAAAGAACTGGACCAGGATAGTGATTGATTTGGGGGGGGCTTGAGAGATGGTAAAACAAGACTTTCGCTGCCCGCTGCATTTGCTACAAGATGCAGCAGGACAGAGGGTTGATTGAAAGTCTGGGCTGATAATTTGTCTCATGTTAGTGTTGTCTTTGTATGTGCTTGGGTACTGAGTGTAGTGTATCAGCTCCCGCTAAAAAACTAACGGTCCTCAGATGCTCTCTGCTCTTTGGTATTTTCCTACAGAACTGAGAAATAGAGAGGGAAATACGATATTGATGAGCCTTATTTTCCACTACTTCACCACCGCATAGCGTTTTCTTATAATATCCTTTTAGACTACATTATGGGTAGCATAAACTTTGCTGAATTAATAGTTTGTAATTTAAAACTAGCATTATATCCTGTGCCTTCCATATGTATTGTACAGTGTTCTTCCTGTACGCTACTTTGCAGCGGAATGCAACCTTCAAAGGATAAAAACACAGAAAAGGCAGAACCATTCTACAGGCTTTCAGTGCCAAAGAGGAAGACCAGCTCTGAGATTATAAATGAAGCCAGAAATGTTCTACGAACACTAAGGACTCGGAGACCATTTACACCTGCAGAGGATCAAAGGAAACTTTTTGGATATGGATCATCACGGGCTCCTCAAAATAGACCTCCTTCAGTTTTTAGGTACTGTGGCTTTAAGGTTTTTTTCAAGTGTCTTTTAGCAGCAAGAGATTTAATTCTGTAATTATTTTTCTGGTGATTTGTTCCCTCCCTCCCCGTGTTAATCTGTATTCCTAATCACATCCTTTGCCTTCTTCTAATGACCCTTACTGTTGGTGTTAATCTACATGTTCAGGAAGTTCCTGTGGATTAGAGCTGGTAGTGGCAGTTGTTACACTATTTTTGTATGTGGAGAAGAGTTAGGAAATGGTCTGTAACTCACCTTTTTTCTTAAGATAGAGCATGCATTTGATTGAGAGAGTCTTCAGCTTTTCTCTGGAAAGCTTGCTTGTTTCCATATAAACTGTATGCTAGGTCTTTCTTCAGAGTTTTCTCTGGTCTTCTTATATATAAGCTTATAGGTCTTGAAGTTTGAAATGCTAATTTTGAAACAAATTTTTTACTGTTTCAAATTATTTCTTTGTGGACTTTTGTTATGTGCCATAATTTACAAAGCTCAATAGGTCTTCCTCTTGTGACAAAAGAAAAAAATAGTATATTGGGCTTTTTACATCCATTTTCCTTTACATCCATTTTCTTTTTACATCCATTTTCCGTTTTTAGCTCTCCATTTATGCCAAATTCTGTAATGACTGTAGGGAGATGTGAGCTGTATTTGAAATGTTACATGTCAGGCATGCAGGAAGGGATGCTGAGATGTATTTGAATGGCTGTATGAGTAAGTAAGTGTCCACACTGTTTTCATGGCAGCCTGACTTCAGGCACTGTATGTATTCAGTATTCCTTACTGCACAGTGTTGTGCCCCTAAAGAAGACAGGAGCCTGAGTGTGACTTGGCTGTTTGTTGGTGACCAGGTAACAAAGTCACTCTGGCTGATATCCACGCTTGTTCTGTCTGTGCTTCTCTGTACAGGAAGGAGCATGCTCATGCCTGCACAAACCTGGGGGCTCTGTGGCATATGTCACATAGCTTGGGCACTAACCACAGCTGGGGTTGTGAATGAAATGAGGCTTACATTAGAGAAACATTACAAATGTGTATGAAATAAACTGTATTGTGGCAGATGTGCTGGTGATCTTGTGATTCTTCTCCCTTGATGCTGCTGGATTCCCAGTTGTCAAAGTTAAATAGCATTCATGGAAGAAGAGTGATAGTGTAAAAGTGCTCTTCCTTTCTTCCTTTTCCCTATATTCATTAGCAAAGGGAAGAAGCATGCAATTAAAAAAAAAAAAAAAGCCTACAAAACACTGAGTCTGCTCTATTCATATTGTGTTTGTTTTCTTTATGCTAGTCTTCATGCATCCAGTTTTGATTTGGCTGAATCAAGACCAGTGTCTGGTGTTCGTCTTAGCCCACTGGATCATGTGAGTACTCTGGAAATAACTCACATAAAAATATGTGTATTGGTACTGTTAGAAAAATATATGGTTTAAATAGGTTGGGGAGAAATCAAATCTTGTTTTAATGTTAGTCTGAGACTTACAAAGTCAGTTTTGTAATTTTTTTTTTTCCAAAGAAACCTGAAAATAAGTTAGCCTATTTAAATATTGCTGTAATGCATTGTTATTCTAAGTGACATTAACGGGAATCAGAGGATGGATACTTGAGTCAGCTCTCTTGTGTAAGATTACTGAAACAACAGAAGGTCATGAGAATCAACATGAGCCGGGAATGTGCCCTTGCTGCTAAGGTGTCTTGGGCTGCATTAAGAGGAGTGTTGCCACTTCCTTCATTGAGGGATGTGATCCTTCCTCTCTGCTCAGCACTGGTAAGGCTGTACCTGGAGTGCTGTGTCCAGTTCTGGGCTCCCCAGTACAAGAGAGATGTGGAGTAACTGGACAGAGTCCGATGAAGGGACACAAAGATGATGAAGGGACTGGAGCAAGGCCAAGAACTGGGACCATGCGGGCTGGAGAAGAGGAGGAAGGTTCAGGGGATATTTTGCCCATGTATGCAAATACATGAAGGGAGGGCGCACAGAGGATGGGGCCAGGCTCTTTTCAGTGCCAGGACCAGAGCAACAGACACAAACTGAAACACACGATGTTCCCTCTAAACAACAGGAAAGGCTTTTTTTGCTGTGAGGGTGACAAAGCCCTGGCACAGGTTTCTTACAGATCTTCAAAAGCTTCCTGGGCATGGTCAAGTCCAAGGCAATTGAGCAGGGGATTTAGGCAAGATGACGTCCAGAGGTCCCTTCCAACCTCAACTATTCTGTGGTTCTGTGGTCAATAACTTGAAAGTAAATAGATTGATGATGCTTTTATGTGATTTACATAACTGTAAAATATAATGATTGTAATACATCCAAAAACCAGATAGAGATACTTGTAAGGATCCCCTTTTCCCCTCTGTGAAAGTTCCAAATTGTTTTCGATTTCTAAGTGTATCTGCTCTTTCAGGTTTTTATATTTAATCTTTAAAATAAGATTAAGTCATGAACATTTGTTTAGTGCCTGAGAGAACAGAGCATGCTAAAGCAGTTAAGTATACTTGCTGTATATATTATTTCTTCAAGACAGTAATCTAAATGTAGCTAGCATTCTTTAGGAAAGAGGAAAAAATCCAAGAAATGTTATACTTCAGTAATTTCAATAAATAATGTGTTTCTGTGAATCAAATTAAAAAATTCTCCACCATACTTATAGTTAGATTAAATATATCTACAGTTGGATTTAAATATTGGTGTTAAATTTTCATTTATCTTGTGTGTGAGAGTGGAAAAAACCCTAGAGAACACTGCTGTTAAAGACCAATTCAAAACCTACCTCTGCTGCTTTACCAATGGAGATAAGTTAGTACACTGCAAATGCAGAGATTGTATTAGTTATGGTGGCTGTGGGGAGTGGGTCTTACCTCTTGGCTATTTTCAACTAATACTGGAGAGAGGTCTGAAGAATCAGACTGGAGACTTTCTAATGGATTCTTTGTTTTAAGGAAATTTGTAGAGAACCTTAATCTTGCAGGGCAATGCATTTCCATAAGGCCCAACAAATGTCTTGTATGTAGGGTCCAGGGGATTGGTCACATCCTCTAAGATGCAAGATACCAACATAAATAAAACTAGAACTTGCATGTTTCTGGATCTGCGTGATTTGTGTCAGTGTGGTAGGAAGTGGTAGGTATGATGTGAATACATTTGAAGTGGTTTGGAAATACTACTTTACTGCTCAAAAATCACAAAGAATAGATGTGCTTGTAGAATTATTAGTGCAAGTCTTTGGCACAACAGGTTTTTTGACAAATTAGCCTACTGTAGATGATGTTAAATAAACATTTATAAGGGAAATAATTCTGAGTTTCACTTGCTCTACTCAGGCTAGATTTTGATTGTTTTCTGCACTCCTGAATGTTTGCTTTCTGTGGTGATAATGGTATAGGTATCTGGCTTGTTCAGTGGAATGGTATCATTACAGTCTTTGTATGAAGATGAAATTTTTTAATGTGCAAACCTATGTAACTTTTGGCTGTTCTATTCTGAACTTAACCCTTTGTATAAATAATCTGGGTGTTGGCTTTTTCTATTAGTTATTGCATATATGGAAATGAAATTATCTGTGCTTTTATTAAAATATCTTCTTTGTCTTTGTCACAGAAACCAGTCCTAGTCACTTTTGCAAAAGATGAAGATTTTTCCATTTCCTTTCCAAAATCTCCTGCTGATGCTGCAGAGGTTAGAAAACTCAGCAGTGCTCGGGCACGCTTTTTTAGAAGAACTTTTCAGGGAAATTTCCTTTCTGCTAAAATGATTCCTCCTGATCAGAGTAAGAATGTTTTGATACATGTTATTTCCAGGAAAAATGACTGCATGATGGGTTTTAATATCATTATTACATGAATTATTATGTTAAAGAACCTGCACATCCTTTCAGAGTAAATTTTAAAAATACTTAAATGGCTTTAAGGCAGTTTTGGAAATGTTATTTCCAAAACTGATACTGGCTTTCACTTCTGAAAGGGAATTAAAAGCCACTCAGGTCCTTTTTTTTTCTTGTAGGTTTCTAAGTAATGGAATTTTTACTGAAAGTTTTCTTCAATGGGTGAAATTAACATTAAATGTTGAAATGTTTAAAGAGATAATGAAATGGCATCATTTAAGGAGATTCCCTGATGGATTATTGAGCATAAAAAGAGAAGTAAAAAGGAGTGTTAGGTCTGGACAGGCCTCCAAATACATTGTATTTGTTGCTAAGATTTTCATTAGTGAAAAATTAATTAAGGTCACTAAATGTGGAATTTAAAAGTAATTTTCTTGCAGATGGGAAATGACTTTATGTCTTGGTTTCCTGCACAGTGGCTCATAATAGAACATGTTGAGCTCTCATTTATAATAAAGACAATTCTTACATTGCCTGGGATTGTTACTTTGTGATAAACTGAATATCTCACTTTTTACCTTATTGCAAAATACATCTTATGCAAAAATAAGTAAACTTATGCAAAAATAATAGTAAACTTCAACATCATGTACATAACATACATTTATATCGTGTACCCCTATATGTAGTTTAATCTGTTAGCTTTAATAAGTCTATGCTACCAATTGAAGAAGTTGAGAACCTAATGTAGTTGTAGTCTGAGTTTACCTCTTCTCCACTTTGGAGAATGTGCAAATATTTACATAAGTTTTTTTGTGCAGGTTCTTATCCCACGTACACACCAAGGAGCAAGATTAACAGCTGCCTTTTGCTTAAGTTCCTTCATAATATTCATATCCTGAAATATAATCCCTTCTTTCACAAGGTGCAATCCACCTATCTCTGAAAGGGAAATAGAAACAAAATAGATGAAAGATTGAAATGTTAAAAAACAAAACTGAAGAACTTTAATAAATTATGTTCATAAGAAGACTTTGACTGCTTTGCTCTAAATCATTTTAAGCTTCTTATCTTTTAAATAGATACAAGCAAATTTTGATAATGTAATATGACAAACAGTAATTAATTTTGAGTTCTGCTGTGTGTATTTATTGCATGAGAACACTTCTACATAACGTATTCTTTTTGGCTATTTCAGATGAAGAGAAGTTAGAATCTGAAGGACCAGCTGTGATGAATGATCTTTGCAGAAGTAATAAGTGCCTAGCAGAGCAAAGGTCACACACACCATTTGATGAGGAAAGTAGACAATTAATTTCTAATGAGCGTTTTGGCACATCAGAGAGAGAAGACTCCCTAAAAGGGACAACAGAAAAAATTTTATTTCAGCTGAGTGGAGAAAGGTCTGTATTCCTTGTGCATGGGGATATGCACCTTCCACACAAGCCTCTTCCTAGACATCCCATTGTGCAAGAATTGAAATGTTTCAGGTTGATGGAATTTGAAGGGAGCGCTAGTTATGCATCGAAACAAAACGTTGTTTAGATTATTAGGAAAAAAAAATCTTTATACTTCTGATCTCAGGAAGATTCTACACTCAAAATTCCAGTTTGTCCAAAAATTGTTGGTAGGAAGTTGCTTGCTATAACTTGAAATAACTTGAATTTAGTTTGCTCATTAACGTTTCAAAACTAGGTCTCCTAATAATTGCATATAGAATACTCAAGTTTAAATTCAATACGTTGCTTTTACAGTTCAAGCCTGTTGTTTTTAAGTTATATACATTCTTCCCTGAGCTCCACAAATGAGTAGAGCCGTGTTTTCAGTTCTGGTACTGGGGAAATACATGCTCATACACAAAAACCAGGCTTAAACTCATTGGCAATAGAGGCAGAATATTTTTTGTGGCNAAGTTATATACATTCTTCCCTGAGCTCCACAAATGAGTAGAGCCGTGTTTTCAGTTCTGGTACTGGGGAAATACATGCTCATACACAAAAACCAGGCTTAAACTCATTGGCAATAGAGGCAGAATATTTTTTGTGGCTTTAAATTTTTCTTAGTTAATTTTTTTTTTTCCAATGACCAAACAGGTGTAAAAGATTAATGAGACGTATGTGCATGCAGTCTGGTTTTACTGAACCTTTTATTACATCCATTCTGTAATTCACAATTAAGTATTTTTTCTTTTCTTTGTTTCTCTTGATTCAGATCTGACTTCTTGCA
>VZTM01027235.1:0-12604 GCA_013400555.1 Jacana jacana | reverse complement strand
AGGGCTGTGCTCCTGGGGCACTGGCTGACCCCTGTCTTCTCCCCTCTCTCCTCTCCCTCTCCAGGTTCCCTGGTCCAGGCAGCGCTGACTCAGCCACCCTCAGTGTCGAAGAACGTGGGAAAAACCATCCGGATCACCTGCTCTGGGTTTAGCAGTGGCAATGCTGTTGGCTGGTACCAGCAGAAGGTCCCTGGCACTGCCCCTGTCACTGTGATCTACCAGAGCAACAAGAGACCCTCGGGCATCCCTACACGATTCTCCGGTTCCGCATCTGGTGGAACGGGCACGTTGACCATCACTGGGGTCCAACCCGAGGACGAGGCCGTCTATTTCTGTGGTGGCCAGGACAGCAGTGCTGGTTGATCTGGGTGCCCCACAGTTTGATCTGGGGTGACTGTGACGGTCTGGTGTGTGGGGTTCACATAGATCCTGATATTGCTGGAGAGATGACGCAGGTCCTGGTAGCGCAAACCTGTGCCGTGGCTGGTTACTCATTTGCTCACAATGTGATGTTGGCACAGAGTGTTTGGTGACTCTTGGGTACCCTTTGGGCCAAGGGGCCAGTTCTCTCCTTTCCTGGGAAGGCAGTGAGGCCTTGCTGGCTTTCAGGGTTTTACTTGGTCAACATGTTGGGCTTGGAAGTGGAATGTGGCTGGAGGAGCTGTGCAGAGGGATGTTCCAAGGGGAGGGAGGAGCTGTCGTGGTGACAGGGTCCCTGTCCCACTGCCTGGGGAGGGCTGTGCTCCTGGGGCACTGGCTGACCCCGTCTTCTCCCCTCTCTCCCTCTCCAGGTTCCCTGGTCCAGGCAGCGCTGACTCAGCCGTCCTCGGTGTCGAAGAACGTGGGAGAAACCGTCCAGATCACCTGCTCTGGGCTTAGCAGTGGCAGCAATGTTGGCTGGTACCAGCAGAAGGTCCCTGGCACTGGCCCTGTCACTGTGATCTATGGGAACAGCGGCAGACCCTCGGGCATCCCTACGCGATTCTCCGGATCCTTATCTGGCTCCACGGCCACGTTGACCATCACTGGGGTCCAACCCGAGGATGAGGCCGTCTATTTCTGTGGTGGCTACGACGGCAGCAGTGCTCATCAGGGTGGTGGAGGCACTGAGTAGTGTGGCATTGAGACACAGACCCCAGCGATTACGAGGAAGGTTTTCAGCCCTTCTCCTGCTTTGTCAGCAGAGATCTGGCTGTGGAGCTGTGGCAGATTCCTGTCCAAGGACATGACTGTGAATGTCCATATCCCATGTCAGAAGGTACAGGAGATGACTCTGTGGCTGGGGGTTTCTTTTTGTCCTGCCCATAACTGGAATGATATTGTCTCATCCCCAGCCCTGCTGCCTTTTCCTGACAGCAGCTCCATCCTCCTGCTGGAGTTGTTCCTGTCTTTGCTGGGTGGCTCTGGACCAGGGTGGGCTCTGCTCCCCAGAAGTTTCTGTAGCTATGACCAGGTCCTTTTCTCACCGAGGGTGCTGTTCCACCTCCCTGCTGTAGTGTGCTCTCTTTGGAGGACCATGGGTCTCTACTCTTCAGCTCTGTCCACGGGGCTGTAGGTTCCCCTGTGGCATCAAGGTGTTTGGGAACATAGGCAGCACCCCACTCTGTAGGGAGGGCTGTGCTCATGGGGCACTGGCTGCCCCCGTCTTCTTCCCTCTCCAGGTTCCCTGGTCCAGGCAGCGCTGACTCAGCCGTCCTCGGTGTCGAAGAACGTGGGAGAAACCGTCCAGATCACCTGCTCTGGGTTTGACAGCAGCAGTGGTGTTGGCTGGTACCAGCAGAAGGTCCCTGGCACTGCCCCTGTCACTGTGATCTACAAGAGCAACCAGAGACCCTCAGGCATCCCTACACGATTCTCTGGGTCCACATCGTGGTTTGGCACCGGGGCCACGTTGACCATCACTGGGGTCCAACCCGAGGACGAGGCCGTCTATTTCTGTGGTGGTGGCGACGGCAGCAGCAGTGCTGGTGTAATGACACAGAGAGATCTGGAAGTAAGAGAGAGAGCAGGTAAAAGCAGATGTTTTCTGCCTTTCTCCCTTGTGGCCAAATGGGGATGTGGCTGCAGGGCTTACCCAGGTTCCTGTGCCCTCTGCACAACCATGACATTGAGTGTCTTCCCTTCCATGTCCCACAGAAAAGAAGCTGCCTTGGTGGCTGCACACCATTGTCCCTGTCCCTCAAAATTCAGAGCGTGGCCTTATCACCCACCTCACTGTCTCTTGCTACTGATGGCTGTGTCTTTCTGCTGCTGCCAGTGCTGCCACCATGGGGGAATGCCTTGGGCTGGGCTCTCCTCCCCAAACTTGCCAATAAGCATGTCCGTGTCTGTTCTGCGCCCACTGTGGCCTTCTCTGTCCCACTGCCCAGGGAGGGCTGTGCTCCTGGGGCACTGGCTGACCCCTCTCTTCTCCCCTCTCTCCTCTCCCTCTCCAGGTTCCCTGGTCCAGGCAGCGCTGACTCAGCCGCCCTCAGTGTTGAAGAACGTGGGACACCATCCAGATCACCTGCTCTGGGAGTAGTGGCAGCTGGTATGGCTGGTTCCAGCAGAAGGTCCCTGGCACTGCCCCTGTCACTGTGATCTATGAGAGCAGCAAGAGACCCTCAGGCATCCCTACGCGATTCTCCGGTTCTGCATCTGGTGGAACGGCCACGTTGACCATCACTGGGGTCCAACCCGAGGACGAGGCCGTCTATTTCTGTGGTAGCTGGGACAGCAGCAGCAGTGCTGGTGCAGTGACACAGGGACATGTGGAAGTGAGGTAGAGAGGAGCGAAAAATGGGGGAATTCTGCTGTTCTTCCTCATGGCTGAGCTGGGCTGGGGGGCTGGGCCAAGCTCCTATTCCTGTCCAAGGACATGATTGTGAATGTTATCCCAACTCCCAACATGGAGTGTGGGAGGTGACTCTGTCCCTGGGCGTGCTTCATGTCTGTCCCTACAGAAGGCATGGCATTGCCTTGTCCCTGGGGCCTCTGCCTCTTGCTCCTGGTGGCCCCATCCTCCTCTTTCTGTTGGAGTTGCCACTGTGCTGGGATGCTCTGGCCTGGGCAGGGTTCTGCTCCCCCCTAACATGCCTGTACCCTGACCGGGGCCCCTGTGCAGCTCTGTCATTCCCTTCTCTGTCCCTGCTTCTGGCAGCTCTTCTGCAGGGCCCCAGAGCTCTGTATGTGATGCTTTGAGTGCATGTGTGGCATCAGGACCTCATGTCCCAGGGTCCCAGTCCCCATCCACCTGCCCAGGGAGGGCTGTGCTCCTGGGGCACTGGCTGACCCCTGTCTTCTCCCCTCTCTCCTCTCCCTTTCCAGGTTCCCTGGTCCAGGCAGCAGTGACTCAGCCGTCCTTGGTGTTGAAGAACGTGGGAGAAACCGTCCAGATCACCTGCTCTGGTAGCAGCTATGGCTACTATGGCTGGTTCCAGCAGAAGGTCCCTGGCACTGCCCCTGTCACTGTGATCTACGATAACAGCAAGAGACCCTCGGGCATCCCTACGCGATTCTCCGGGTCCAAGTCTGGCTCCACGGCCACATTGACCATCACTGGGGTCCAACCCGAGGACGAGGCCGTCTATTTCTGTGGTGGCCGGGACAGCAGCTATGTTGGTGCAGTGACACAGGGAGAGGGGGATGTGTGCAACAGAGGAGGTAAAAATGGAGCTTTTCTGCCCTTTTGACTGATGGCTGAGCAGGTTTGTGGGGCTTTTCCTGGTTTTGGAAGTGTCATTGCCGTGCATGTTCTCCTGATTGTACAAAGCCATTGTATTGTACAATCACGAGGTGACTCTGGAGTTGTGGACACCTCTTGCCTGTCCCAGAAATACCAAGGCATTGCCTTGTTGCCTGCCCCACTGCCTCTTGCTGCTGGCCACCACGTTGTCTGGCTTCTCCCATCTCTCCTGGGAGGGCCCCTGGGGTCAGGCATTGGGTTCTGTGTGTGGGGCCGTGGTCCCTCTGTGCCATTGAGACCTTTGGGGACGTCATCTCAGTCATGCTGCCTGGGGAGAGCTGTGCTCATGGGGCACTGGCTGACCCCTGTTTTCTCCCCTCTCTCCTCTCCCTCTCCAGGTTCCCTGGTCCAGGCAGCGGTGACTCAGCCGTCCTCGGTGTCGAAGAACGTGGGAGAAACCGTCCAGATCACCTGCTCTGGGAGTAGCACCAACTATGGCTGGTACCAGCAGAAGGTCCCTGGCACTGGCCCCGTCACTGTGATCTATGAGAGCAGCAAGAGACCCTCAGGTACCCCTACGCGATTCTCCGGGTCCTACTCTGGCGGAACGGGCACGTTGACCATCACTGGGGTCCAACCCGAGGACGAGGCCGTCTATTTCTGTGGTGGCCGGGACAGCAGCAGCGGTAGCTATGGTGTCTGGTGACAGTGACTAATTCCAAGTGAGGGACACACTCCAAAATCAGAGGAAGGTTTTCAGCCCTTCTCCCTCCTGGCTGGCTGTGGTAGGGCTGAGCCAGGTTTCTCTGCTCTCTGCACAGCCATGGCTGTGAATGTCCCCCCTTTCATGTCCTGGAGGACTCCAGGTTTACTTTGTCTCCCCTGGTGACCATGTCCTCCTGTTGGTGCCTCCTTTCTGGGATGTGTTGGGCTGAGATCAGGTCCCCATGTTTACATGAGGCTTTTGTTGCTTCCATTCCCCTCTGACTGTGGCCTTGCCCGCCCTGCTGCTTGGGGAGGGCTGTGCTCATGGGGCACTGGCTGACCCCTGTCTTCTCCCCTCTCTCTTCTGATGGTCGTGCTGGTGGGAATTGATGCAGCTCAGGTACTCCAGACCTGTCGTGCAGCTGGTTGGTCTTGCCCTCAACATGTCTCGTCCTGTGGCTGGTCCTTTGGCCCAGAGAATTTGGGAGAATCCCTGTCATCCCCTCTGTTTGTCCTGCTCTGCTCCCTGGGCTCCCTGCTGGTTCAGGGCTGATGTCTACCCTGTGCTGGTCACCAGTGGTGACCAGTGTGTCCGTGTGAGCTGTTCTACTGTGTGACCAGGGGCTGCCTCAGCCAGGGTCGCACACAGAAGCCGTGACGGTTCTGGCAGGGGCTGGAGATGTCTCTGGACTTGGTGGAAGCTGTGGCAGGGGTGAGGGAAAGCACAGGCAGAGAGTTATCTTCCATGTTGTAGTCTCGGTTCCTCCTGTGCTGTCCCTGAGGTCCTTCTTGTCCCCACACGGTGTCAGTGTGGCCCCACATCACAGTCCTGACTTTGCCGGGGCAGCCAGGAGGCAAAGGGTCTTGGGGGGACGCCAGTGTGTCACCCCCTGGTGCAGGGCAGTCCCAGTAGACCCTATCTGTTTGGTATCACCCGGTCTCCATGTGCTGCCAGCCCCCTTCAAAATCTCACCTCCCTCCCGTTCTCTTGTGGCACTGAGCAGAGGCTGAGCTGTGGTGCCCTGGTTTGAAGCAGGACCTGGTTTTCTCGGCTCCTCTGTCACCACTGCTCAGCAGTGTGTGGCTAGCATGGCCGCCCAGAGGCCAGCAATTGCCAAGCCGAGCTGTGTGATCCAGAGCAGGTCTATGTGTCCTCATGCCAAGGTAGGGCTGTCCCCTGGGTGTGGGTGTCCCCTGTGCAGCAAGGACATGATCCTCCTGTGCAAGGGCTGGCACTTGGTGGGCCCTGGTTGAGCTGAGAGCTCCTCAGCTGTGTTGGGAAGGAGCAGGTGCCCAGGGAGCTGGCAGCTGAAGTGATCTTGGTGCTTTCGGTGGGACAGAGACAGACCTGTAGTGGGACAGGAGCTACCAGGAGGACAATGTGAGGCACATTTCCATGGAGGGTGGGGATTTAGAAAAGAGTTGGGTTCACAACACAGACCTATGGGCGTGGGGACACAGAGCTGGTGGGATCTTCTCCTCGTGGTGCTCACCCACATCTCAGGTGCCCTGGCCAGACTGGCTGTGCCCAACCAGGGCCTTTGGGGACAGGGTCCCCATCCAACTGCCCAGGGAGGGCTGTCCTCATAGGACACTGGCTGACCCTTGTCTTCTCCCCTCTCTCCTCTCCCTCTCCAGGTTCCCTGGTCCAGGCAGCGCTGACTCAGCCGTCCTCGGTGTCGAAGAACGTGGGAGATACCGTCCAGATCACCTGCTCTGGGAGTAGCAACAGCTATGCCTGGTTCCAGCAGAAGGTCCCTGGCACTGGCCCTGTCACTGTGATCTACAACAACAACAACAGACCCTCGGGCATCCCTACGCGATTCTCCGGGTCCAAGTCTGGCACCACGGGCACGTTGACCATCACTGGGGTCCAACCCGAGGACGAGGCCGTCTATTTCTGTGGTGGCTGGGACAGCAGCAGCAATGCTGTTGTAGTGACACAGGGAGATGGGGATGTGAGCTACAGGGGAGTTAAAAATGGAGATTTTTTTAACAGTGCCAGTGGGCCTTGGGCACATTTGTGTCTTCTCTGTCTTGCCATGTCTGTAAATGTCTACCCAAGTGTGCCTCATAGTGCAGGAGGTGACTCAGGGGTGGTGAGCACCTGGAGCTTTCCCTTCTGAAGGCAATGGCCTTGCCTTTTCCTCACCTTGCTGCCTCTTGGTCCTGGCAGCTCTGTCTTGCTGGTGCTGCCCATTCTCCTCACAGAGCCCCAGAGCTGGTATCTTGGGGTATCATCAGTGGTATCATGGCCTCTCAGTACAGGGGCCCTGTCCCACTGCCCAGGAAGGGCTGTGCTCCTGGGGCACTGGCTGACCCCTGTCTTCTCCCCTCTCTCCTCTCCCTCTCCAGGTTCCCTGGTCCAGGCAGCGCTGACTCAGCCGTCCTCAGTGTCGAAGAACGTGGGAGAAACCGTCCAGATCACCTGCTCCGGGGTTGACAGTAGCTATGATTATGCTGGCTGGTACCAACAGAAGGTCCCTGGCACTGGCCCTGTCACTGTGATCTACTATAACGACAAGAGACCCTCGAGCATCCCTACGCGATTCTCCGGGTCCAAGTCTGGCTCCACGGGCACGTTGACCATCACTGGGGTCCAACCCGAGGACGAGGCCGTCTATTTCTGTGGTGGTGTAGACAGCAGCAGCAATGCTGGTCAGGATCACGGTGATGCCAGTAGTATTTTTTCCCTCCTGTTCCCTGCAACACCTTCCCTGGGAGGGGAGGAGCTGCAGAGGGTAAGTAGAGGCTTCCCTTTTTCACTTCCACCTTTTCTGGCTCTGCCTTTGCTGGCTTTGGTATGCAGCTCTGTCTTTATTCCTCTTCCCTTCTCATGCCCGTGCTGTGCTGGAGGTACCCGCATGTACTCTGTCACACATAGTGTCCCCATGCAGCTCCTCACTACCTGGGGACCCCCTGCCCTGCAGCCCCTGGATGGGACCTGGCCCCATGCTGGGGCATGGGCAGGGCTGTCTCCAGACTGCCACAAATGCTGGGTGCCCACAGCTGGCCGTGTCCTGGGGCTGCCCAGCCTCAGTGACAGGGATGGGTGTCCCCAAGGGGTAGGGAGAGGATCCAGGCTCTGGCTACTCAGGGAGTGCCTGGGCTTGGGGCTGCCACCATGGTGTCCCATCTGTGTGCCTGAGGGCAGAGGAGTTCTGTAACTGTCCTGTTCTGCAAGGAGGGCCCTTCTCCTGGGACACATGCTGACCCCTATCTTCTCCCATCCCTCTTCTTCTCTGTGTCTCCAGGAACAGCCTCAATAACCCCGATGTGAATGTCTCCAAGAGTAACTACCTGGACCTCCTGCTCTAGGATCAACAGCAACTATGGCTGGTTCCAGCAGAAGGTCCCTGGCACTGGCCCTGTCACTGTGATCTACAACGACAACAACAGACCCTCGGGCATCCCTACGCGATTCTCCGGTTCCGTATCTGGCTCCACGGCCACGTTGACCATCACTGGGGTCCAACCCGAGGACGAGGCCGTCTATTTCTGTGGTGGCAGTGACAGCAGCAGCAGCTGGCCTGGTGTCTGGTGACAGCGACTAGCAGGATGTGAGACACAGGCTCGAAAGCTGAAGGAAGGTTTTAGCCCTTCTCTGTCCATGCTGAGCAGAGCTGTGGCTGTGGGGGTGAGGCTGGTGTCTGTCCCCTCTGCACAGCCATGGCTGTGAATGTCATCCCTTTCATGTCCCAGAGTACTGGAGGTGACTCTGTGGCTACAAGCCATTGTCCTTGTCCCTTTGAAAAACACAGGTTGGCCTTATTGCCCTTCCCACAGCCCATTGCTGCTGAGGACAGTGTCCTCATGCTGCTGCCAGATCTGCCTCTGTCCCAGGGTATATTTGACTGAGCTCAGCTCCTGAGATTTGCCTGTGACTGAGTCTGTCCTCCTCCATCTGTGGCCTTTCCTGTCCCACTGCCCGGGGAGGGCTGTGCTCCTGGGGCACTGGCTGACCCCTGTCTTCTCCCCTCTCTCCTCTCCCTCTCCAGGTTCCCTGGTCCAGGCAGCGCTGACTCAGCCGTCCTCGGTGTCGAAGAACGTGGGAGAAACCGTCCAGATCACCTGCTCTGGGCTTTACAGCAGCAGCAGCTATGCTGTTGGCTGGTCCCTGGCACTGCCCCTGTCACTGTGATCTACCAGAACGACAAGAGACCCTCGGGCATCCCTACGCGATTCTCCGGGTCCAAGTCTGGCACCACGGGCACGTTGACCATCACTGGGGTCCAACCCGAGGACGAGGCCGACTATTTCTGTGGTGGTGATGACAGCAGCGGTGCTGATCTTATTGTCACACAGTGCCACAGGCAGTCAAGAACTCAAGCGTTAAAGAGCTTGGTTTCATCTCCTCCTTCTTCTCAGCCAGGCAGGACCCTCTCAGCCATTGTTGGGGTTTTAGGTTTCCCTCCTGGTGTCCTTCCCCATGTTCCCCACATCTCAGGGTTTTCACTGTCCCCCCAGTGATGTGGCCCTGGCTGAGCTTGTCCCCCCTGCCCGATATCTGTGTGAGGGGCACAGGACCCTGGGAGAGTGTCAGGAGCTGGAACTTGCAGAGATGCCTGGAAAAAGCTTTGCCCCATTTCTGCTGCCCAGGCTGAGTGTTGCCTGGTGTCCTGCAATGTTGCAGCCACTGTGGGTGTGTGGGGATGGGGGTCTGGGCATTTGCCAGCCCACAGGAACCTCAGGGACCGTGGTGGGCAAGGAGAGCTCCTGCCTCAGCCCCTTGCATACCCATGGGTCTGGTTTAGCCACCCCCAGTGTCCATGTCCCTGGGGCAAACTGTCCAGATCTACTGTGGGAGGACCAACAATGTTTATGGCTGGTTCCAGCAGAAGGTCCCTGGCACTGCCCCTGTCACTGTGATCTACTGGAATGACAAGAGACCCTCGGGCATCCCTACATGATTCTCTGGCTCCAAGTCTGGCTCCACGGGCACGTTAACTATCACTGGGGTCCAACCTGAGGACGAGGCCACGTATTACTGTGGTGGTGTAGATAGCAGCTATAATGGTGACACAAAGCAATGAGGAAGTGATACAAAACCCTCTCATTATCACAGAGGCCAGTCAGGAGTCCTGGTTGTCCCTATCTGATGGTTGGAGCAGGTCCCTGCCATGGCCTTGCCCTTTCTGCCCTGTGCTGCAGTTGACTGTGCCTGGTGTGACTGGTCAGCCATGCCTTAGAGCCCAGGTCTGTGCCCATCCCATGTCATTTGGGCTGGATATGTCCCCAGCAGCCCTGTCCCTGTCCTGTGTGACCGGGCCAAGGTCCCCTGTGCTCCCCAGCTGGCACCCAGGACCCTGTCGGCTGCCTCCCTGCTGTCCCCCTGGCCGGGCTGCACCAGGAGCCCCCGGGGCGTCCCTCCAGGGGGGTTCAGCCCTGGAGAATCTGCAGCCCCAGAGCTGAGAGGAGGGGACATGCTGGTGCTGGGAGCTGGATCAGAGCTGGGTCCAATTGACAGCCCCATCGGCGTGGGGACACGTAGCTGGTGGGATTGCACCATGGCCTGGGCTCCTCTCCTCCTCGCGGTGCTCGCCCACCTCTCAGGTGCCCTGGCCAGACTGGCTGCGCCCGACCAGGGCCTTTGGGGACAGGGTCCCCGTCCTGCTGCCCGGGGAGGGCTGTGCTCCTGGGGCACTGGCTGACCCCTGTCTTCTCCCCTCTCTCCTCTCCCTCTCCAGGTTCCCTGGTCCAGGCAGCAGTGACTCAGCCGTCCTCGGTGTCGAAGAACGTGGGAGAAACCGTCCAGATCACCTGCTCTGGGCTTAGCAGCAGCAGCAGTGACTATGTTGGCTGGTACCAGCAGAAGGTCCCTGGCACTGCCCCTGTCACTGTGATCTATGAGAGCAACAAGAGACCCTCGGGCATCCCTACGCGATTCTCCGGTTCTGCATCTGGTGGAACGGCCACGTTGACCATCACTGGGGTCCAACCCGAGGACGAGGCCGTCTATTTCTGTGGTAGCTACGACAGCAGCGGTACTGGTGCCACGGTGACACAGAGCGATGGGGAAGTGATACAAAAACTTCCCGCCATCACAGAGAGGACTTAAGAGTCTCTGCTGTCCCCCTTTGATGGTTGGAGCAGGTCCTTGACATGGCCCTGTCCTTGCAGCTCTGTGCTGCAGGTGGCTGTCTGGTGTCCCCTCTCAACCATCCCTTAGTGGCCCAGGTCTGTGCCTGTCCCCTCTCATTTGCAGAAGGGATGTATGTGTCTTGGGAACATGCTGTTCTCTATGGCCATGTCAACCATTCCTGAGGTCCAAGCTGAGGCAGAAGCTGTCTCTCACTGTGCTGGGTGGGACACTGGTCCTGGTCAGAGACATTGTGACTCCCAGCATGGTGAAAATGCAACCCAGACCCAGTGTTGGCCCAGGGCCCCTGATTGCCACTAGCTGCTGCTGCTGCTTGGACTGGGTGGTGGAGCAGCCCAGGGGTCTGCGAGGTGGCTCCTGCCTTGGGGCACATGCTCTGCTCCAGCCAGTCCCCTCTGTGCTGTCTGCAGGGAGGCAGACCCCTTGCAGCCCTGCCCTGCCCCTCAGGCCTCAGTGTATTGGGCACCCTGGGAAGGGCAGTGTCAGGGACAGGGAGGGTCACTGGCCTGTGGGCATTTCCTATGGGTTCAGCCGTTCTTGGGCTGGGCTCAAGGCTGCCAAAAGTGGTGGTGATCCCTGTCCCCTGGGTCAGAGCAGGGCTGGCTGGGGCCTGCCCCGATGGCTGTGAGCAGAGCCCCTGTGCTGCCCCAGCTCTGGCAGAGTTTGCCCAGTGCTGACCCCTTGGGCTCTAGTTCAGCTCATGGGTAGGCATGGCTGGAGCCTGGAGAACTGGGACGAGCAAAAGTTTTGAGGGATGAGGCCTGGGTAGGCAGGGGAAGACCCAGGGCAGAAAAGCAGCAAAGCAAGAGGGTATTGCTGCTGCTGGGGCTGGAGGTGCCTCTGGAGATCATCCCACTCCCTGCTTGAAGCTAGATTGGCTGCTGCAGGTTGGCCACAGCCTGTCCAGCTGGGTTTTGGGTGTCTCCCAGGATGGAGACTTTACCACACTCTGTGCAACCCATTCCAAGGATGTGTTTGACTGTCCTTGCAACAGAAAAATGTTTCTTCTTCGTTTAGACAGATTTTCCTGTGTTTCAGCTGGTGCCCCTTGCCTCTAGTGCTGTCAGTGGACACCTCTAAGAAGAGCCTGGGTCCATCTTATTTCCTGCCCCACAAAGATATAATGTTGATAAGATGCTCCTGAGGATCCCGGCCTTCACAGAATCACAGAATGATACAGGGTTGGAAGGAACACCTGGAGATCATCTAGTCCCCCCCCCGGCCGTAGCAGGGTCACTCAGAGTAGGTTGGAATGTCTCCAGAGGCAGAGACTCCACCACCTCTCTGGGCAGCCTGTGGTTTGCCTCAGCCACCCCAGCATGGGCTTTCTCTCTCCGTATGAGTGATGCTTTGAGTCTGTTGTCATCCTCGGGCCCTTCTCTGGCTTTGCTGCCGTCTGTCCCCATCCCTGGCTGGGAAAACCAGAGCTACACATGGTGCTGGGATGAGCCTCTGGGTGCTTGAGCCGAGGGGAAGGATTCTCTCCCCAACTGCTGCCAACACTCCCACTAAAGCAGCCCATGGGTGCTTTACTAGCCCTGGTATGACTTGGTGTCCTCCCAGCACACCCAGGGCCTTTTCTGCCTCAGGGCTACCAGCTGCTCAGCCCCAGCGTGCCCAGGCAAGGTTTTCCACCCCAGGGGCAGGGGGGTGCATGGCTGCTGTGAGAGACAGGGCAAGGGCAGTGCTGCAGGGCCTTGGGTGCATCATGGAACGGCCAAGGACTGTGACAGGCCTGGGACACCCGTAGGGGGGGAAGATGCCAAAAGTGGGGTGAGGACTGCTGGGCTTTGGCACCGTCTGGCCCCGTCACTGGGCACTGTCAGAGCCTCCTGCCCAGCGCCTGGCTCTCCCACAGCCCATGGCCCTGCAGCCACTCACCTCGGGCTGGGGACAGGCGGTGGCACCTTTGGGGCTCTGAGCTGGGACACGTCTCCGTGTCTCTGCTCCGTGACTGGGGTCAAGCCCCGCTGCATCTGGGGTGGTGGGGCTGGGCGGGAAGCGGGCAGGGAGGTGGGGAGAGAAGAGGGGGCAGGATCCAACCCCAAGCGCGGGCTCAGATTTGCATGGAGGGGCCGNAGATCACCTGCTCTGGGCTTAGCAGTAGCAGTTATGCTGGCTGGTACCAGCAGAAG
>VZTM01027234.1:60678-71715 GCA_013400555.1 Jacana jacana | reverse complement strand
GCCCGCCGTGCGCCATCCGCGCGTCTCCTTTGGGAAGCGTTTCCCTGTCCCCGGCCGCTGGCACCGGGCCGTGGGAGCGGTGACAGATGGCACCGCGTGCCCGCCTCCCCGGGAAGCCACAACAAGAGCCGCAGCAGCGCGGCAGTGACGGGCGCTGAGCCTGGCGGGGAGCAGGATGGATCCCGGTGCTTGGGTGGGTGAGAACAGACTGGGATGGTGCCAGACACCAGTGAGGGCTGTTCCTGGCGACCTGGTGACCTCAATGACCCCCCCATGTCAGCATGTGGAGGCTCCTGCAGGGACCCTCCTGCTCAGCCCAGCCCAGAAACCCACCAAGATTTGGGACCATTTATGGCACGAGGTCTCCCAACCAACTCGTTCTACCCCCACCCAACCCAACACAACCCAACCCGAGCTTACCTGACCCCACTGCTGGACTCACCAACACCAACACCAACACCACAAGCTTTCAAGACCTTCATTAAACCAGCTTTGCCCCAGTTCCTCCCCAGCAGGTCCCTCAGAGCTAATTGCACTGCAGAGGTGGGAGCAGGGCTGGGGAGGGCTCAGGACCCCTCTCCCCCAGGTGCTGGTTGGGGGCAGAGGGTGGTGGGGGATGTCCAGCACCACAAACTCTCCTGTCCTTCAGCCTGGCTTGACAAAACAGCCCCCAGGGGAGGCTGGAGCTGCTCCTGCAGCGTCAGTAATCCCTCTTCCTCCGGCATCCTTTTATCCCGAGGTTTGGAGGAGGAGAAGGCCTGAAGAGGGGAGCAGCTGCGGGAGGAGATAACAGACTTCTGAGGCTCTTTGATTCAATAATAACTTTTATTCAAAGAGTGCGTTAATACTGATGGTCCAGCTTTGCCCCCGATGAGTCAGCTCTGCCCTCGGGCCGAGGACGCAGCACCAGGAGCAAGAGGAGCTCCAGCACCCAAAGCTCCTTCAGGACTGAGCCGGAGCATCCGAGCGAGGAAGAGGGACAGAAGCAACAGAACACGACCCCAGCGAGGCTTTGGGCCTTAGCCCTCAGTGCTGAGCCCTGCAGGAAGGGCAGCTCGAGGAGGAAAAAGAAGACAAGACCCCGGAGAAGGCAGCCTCCTGCTGCAGGAGCCAGTCCCAGGCAGGGGTGAGAGGGGCAATGGCCCCCACACCCTGTCCTTCTACAGCGGGCTCCATCCACAGCACAGCCCCTACGGGCACCTTCCCCGTCTGCAGGTGGGGAGGGACGAAGGGTACAGCTCCAGGTTCTGCTCCTCTTCCACTGCTTGGCAAGACGAAGCTCAAGGGGCAAGAGCTGGCAGGCTCCTCCACAGCAGGACACGGGAAGGTCTCCCAGACCCCATCTGCTCCACGTCTGGAGGCAAGAGTCCACAGTTTAGAGAAAGTCAAGTCTCTTCTTGCTCAAAGGGAGAAGAGGACAAAGCCCCTCTCCCTCGTTGCCCAGAAAAGAAGGGTTCTCTTCTTCTTCCGAGGCTGCTGTTCCAGACCTTCTCCAGGGTTTGCTCACAGCCAAGCCTGAGGGGTCCAGGCCCTTCTTGTGCCCCCACCTCTGGGGCAGCCCCCCAGCTCACCACTGCAGCAGCAGGGCCGGAGCTGCAGCCCCACCACAGAGGGGTCTGCTCCTGCCGCGGGGGCATCATCCACGTGGGAGAAAAATAATAGTCAGACCAGCATCTTCAAATTAACAAACTGTAATTTTTTTCTCCAAAGATACATTTTCCATACACATCCATCATACACTGTAACAAAAAAAAGCAGTGTACATGAAATAAGAAAATAAATTAAATCCATAGCATAGGTAAGGAGGACGCTCTAGACTGGAGTAGAGTCGAAAGTTTCCAGCGATACAAGAGGCTCAAAAGTTTGTTTTAACAAGAATGCCTGCTAGCAAGGGTCCAGCAAGTGTTTTAGGTCAGTCCAACTGCTTAAACAGTTTTATTTAGAGTTTTTTTTTAAACAGCCATTATTGTCCTGCAACAGGCAGAGCTATTACATCCTGGGAGAAAGCCAAGAGGCATCGTTAAGATCCAAGTAGAGCATCCAGAAGACAACCAGGGTTGGTCCCGCAGCATCCGCGCTAGCCGTCCTCCTTGGGCGGCGTGTACCAGCCTGGGAGGGGAGGAGAGAGCTGTAAGGGACAGAGCTGCTGCAGGGACATCAACCCAGGGCTGGAAAAGCAGCAGCACAAGCTCTGCCAGGGGCCACGTCTCCCAGAGCACCCGGAGGCTTTTCCTCTGGGGTTACTTCCCAAGACCAGCCAACAACGTGTGTCTCCAGTCAGAGCCAGAGGAGCTCAGGGTGGCTCAGAGGGGCTGCAGCCCCGCACTCCTCAGCTGCCACCACTGTCTCACTCCAGACCATCCCTGCACTTGGGGCAGGAAAAGCTCAAGCAGCTCCTTGGGGACATTTCAAAGAATCCTAGAATCATTGTGGTTGGCAGAGACCCTTGGGATCCTGGAGTCCAACCATCAGCCCCACTCTACATGTTCTCCCCTACACCAGATCCCCCAACACCACAGCTCATCNTCCAGGCCCTTCCCCAGCTCCGTGTCCCTCCTCTGCCCTCGCTCTAGCCCCTCCAGATCTCTCTTGGGTTGAGGTGCCCAGAACTGGACACAACACTCAAGGGGTGGCCTCCCCAGAGCTGAGCACAGGGGGACCATCACCTCCCTGCTGCTGCTGGTCACAGCAATTCTCATACAAGCCAGGATGCCCTTGGCCTTCTTCTTGGCCACCTGGGCAGACGTTTGGCCCGGAGCAGCGAGGGGAGAAGGCAGGCCCCCTCCCTCAGCACTTACCATTTTTCTCATGGATCTGAACCAGGGATTTGTAGGACTGCTGCGCCCTTGTCAGGCTGTACTGGTTCTGCAAGGGAAGACAGGGGGGACACGGGGGGACGGGACGGACATCAGTCTGGCTGCAGCCTGGCACGAGCTGCCCCACACATTGTCCCTTCCCCCCCTACTGCCCACCCCTGCCCTGGGTTGTCTCCCCCCAACCAGGTCCCACCTTGTTGGCTCCAAACTGTACTCGCGCTTTCCCTTTCACCAGAGTGGCGCTGATCTGCATGATCACCGACTCGATGGAGTAGGCGCTGCTCCAGCCCTGAGGGACACAGTGAAACGGTGAGGGCAGCACCGACAGGATCCCCTACACCCTGGGTGGGTGTGTGTGGGGGGAAGGGCAAAAAGCACCCCCCTCCTCCACCCCAAGCCTGGCACAGGCACAGCAAAGCCACAGCGGGGAGCTGCCAGCCTGGATTCTGGTGCCAGTAGGACCCAAGCAGAATCACAGCATCTTCATGGTTGGAAAGGACCTTTGAGACCATCAAGTCCAACCAGGAAAAACAAACAAACAGACAAAACACCCCACAAACACCCACCTCCCCCCCCCAAAAAAAAACCCCACCATAACAACCACCACCACACCCTACAACCTTGGCCACTAAAGCGTGCCCTGAGGTGCCACATCTACAGGTCTCTTAAACCCCTCCAGGGATGGTGACTCCACCACCTGGTCCAGGGCCTGACCACCCGCCCAGTCAAGTCTTTCTTCCTAAGATCTAACCTGAACCTCTCCTGCCCCAACTTCAGACCATCTCCTCTGCTCTTGTCGTTATTCCCCTGGGAGAAGAGGCCAAAACCCACCTCTCTGCACCCTCCTGTCAGGTCCTTGGAGAGGACAAGGAGGTCTCCCCTCAGCCTCCTCTTCTCCAAACTCAACCTGCCCAGCTCCCTCAGCCTCTCCTCACAGGACTCCTTCTCCAGACCCCTCACCAGCTTGGTGGCTCTCCTCTGGACACGCTCCAGCCCCTCAATGTCCTTCTGCAGTGAGGGGCCCAGAACTGAACACAGCCCTTGAGGTGAGGCCTCACGGGTGCCCACTTCAGAGGCACCATCACTTCCCTCCTCCTGGTGGTCACGCTGCTCCTGACACAGGCCAAGGTGCTGTTGGCCCTCTTGGCCACACTGCTGGCTTGTGTCTACCACCCCCAGGTCCTTTTCTGCTGGGCAACTCTCCAACCACTCTTCCCCCAAGCCTGTAGCATTGCCTGGGGTTGCTGTGACCAAAATGCAGGACCTGGTGCTTGGCAGAGGGCACACCCAGCACAAGAGGCTGAAACCACCCTGCTGGCACCCACTGCGCCCCACGCAGCCACTGGGACCCACCTGCTTTGTAAGTAGCTCCATGCAGATGGCACCACCACCTAGAACGTACCTTGGGGAAGGAATGAGGCCAAATTACATCAGAGATGGACACAGCCTCCCCCACCCACTGTTCCAGAGATGAGCACTGCTCTGAGATGGAAGAAATACCCACTCCCCCACTCCAAAAATCCACCCTCCCCACACCTCTCCCCCCATATCTGCTTCCCCTGGGGAGCTCCTACAAACTCAGATCAGGAGGTGACAGGACTGTGCAGCACTGGAGACCTCAGTGACTGGAGACAAACAGCTACTTACCCCCCTGACAGCACCGGGGACACGACCCTTACGAACGGTGGATCAAAAGGAAAGTTATCCTGGAACAAGAGGAGGGAAGCAAAGCTGCTGAGAAACAGCTTCTCAGAAGACCCAGCGGGTGTCAAGGAGAGGGAGGCACGAGAAGCCTTACTTTAAAGGAGAAGTTTAGGAGGATGAAATCTGTTCCTTCTTTCTCTTTGAGGATCTGGAGATCATTGTGCAAAGCGCTATCCTCGTCAACCCTGCCGAAGGAAAAGCCCCGAGGGTCAGAGTCGAGGGCGTGCACCTCACGTCCGCCGCACTCACGGCCACCGACCCCCCCCGCAGCCACCGTACCTGCACGCCCGGGCCACCACGGGGCTCTCACCCAGAGGGCAGCGACAGCACGGGCTGCCAGCATTCTGCTCCCGCTTTGCAGAGGCCATCACACCCTCTTTGCATGCTGCCAGCTCAAAAATAAAGACTGCCTGGCCCCCAGGAAGAGGCAGCAGAGGTGTCTGGAGGGTGTGAAAGCTCAGGGTTTTGCCTGATGCACCTCTTCCAGGACTCTAGGAACAGCAGACAGACTTGCAGAGCCCTCAGATTATCTCATCTTTCTCTGGAGGTGCCATCTCCTTTCTGACGCGGGGACAGCAAAGGAGCTGCCTGAGAGAGGCTAACCCAAGGTCTGCCTGGTGCTCCCTGCCCTGCCCACTGCCCCTCTGGCTCACAGGCACCTTTTGGTCCCACCACAGTTGTGTAATCCCAAGCTGTTGCCACCTACTTCAGGAGTTTGACGTTCCAATCGTACAGGCTGTCGTTCACGAGTTCAACTGCATAGTATCCTGCAAGGAGGAGAAGGGGGGGGGGGTCACCACGGGGGAAACTGAACAAGGGGTTGAGGTACTTCAAGATTCCAAAACCCCTCAGCCCTCCAGCATCCCCTCAGCCTGGCACAGAATCCCCCCCCAAATCCACATATATCCAGAGGGACCATCCTGGGGGCAGCAGTTTTCCTACAACTGCTCTTTCCCCAGCCCTTGAGCTCAGGGAATGGGGAGGAGCATCTCAAAGCCAGGCAACCCTCCCACCCACTGCACCCTCCTCGCTTCCTTCCAGCACTGGCGGTGCCCAGAGCCGGTATCCCAGTTTTGCTTCCTCTTGACAGAACCACAATAACTGAAAGCTGGAGATCCTCAGCTGAGCACACCAGCTCTAAGGCCCATTAGGTGCCACCCAGAAGGCCGGCCCCTCCCTGGGGTGTGTCCCCCCCCAGCACTTACCGCCCTTGAAACTTGGTGATCGGTAAATATCCCTGAGCTCCTTCATTAGCCGGTCGGTGGCCTGCACAGACCCAGACACTGCACCCTGTGAGGGATTTGGGAGGAGGGAAGTGGCTCTGTTACGCTGTGTCCACTGCAGCCATCGCTCTACGACTCCCACACCCCAGCTAGAACTCCCCCTCCAGCCCCTAAACCCGACCTTACCATATCCCTCAGCTCTGTCTTCCCCTTAGCCCTGCAGAAACTTCCCCTGCCCAAAATATGCCCCCCTCCCAGGCCTCTGTGCATTCTCAACTGTGTGGAAATCATGTCCCAGGGATACAAAAGCACAACCCACCGGCCACCTCCATGGCCCAAAGCAAAGTGCAGCCCCGGGGAGCAGAGGGGAACCCCAGGTCTCACTGCAGGAAGGCTGCCCCATGTCCCACAAATGCCCCAGGGACTCCCGAGGCCCACACTTACTTCCCTGAGCTGCAGAGACTGTTCACAAACTCCTCTGTCACCCCCTGAGAGCCACCGCTGTTCCTCTGGCCAGAGACAGATGGCCCCTTGCTTTAGGGCCAGCAGGCACCTCCACTGCTCTTGCCCTCCTCTCCCTCTGCTTCCCCAACCTCCCCGCCTGCCAGGCGACACGTACATTTAAGTAATCTTGCCTCTGGTTCTTTTTTATTTTCTCTAAAATGGCCAGGTTTTCCTTCCCAATGCCTTCATCCTCCGTCTTCTTCCCGTCTGCCGGCTCTTCCTCTTTCATTTCATAGTGGTCCAAGTCCTCGGTGTCCTGGGAAGGGGAGAGGAGAGTCAGCAGATGTGCTTTTCCTCCTCCCTGCTCCGAGCACTGCCCTGAACCAGGAAGAATTCCTGGTGCAACTCTCCCTTCCCTGGGAAGTCCCAAGCCCTGACCTGAGGCACAAACCGGGTGGAGAAGACACAAGGGCTGGGCAAGCTCAATGAAGAGGTTTTGGGCCCCGAGTCCCCGCTGCCCTCCCTTGACAAAGCCAGCAGAATCTCTTTCTGGTATCAAACTGGGCTCCTACAGGCTCTTTGTGCAGGGGGATCCTCCCTGCCGAGCCTCATGCCCCTTCATCATTAGCCATTAATCTCTGAGCGAGCCCCACTAACGAAGGGCAGCCCCAGGCTCAGGCAGCCCCACACCACAGAGAGCCCCTGGAGAGTGAGAGCAATGCCTGGAGTCCCGCAGCGCTGCTGGGCCACACTGTCCCCCCTTCACCACCAAAAACCCAGCAGGGACACTGGTCACCAGCAGCACAAGAAGGAGAGACCCTCACAGACAAAGCTGGGGGGCACAGGACGTTTTCCCCTCCAAAAAAGGTGTCATTTCACAGCGTTTCTGGAAGCTTTTCGTACATCAGCTCAGCCTTTCACCCCACAGCCAGCACCCCCCCAGTGCTCCCCCCAACTCCAGCAGAGGCTCTGCCCCTCAACTCTCCCCACAGCAACGCTCCTCAGGCTGTTGTGGGTGAGACCCCAATGTCAATAACCATTAAGAACCAGTCACAGGGGAAGCTGCCTGTGGATGGCTTGGGGGTACACGCAGCTGGTGTTAAATCCTCCAAACCCACGTTTCACTTCGGCCTCCCCAGGCTCCCCGCTGCTATTCTGGCTGAGGAGCATTTTTGGAAGGGCTTTGACATTTTTAGCCCATGGTGGGGGAAAATAGATCCTCCTAGAAAAATCCCTCCAGTGGATTAACCCGGGTAAAGCATCTCAGCCCCAGGGCACGGCTCTGCTGCTCCCAGCAGGAGCCTGGTCCCTGCTCAGGGGGGCAGGGTGTTAGCAGAGAGCAGCGAGGGGGAACACTCAGTTCCTGAGGATTTCCAGCCCCTGGAAGCACAAGGACTCACACAAGTCTGCCCTGAAGCAGCCAGTCTGCAGATACGCCGAGTTACACTGGTACCAGTTTAAGCCTCCTTGTTTTTTTTCCAGGACCCCAGCAAGGGCCGGCCTTGATTTAGCAAGCGATTAATTTTGCTACTATTCTTCTTATTCTCCTTAAAATGCCCACCAAGTGCCAGGTGTGACCTGCCCCCAGAGGCTCTGCGGAGCCGCTGACTCGCTGCCCGCGCGGCACCACTAAACGTCACCATGGAGATTGAAGATTATTCCACCCACTTCCAGCCATCTCTAAACCACAAACCCAACAGCCCAAGCTCGTGGGTTTTGCAGCACAAGAGTCTCAGCCCGCAGCGAAGTATGGCTGCCTCTGCCGCTCCTGCCCACTCGCGCTCCCGGCCGTCCTGCCTAATCCCAGAGTCACGGAATCCCAGGGGTTGGAAGGGACCTGGAAAGCTCCTCCAGTCCAACCCCCTGCTGGAGCAGGAACACCCAGAGCAGGGCACACAGGAACGCCTCCAGGCGGGGTTGGGATGTCTCCAGAGAAGGAGACTCCACCACCTCCCTGGGCAGCCCCTGCCAGGCTTCCCTCACCCTCACCATGAACAAGTTCCTCCTCATACTGAAGTGGAACCTACTCTGTTCCAGCTTGCACCCATTGCCCCTTGTCCTGTCACTGGGTGTCACTGGGAAGAGCCTGGCTCCATCCTCCTGACACTCACCCTTTCCAGAGTTATCAACATTCATGAGGTCACCCCTCAGTCTCCTCTTCTCCAAGCTCAAGAGACCCAGCTCCCTCAGCCTTTCCTCCTCTGGGAGATGCTCCACTCCCTCCAGCATCTTGGTAGCCCTGCCCTGGACTCTCTCCAGCAGTTCCCTGTCCTTCTGGAACTGAGGGGCCCAGAACTGGACACCATATTCCAGATGGGGTCTCACCAGGGCAGAGCAGAGGGGGAGGAGAACCTCTCTCCACCTACTGACCACCCCCCTTCTGATACACCCCAGGATGCCCTTGGCCTTCTTGGCCAGGAGGGCACAGTGCTGGCTCATGGCCATCCTGCTGCCCACCAGGACCCCCAGGTCCCTCTCCCCTACGCTGCTCTCCAACAGGGTCACAGTCATCCTGCTGCCCACCAGCACCCCCAGGTTCCTCTTTCCTACACTGCTCTCAAATCCTCTCTGCAGGTCTCCTATTTTCACTGTGTGATTTCCCCACCAGCAGCAGCAACCCAGAAACCCCATCACTCCTGAGCAAATTCCAGGCTCCAGGGCAGAGCAACAGACCAGAAACTGCACAAGGGGCCCTGCTCTCAGCCCATCTGCTCACCTTTGGAGGCCACAGCTACACCCCTCAGCTGCTGCAGTCCCCTGGGCTTTGTGAACACCTCACTCCCACCCGTGGCTCAGGACCTGGGTCCCCAGCAGCAGAAGGCTGGGGACTGGGACAACCCAGTCTTTAAGGCCTACATGGGGCAAACAGGCGGCTCTTCCCTGTCTGGGCTCGAGCGGCTCCTCCCAGACACGATCCCTGTGCCCTCACACCTTTCAGCGGGCATCTCCCTGCGCTCAGCTCTTCACCCTGCTTCCTCATGAGCCAGGTGGCACTTACCTCTGGCATTTCTTCATCTTCCTCTTCAGAGGACACCTCTTCCTGTGTGCTCTGCAGGGAGAAAAGTACAGAGGTGAAGATGGCCCAGTTGGAGCAATGCTCTAGGGCCTTCCCAGCACTTTTGAGGTAAATTCCTGAGGTTAAACAGGGATTTACATGCAGAACCAAGTTAAAAGCAGAGCAAAGTCAAGAACCTTTAAAGGAAACTACATCAGAGCAACCAAACAGCACCAAGGGCGATGGATCCACCCTGGAGAGAAGAGATCAACACCTCCCCATGCTGCCTTCCTCCTTCGGGGGTTTTGAAGCCTCAGCCTCTCAAGCCAACTCCAGGGAACTCATTTTAGGAGCTCCAAAAGTCTTCACCCGAGTCACTCACCGGTTCTGCCGGCAGAGGCTGGTCCAACATTTCAACATCTGGATGTTGGGGGAGGTTGTAAAGTTTGCACAGGTCAGAGATTATTCGCTTCAGGTGCTGCAGAAGCTGTTGGGAGAGCATCTCTGTCAGAGGAGCGCAGGGACCCATGTGTCAAGCCAAGCCTCAGCCACCCCAGCGCTGCAATGCCCCAGGGGACACTCTGAGCAGCCACAGACATGGAGCAGGGAAACCCCACCTCAGCATCACGCCCGAGAGAAGTCACAGACGCTCAACTGACGCTCCCAAACGTCCTGAGCCCTGATGAGGCCATGCATCCTTCTGGCCTTGGGTGGCAAGTGGGGACCATACCCTCCCGAAGCAGCCAGCCCCTGGCACCCCCCTGTCCCTGGGCAGTGCCCTCTCACCAGTGTATTTCCTTTCCTGACTTCCACCAGCCTCTCCAGGATAGCAGCCAGGTTCGGATCGTCCGACTCCACAGACCATATCGGGGGAACGGCTGGATAAGCCTCCTGGGGAGAAGGAGAAGGTGCTGTTTGAGCCACAACTGCCACTGTCCCACCAAGGCAGCCAGCAGGGGGGTCAGGCAGGACAGGGGAGCTGCAGCCCCGTGTCTCCTGCCAAGGGCTGCCTCCAGACTGCAGAGATCATGGGCAGAGAGGCCCATGGGCAGCAGCATCCACCCTCCAGGCTAATGCTGAGGCCGAGGGCAAAGCACAGCCCCGCTCCAGCCTGGCTGGTTGGGCTCAGCTCTGCGCCACATCCCCCCCACACAGCAGAGTCCTGCGGGGAACAGGGAGGACGGTGACATTTTGGCCACCCCTTAGATCTCCAGGGACTTTTGAGGTGAGAAAGCAGCTCAGGCAGGACACCGAGGGTGTTTCACGCTGCTCCATGTGCCTCCTGCCTCACCAGCTCTGGACTGGGAGTGATGGGTGGAGGAGAATTGGGGCCAGAGACCGAGCAGCACCTTTAATCCAGGCCAAAGCCACCGGCAGCCTCTGACCCTGCTCCCGAGCCCCCCTCTTTGGAAAACCCCACAGAATGTCCCTGCTGGAGGCTCTCCCTGCTCCTCACCAGTGCCCACAGCATCCTGCCATGGGGGACAGGGCCTACACCCCACTGCGAATCGACCCCCAGCCAGGAACACCCCAAAAAGCCAGGCAGGAGCCAGAGCGGAGGCAAAGAACCCGACACGGGGGTGCTGCTGCTCAGGGCCACCCGGGAACTCCCCCCAACACCCCGGGGAGGCACGGGGGGCAACCAGGGGAGGCACGGGGGTGACAAGGCAGCTCCCCCCTCTCCTTCCTCCAGGGTGCAGCCCCGGGTTGGTTCTGCTGGGAGACACATCCCGGTGAGGGGAGCCCCCGCGGAGCCCGGGGGCCGAGCACCCCGCTCACACGGGCACCGGGAGGGGAGGTGGCCGGAGGCAGCTCCCCCCGCAGCCGAGCCCCCGGCTCAGCTCGCCCCAAGGCC
>VZTM01027234.1:34154-47960 GCA_013400555.1 Jacana jacana | reverse complement strand
ATCCCAGTCCCTCTGCAGAGCATCCCTGCCCTCATGCAGATCCACACTCCGACCTCACTTGGCGTCACTTGCAAACTCCCTGATGGTGCTCTCTAGATCCCTGTCCAGATCACCAATAAAGACATTAAACAGCAACGGCCCCAATTTTGAGCTCTGAGGAACACCAAGCTGAAGGCAGGGTATTATTAGCACAACCCCACAATGACTGGTTTTTTCATGGCTGCTTCTGGCTGGGGATGGGGAAAACCTTTTGAGATCTCCAACAGAGTCAAGGACCAAAGAAAAAACATGCAGCTTCACAGAGACTCCCTGGAGCAGAGCCTGGGCAGGGATTTATTTTGCAAGGTGAAGTGGAGCCCACTGCTGCCATCATGGGCTCTGCCGTGCTGGAGCAGCCACCAGTGTCCAGATGAAGAGCCAGAGCACAATCCCCTCCTTTAGAGCTTGCCAGGGACCTGCCCTCAACACCTCCCAGTGCTGAGACACACCAAGAGCAGCGGGAGCAAGCAGCTGGCCTCGCTCTTTGTAACAGAAGGGTGGGTTTGTCCAACTTCCCCTCACTTTAGCTTAAAAAAAAAAAAGGCAAACAAACCCCAAACCAAGTGCCACATGGAATGGTTACAAAGAAAAGAGAACAATGGGGTGGTTTGGTCGGGAAAACCCTTTCCAGGCGACGAAAAGCGGATCCCTGACTTATCAATGCGAAGGCATTCGGTCCGTTTTCCTGAAGCCTTTGCTACCCAGAGGCAGAGAGGCCCCAAGGAGACCTGGGCTGGGCTGCAGGTTCCCCAGCAGCTCAGAGCTGTGCTGGGAGCTGGCATGGTGTGTGCCACCCAAGTAGCCTCTTTAAGCACATCAGACACAGCCCTTGGGCGCTTGGGTGAGGTTCCAGCCTGGTACTAACTTGGGCACCATTCAGGCATGGCCCTTCCTTATGAGAAATAACTTCCCTCTGTTTAACAACACAGGGGTAAACAGCAGTGTTAGAGGATCACAGCTCTGTCCCTCTAGGAGGGGTCAGCACCTCCTGGCTGACTCCTCTCCTTCAGGTTTCCCCCTGTCTCACCTCACAAAGCCTCTTCGAGAAATGATTTCTGCGTGACAGTCATTCACCGTCTCCCCCTTCAAGCTCAGCTCTTCTCCTTTCACACAGCGGTTACCTGAAACACAACAAAAAAGGCAAGTGGCAAAGTCACCACTCTGCTTCATGGGAAGAGGGAGAGTCTCATCTAGGCCAAGTTTTCCTCCTTTGGGCTCCTGAGCAGCAGCAGCAGCACCCCCTGACTGTGAAATCATCATCCTGATCCAAGCAGTTAGGAAAATAAAGGGACAAAGGGCACACACCACCTCAGGGACAGCAGGGACTTAACCTGCCGCGGGCTTAGGGGCAGCATCCCTTCTGGAGTGCTTTCCCACCCACTGCTGTTGGGAGCTGTGGCAGAAGGGAGCTCAGGGAGGTGGAGCTGGAGGGTGCAAGGAGTCCATGCTGTGATGCACAGAGCAGTGCCCGGCAACGCAAGCACGGCTGAAGAGCAATACAGCCGCGGGCACGTTCACTTTGTTCCCTCTCTCTAACCAGATCAACTGGTGACACTTCAGATCACTGGTGACACTACCCGAGCCCCAGAAACACATCTTGCTCCCTGCAGGAGCCCATGGCAAGAGCTGTTCCCTCCTCCCAGCTGACAGGGAAGCGAGAGCTCGGCAGAGGCTGGGACGTGTCCCGTTCGTACCCGTTCCGATGCTGACCACCGCTCCCAGGCCCGTGTTTCCTTTCCGCATGATGATGGCAGCCAGGATCTTCCTTCCCAGCAGGTTGTGCTGGATGCGAGCGGTGAGGGTGTTGAAGCACCGGTGGCTCAGCATGGCCATCTGATCGTGCAGGGTGCTGCCACTCACGGGGAGCTGCGGCGGGGACAGGAGAGCAGGATTGCAAAGAGCCCACGAGCAGGTCACAAAGCGGCTGGAGAAGCAGCAAACCTGAAGCCCAGGTGTCCCAGCAGGAGGCAGGAACACAAAATACAAGCTACAGGCAGCTGGGTCTCTTGAGCTTGGAGAAGAGGAGACTGAGGGGTGACCTCCTGAATGTTGATAACTCTGGAAAGGGTGAGTGTCAGGAGGATGGAGCCAGGCTCTTCCCAGTGACACCCAGTGACAGGACAAGGGGCAATGGGTGGGAGCTGGAACAGAGGAGGTTCCACTTCAAGATGAGAAACTTGTTCAGGGTGAGGGAACCCTGGCAGGGGCTGCCCAGGGAGGTGGTGGAGTCTCCTTCTCTGGAGACATCCCAACCCTGCCTGGAGGCGTTCCTGTGTGACCTGCTCTGGGTGTTCCTGCTCCAGCAGGGGGTTGGACTGGAGGAGCTTTCAAGGTCCCTTCCAATCGCTGGGATTGTGTGATCTGTGATTTAGGATTGAGTTACAGGGACAGTACAGTGCCAGGGGGTGGGTGAAGTTCTTTTGGCCATTTCTGGGAAGAACCTGTCCCAACACTTTGAGTCCTGCTCCAAGTGCATCGTTAAGAGGCAGCAGGAAGCTCCTGGCAGGCAGAGAAATGGGCTGAGAATGGGCTCCCGGGGTTGCCAGGGGAAACCCCCCATTGCAAAGGAACAACCCCCTTTTCAGCCTGTTCCCAGAGACTCAGCCAAGGAAATCTGTTCCCGGAGCTGGAGGAATTCCTTCCCTGGCTGCCTGTGAGGAGACCAGAGTCCCTCCCTCCGACGGGCACTGGCCTCCTCCAGCACTGCCGACTGACAGATCTTCCCTGATGGCTTTTCTATTTAGAGCTGCAGCTGCTGTGCTCAGCTCTGCAGCTTTTCAAATCACACCTCGAGCTCTGTCATCTCCCACAGCGGCACCAGTTTGGGACAGCCGTCCCGACACAACCGGAGCTTCGCTCTGCTCTGGTGCAGGAGGTTATTTTGAGCTGACACCCAGCTTGCTAACGCAGTGTGAAGGGATTTTGGAAGCGTGTGGAAGAACCTGAGGGTGATTTAGCCCTACAGCAGGCACCAGCAGGAGGGAAGAGGACGTCTGTGCCCTGAGGAAACACCTAACCCACTTCAGGAAAACATCAGCTTTTTGACACCTACAAAGACCAAAGACCTCCCAAGTTGATCTGGAAGGCTTTTTTTTTCCTGCCAGCCTCGGGGGTGCAGGCCAGGCAGGGCTACAAAAGCTGCAGAGAAAGAGGATTTACCTCCGTGATGTTCATCCCTTCCATGCGCTCGATCTTCTCCGTTTCCCCAATCAGGACTCGAAGCGCTGCATCAGCCGCCTCCTGCTTGCCCTGCTTCTTGTTGTGGGCAGTTACAGCTGGGAACCAACGGCCTCCCACCTTGGCCTGGTAGACAAACCTACAAAGACAGGAGAGCACCGCTGAGAAACCCAGAAACCTAAGGATTTCAGTCCAGTTTTCACCTTCTCTCAGTGGAGAGGAGTGGAGGTCGGTTACTGCCACCCGGCTGCAAGGTTTGGCAGAGGCAGCACCTCAGCTTGTCCTCATCTCAAACAGGAATTTTGCATTCTCTGCCCTTCCTTCAGGACAGCAGCAGTAGGGAAGGGATTGTCCCCCTGGGCTCAGCACTGGGGAGGCCACCCCTTGAGTCTGGTGTCCAGTTGTGGGCACCTCAACCCAAGAGAGACCTGGAGGGGCTGGAGCGAGGGCAGAGGAGGGACACGGAGCTGGGGAAGGGCCTGGAGAATAAACCTCCTGAAGGAGCTGGGAGTGTTGAGTTGGAGGAAGAGGAGGCTGAGGGGAAACCTCATCCCTCTCTACAACTGCTTGGAAGGCCATTGTGGAGAGGTTGGTGCTGGTCTCTTCTCAGGGGCAATGCGCGCTAGAAGGAGAGGGAATGGCTTCAAGCTGCAGCAGGGCTGCCTCATGGTTAGGCTGGCCATGAGGAGAGAATCCTTCCCAGCAAGAGTGGTCAGAGCCTGGACTGGGCTGCCCAGGGAGGGAGTGGAGTCCCCACCCCTGACTGTGTTTCAGAGTGGATGAGCTGTGGTGTTGGGGGATCTGGTGTAGGGGAGACCTTTGTAGAGTGGGGCTGATGGTTGGACTCCATGATCTCAAGGGTCTCTTCCAACCACAATGATTCTATGACAACAGCAACCCCACAAAATACTGGACAGACCATCGAATGGCCGAGGTTGGAAGGAAACTTTAAGGTCCAACCATCAACCTGACACTGCCCAAACCCCCACTTGCCCAAGTCCCTCAGCACCACGTCTGCCTGGCTTTGAAACCCCTCCAGGGATGGTGCTCCCATAGAAGGAGCTACTCACTTGGGGTCGTGGGGAGGTCCTGACTGGTCGATGAGTTTGAACTCTGCGGCAAAGCCGTTGGAGCGGGCGTACTCCAGCAGGCCGCTGACGGGGTTGACATTCAGGTACTTGATGAGCTCCCCAACACCCTTCGCTTTGGCCACCTGGGGTTCGTCCGCAGTGGGGATCCAGGGCCCACAGCTGTGCGTGGACTGGTCACCGTGGGGCTTCAGGACTGGCTGGAGCAGAGTTAGAGAGGAGCAGCTGTTACATACTGAGAGCTGGTACCACCACAGGCCAAGAGCACCCAGCAAACCTCTGCTGGAGCCAGCACATGGCCTCGTGGTAGGAAATCCAGCAGAATGTGACATAGCAGCAGGGAGGAAAATCCAACCCAAACCACTTGGGTCTTTTAAAGAAGCTCTTTGTACCTGTTCGGGCAAGACACGGGGTACAGACTCTCCAGAAAGAATCTTCACAGCAACTTCTGCTGCCATTTGCTTCGCCCCCTTCTTGCTGTTTCCTACCACAGCAGGGAAAATTTGGTCACCCATTTTCACACAGTAGCTGAACCTGACAGGACATTATAGCACATGAAAAGTGTTAAGCACAGCCTCTTTATCTGTTTATTATCCCTTTCTCCCAGTTCAAGGTAAATTCTTCTGGGTTATCTCCAATTTAAGTCTACCACGACGGCCCTAAATACTCCCAGTAGAGCACTACCAGGTAGGGTACAGGACTGGAACCTGTTCCTGGACTGGTAGGAGAAACAGCATCCTTTCTGTGAGAAATGCCCCTGGGTTTGGACTCCTTCTGGAGGCAGATGTCTCGGAGGAGCCATGCCCAGACTCCTCGGATAAGAGGAAGGATATTAAAGGAAGGGTTTCTGTCCTCCCCAGAGCTGACAGCAAGGTGCCATACCTCGGATCGTGGGGAGGGCCTTCCTGGGACAGCAGCTGGAATTCAACGGTGTTCCCTGATTTCTGCCCGTACTCCATCAACACGCTGATGGGGTGCTTCCCAGGAAGCAGGTTGAGAGGAGCTGGAGCAGATGATGGCTCTGGCTCCGGGTGCAAAGGCTGCAGCGAGAAGACAGAGGAACCAGGTCTCAGACTAAACACCGTCTGAGCAGCCCCAGAAAAACCCAGTTGCCGAAGCGAGACTCACCAGTTCCGGTTCAGAGCTGTCAGAGGGCAATGGCTCCTCACATTTAATTCCACCAGATCTTCCATTCTCTGCTTCACTCATCAGGACCTTCATAGCATTGGCTGCTGCCTCCTGTTTGGCCAGTTTTTTGCTCCCTGCTTCTGCTGGTGGGAACCGGCGCCCATTAATCACTGCCTGGAACTTAAAACTTGGAAAAAGAAAACCAGAGAGGTAAATTGAGAGGCAAAAACCTGGCCTCCTCACAGCATGGCTGCTCCTGGAATTCAAGTGAGAAGGAACACCTAGTTCCCCACTGGGAGAGCAAACCCAGAAGACAAAACCACCAAGGGTACCCCAAGAGCTCTGCATCTGGGGCTTGTTTCGTCGCGTTTCCAGAGCTGTTCAGGATGGAGGGGCAGCTCCAGACATTGCTCTGAAGGAACAGGATGAACTGCCTTGTTCCACAAGTGCCAGAGCCACGCAACACAAAGCGCAGTTTAACTCTCCCCCCTGCACAGGGGTGGAGAAAGCTCAAAAGCAGCCTGTGCTGCTCCATCTGCACCTGGGCATTGGGTATCACTTGTCCCCCTGGCACTTTCTCTGGCTGCTCAGTGCATTCACACCATCCCAGAGGTGCTGCCTCACCTAAACCTCTTGCCTTTGACGTCTCTGTCTCTCTCTTCCCCCCCTGTAAAACAAACCTCTCCTCTTCTGACCTCCAGCCCTATAGAGAAGGAACCTGCTTCCAAGGAGAACGGGCCAAATCGGCTCTGGAGTGGGGTTATGGGGCTGAGCCCATTCAGATCCCTTCTTATATAAAGAAACAAAAAGAAAAGGAAGCAACCCTGGGACTCCATCATTAGAAATTAGGCCAATTTTCCTGTCTGGCGGCTCTATTGACATATGGCAGCGTGGCACACAGCGCTCTACACCGTCCTGCTGGCACTCATTTAGCACAGGGAAGGCAGGACTCCAGAGACCAACTGCTCAAAAGGTGTGATGAGCTCTGCTCCGCACCCCAGAAACGTCCAGAGCGGGTTCACCTCGTCTTAACCCAAGACATCTGCACCCCAGATTGTTCTGTGCTGCCTTCATAACCCTGCCAGGGCCAGAGCACCGAGAGGCAGCTCAGAAATACCAGTTTCCCCATGTACAACCCCAGCGAGAGCTGAGTGATGAAAATCAGAGCTGGCCAAAGAGATGCCTCCCGCCTTCACTGCTCAGAATGAGGTGCAGGGTTGCCAAAACCGGGCTATTTGGGGTTAAATTTTAGCCTCCTTCTGTTTTGTTGTTTGTTTGGGGGTTTCTATAAGCTGCTTCAAGGACTCAACCAAGTCCATCCTTCTGACACGAAGCACATTAATAAGCAGGCCCTTCGGGGCTAAGTTGAGTGGGTCAAGTTGGTCAAAGTGAGATGGTTTGAAGCAAAAAGGCCCAGAAAAGGGAAGAAATTTTCTTACCGTGGCTCGTGAGAGGGTCCACTCTGCTCCAGCATGGCAAACTCACAGTGCTGGTAGGTGTACTGGGAATATTCCGTAAGGCCACTCACTGGGTTCTTCTCCTGACAAGCCATCAGCTTCTCCACAGGCGTACAGGGGAAAGCAGTCTCAAACTGGGCAGCGTAACTGGGGGAAGACTGGGAATCCATGATGGACTCCGACTCATGGGGCTGCCTGTTGATAGTGTTCAGGTTATCTGGGATGTCATCCGTGGCCCACTTGCCGTTCTCAGAGTTATCATAGTTACTCAAACTGGAGAACTCGGGCTTGACGTCCTCAGGCGGGGCCGGTTCCGCGTCGCTGCCGTCGCTGGGGTCGGGCTGCCCCAAGGGCTGCTGCCCGTTCTCCACGCTTTCTTCTTCCGACGTCCTCCCCGCTGGCGAGGCCACGGTCGTCTCCTGGGGACAGGGAGGGACAGAGGCAGGTGGAACCCCCGACTCGGGTGCGGGACACGTGGCCTGCATTACGGTGCTGGCCTTCAGCCTCATCTGCATCCGCTCACGCTTCCTGTCCGTCAGGGACCACTGCGGGGGGCTCGTGTTCTTCTTGTGGACATCTCCCAGCTTCTCCAGGGCGCTGAGAAAGGCGTTAACATCCTTGGCCCTGGAGAAGCCGATGTTTTTAGCAAGGTTGAGCGCCGTCGTTTCCGCCACGCTGAACAAGTAGTTGCAGATTTTGTCCTTGGTCTCAGCCATCACGGGATCGGCCTCTCCCGCGCCCCTCTCTCCTCCCCGGCTCTCACCGGCTGGGGCCGCGCGGCCGCGGCGGTGGCCAGCGGGGCTTCTCTCTCTGCCGGCGCTCGCGCTGGCAATCCTCCACAGCGGCGGCGTCTCCTCACCTTTGTGCAGCCTGCCTTCCCTGAAGAGCTTATACAGAACGCGGTTGACCTCCTTCTTTTGAGTTTTGAGCTTACGGACGAGATCATGAACTGTACAAGCCCTCCCCTCCCCCAGCTGCCCCAATATCGTCAGAATTTCTTGCTCGCAGTCTTGTCCAGCCAGAGTCAGTCTCTGGAAATTCAGCCTGATGGCATTAGAATCTCTCTCCGAGTCCTCCTGAGGGTGGTACCGAGGAGGGCAATAGGGTGGTGAGGTTTCTACCCACTGGCACTTGCTGGAGAACCTACACCAGCCGGCTCTGCTGCCGCTGGGCTGCCATCCCTCCGCAGGAGCTGGCGCCGCCGCTCGCACCCCTCTGCGTGACCCGTCGAGAGATCCCTGTCCCTGAAGCAAAGAGCTTTCAGCGTCCTGCTCCGGTAGGAGCTGCTGGTGTAAAAAGCCTCCCCGGTGAGTTTCTCGGGGGGTGTGAGGGCGGTTGAAGAAACCTTGAGTGGTGCCGGAGCAGTTACGTCGTGACCAGGTGAAAAACGAGCCTCTGCCTCGGCCGGTGCCTCTGTTCATAGCGCAGCGCTGGGGCACTGGTGGGAACTGGGCCGATGGCGCGCCAGAAGGGGACCTGCAATTGGCTCCGCGCTCTCCCAACCTGAGCAGGCCCCTGCTAGGAGGGGAAAAAAACAAACAAACAACAAAAAACCCACGGTTGAGAACCTATTTGTGCAACCATAGGAGTCCAGAAAGGCAGCTTAAACACCTTCCCTGCCACCCGCACACGTGGAGAGTCTTCACCTTGTCACGCTTCCCGGGTCTAAATTATTCGTGTCAAGGCAAACTGCAAACCCCGTGTCTGCCCAGCACAGAACCCAGAGTCAGGGATCCTAAAGTTAAGGAGAACCAGCTTTAAGCAGAACAACACCCCCCGTGCCCCTTGGGCTGAAGGTCAAGGCAGCTGCAGGGGGGCGGTTTGGCTCCTCGCGCTGCTGGAGGCTCGCCCCACACTTCCCAAAAACCAGCAAGTTTCGTAGAGTTTCTTTGTTCTGCCCTGAGGGAGGGAGGGAAGAGAAGAATCTCAAGATCACAGAATCACACAATCCCAGGGATTGGAAGGGACCTGGAAAGCTCCTCCAGTCCAACCCCCTGCTGGAGCAGGAACACCCAGAGCAGGTCACACAGGAACGCCTCCAGGTGGGGTTGGGATGTCTCCAGAGAAGGAGACTCCACCACCTCCCTGGGCAGCCCCTGCCAGGGTTCCCTCACCTTCACCCTGAACAAGTTCCTCCTCATATTGAAGTGGAACCTCCTCTGTTCCAGCTTGCACCCACTGCCCCTTGTCCTGTCATTGGGTGTCACTGGGAAGAGCCTGGCTCCATCCTCCTGACACTCACCCTTTCCATATTGATCAACATTCAGGAGGTCCCCCCTCAGTCTCCTCTTCTCCAAGCTCAAGAGACCCAGCTCCCTCAGCCTTTCCTCCTCTGGGAGATGCTCCACTCCCTCCAGCATCTTGGTAGCCCTGCCCTGGACTCTCTCCAGCAGTTCCCTGTCCTTCTGGAATTGGGAGGGGGCCCAGAACTGGACACCATATTGCAGATGGGGTCTCAACTAGATTGGCTTTGGAATGGGGAAAAGGGGGGCACTAGGAGGCAAGGCAGTTCCAGCAGCACAGAGCTGCGACAGTCCTGACTCGTGGCCAAAGAAAACCCCGAAACCCCAAATACCCATTGCTTCCTGGCCATGACGTGACCCACAGGGCACATGCCAGGGGGAAGTTAAGCAGTGAGACGCAGAGAAATCGGATAGGTGTGCAGCTGGCAGTGGGATGAAAAGCTTTTTGGGACCTTAGCCCAAATTTCACTTGTGACACAGACCGTTGTGCTGCACCCCCTCAGCTCCAGGGCCTCAGCCAAAGCTTTTAACACGCTGCTTAATCAGTAACCCAGCAGAGGCTACAGCCCAGTTCTTTGGCAACAGCCCGTTGGGAAACTGAGCTGCAACTGATACCTGCTGCCCGGTCCCTGTCCTGCCTTCCTCCCAGTGACCTCTTGAAGGCTTCAGAAACATCGGGGTTTTCTTTTCAGAGGGAAGATGGACCTTTCTAAAGCTCCTTGTCTCCACCAACCAGGCCTCGAGGCCAACTTCAGATCTCCCTTCCTTTCATTAAACAAGTTCATTAACAGCCCCTGACTGCAGCCCTGATTTCTTCTGGCCAGCTCTGAGGAACGCCAGCTCCACGGGCGGTGCTGGGGTGCTCAGAGCAGCGAGGACAGGGCAGGGGACAAACAAAGGTCCCCCCCTACTCAGAGAACTCGTTTTAAAAGCGACCCGTGAGCCCGGCAGGCACGAGGAGTGGGGTGTGCTTAAAAAATGCTCTTACCTCGGTCTTGTCCATACGCCAAATTCCCTTATTTTTCAAGCAAATAAAGTGCAAAGAAACAACCCAACTTCAACCCCAACCCGGAGACCCCGACCCGCAGAACGTCTCCCCGAGGAGGGCAGGCACAACCGGGCAGCCTGCGGGAAACCGCTCACCCCAGCAAGATGGCTGCAGGCTCCCTTTCGGTTTCGGTTCCCGCTCCTGCAGGGGCCGCCCCGCGGGCAGGGAGGGAAGGCGGCTCTAGATCCCGGGCTTGCCCGGGCACGCACGGCTCTGCCACCGCTCAAGAGCCCGAAGCTCTGGGAGCCCCAGCGGCGGCCACGGCCGGGCCTGGAGCCGGCCAGCCAAGCCCAGAGGGGAGCTCCTTCCCCCGGTAACGGCGGGGATTTACAGCCCCAGCCAGCCAGGAGCTGCCGCGGGGACGGGCCGCTGGTGCCCGTGGGAGAGGCGTTTGCTCTCCCGACTGGGAGAGGGGCTGCGGGAACGGGGGTGACCGCGAACCGCCCCTCGGAAAGCGGATCCCGAACACCCCAGCCTGACTCGAGCGACTCCCGTCTCTTCCCCGAGCCGAACGGCAACGGGCGGGCGCAGCCACTCTGGGAGGCCACGGAGCCGCTCGCCGCGCAAGGCCCGAGGTGTCCGAGGTCCGGAACATGATTGCGCCGCCTCCCCGGGGCTGCCCACGCTGGGGGCCCAACCGCGGCCTGCGCCCGGCTCCTCCTCATCCCGCTCGGGTCACCAGGCCCGGCGGCAGCCAGAGAACACCCGCGGGCCGGGAAAGAGGCCCACCTCCACCCAGGAGGCCCATAAACGCCCCCAGCACTGCCTAAAGGCCCAGCGGGGCCCGGAACCGGGTCCGCCCCCCCGTCCTCTTACCCCCTCCGCTCCCGCCGCTGGGGCCGCGGCCGGCGCAGGATGATGACGCAAGCAAGCGCCCCCACCGCGCCTGCGCAGTGTGGGGAGAGCGGCGCGGCGGCCATCTTCTCTCAGGGCCGAGAGCGGCGGCCATCTTTAGCTAGGGCAACGCCTAGCTGTGTTGGTGCCGGAGGCCCGGCGGGGCCCGGTCCCCTCACTCGGCTGTAGGAGAGGCTGCACAGCCCCAGTCCACCCCACCGCCCGCCCCCGGGTGGGAGATCGCAGCCCCTCCCTCTGTATCCCGGGCACGGTCCGCCAGGCTGCGCATGCGGGGCTTCGGGGTCGACAAAGGGCTTGAGGGGGTCCCGCCACACGCCTCTCCCTCCTCCTTGGACCCCCATCCGCTGTGGCTCCGCCGCCCTCACTGGGTCTGCCGTGCCCTGTGGGCCACTGTCCTCCATTGTCCCCCTCCCCTAAGATTCCCCTGGGGCTCCCCACTGTTCCTTGGTCACCCCTGCCCTGTGGGGCTGCTGTTCCCATTCCCTGTGGGGCTGCTGTTCCCATTCCCTGTGGGCCCTCTGTTTTCAGTAGGGCTCTGCTGTCTCCCGTGCCCTTCCTCACCCCAGGTCAGGGGCTCCCCTATCCTCTGGGGGCCTCCTGTGCTTCCCTTTCCCTCCCAGTGCTTTCATGGGCTCCCCGTTTCCTGTAGGGGCTCCCCTCACCGCTATTTTAACACGTGTTTTTTTAATGGCAGAGATGTCCCTCCAGTCAAGGCCTGAGTCATGTTCCCTCCCCTCCCCGGACACATCTTCCAGGAAGATGGAGACGTTCCATTCCTTGATCCCAAACCAGGCACAGCCTCCGGTCCTGGCAGACCCTCCCTTTCCCAAGCAAAACCCCTCCTAATCGGGTGAGTTGGAAAACTACCGGCAGGGAACAGATTGTTCCTGTCTGCTGCTCTGCCGCGTGCGTGTAAATAGTTGTGTGTCATTTACCATCTGGCAGAGAGCTCCCAGCACCGAGGCGGTGGCGCCGGGTGCCAGCGAGAGGCAGGAGGGGTAGCGGCACCACGCGTGGTTCCTGCAGCTCAGGGTGACCGACAAGTGATAGTCATGTCTAGGACCATCAGATGGGGAGTCCCCAGCCCCTCTTCTGCCAGGGAGGGGGGTGCAGAGGGGAGCCAGGCAGGGCGGGCATGGGCTCTGAGGGCATTTTGAGGGGCCATCTGCCTACACTTAACTGTGAATGGTGTCCAGCTCTGGGGCCTCAGCGCAGGAGAGACATGGAGCTGTGGGAGCAGGGCCAGAGGAGGCCTCGTTGATGCTGGGAGGGCTGGAGCCCCTCCGCTGGGAGGACAGGCTGAGAGAGCTGGAGGAGTTCAGCCTGGAGAAGAGAAGGCTCCGGGGAGACCTTGGAACCCTTTCCAGTCCCTCAAGGGGCTCCAGGAGAGATGGGGGTACTCTGGATGAGGGAGGGGAGCCATGGGATGAAGGGGAAGGGTTTGAAGCTGAAAGAGGGGAGATGGAGCTGAGATGTGGGGAAGAACTTCTCTGGTGTGAGGGTGGTGAGAGCCTGGCCCAGGTTGCCCCAAGAAGCTGTGGCTGCCCCATCCCTGGAGGGGTTCCAGGCCAGGTTGGAGGGGGCTTGGAGCCACCTGGGCTGGTGGGAGGAACGAGATGATCTTTAAGGCCCTTTCCAAGTCCAACCACTCCATGACAAACCGCATGAGGATGAGCTCCTTAGAGGACCCAGGTCCTCACCAGCAGCTCTGCCCGTCCCAGAGGCTGTGTGTGCCTTTGGGTGGGGACACTGCTCCTGCTGAGACGGTGTGAAATCCCTTCGCAAAGGCGTTTCAATAAGCCTGGGGTTGCTGTGGGCACACAGAGAAGGTGAGTCGGGCCCCAGAATCGCCAGGCTCGGCTGCTGCTCGCATTCGGTGGCTGTTTTTTGAGTTGGAGGTCAAGGGCTGGTCACGGTTTGGGGGTTGGTATTTTCTTGCAGGTGGTTTCTGGAATTGGGGGGTTTGGGGGTTTGCGTGTCCCAGTTTGGTGTCGCTGTGGGGTTGGTTTTTCTGGGGTTGAGGGAGAGTCTCATGTTCTAAAAAAGGCCCCCTCGGCCAACTGAAACTCTCACGGCTCTGTTCCTCGGGGGATTTAGGTGTGCAAACCCCCCACCCCTCAACCACCACCAACCCCGCAACGCCCCGGGGGTGGGAGGTTCGGGGCAGACCCGCAGTCCCCGGGGGCCGGGCACCACCAGTCCGCGTGAGCAGCGTCCCCCCCTCTCTGCCCACGCAGGGATGACTCCTCAGCACACGGAGCACCCCACCAGCAACTCCTCAATCTGTTCTTTTTCTTACACACACACACACACACCCCTGCCTCCTCCCCACTTCTTTTAATTGCTTGCCATCGCTCTGGAGCTTTAACTCAGCCCCGGTGAACGTGATTCATCTCGGCTGCCGTGAAAGGCGGAGCGGGGAGGTGACGGGGCTGCTCTCCGCCGGGTGGACGCGGTACGCCCCGGCTCCGTCCCTGCTGTTACGGGGCTGTATCTCCTCTTGAGTTGCGGTGCCCTGAGCACAACAAACGGCCACTCGATCGATAACGCGTTCCTTCTCCTCCTTTATGGAAAATGAGACGGTTTCCATGGGAACGGGCTGGGAGACTGGGAGAAGAGCCCCGGGTCTGGCAGGAGCTCCGACAGCCTCCCAGCACCGCGGCCACCAGGAGCCGAGTCGGTTCCTGCCGGAGATAAAGAGCTGCTGGGCTGCCTGCGTGATAGCACCGGCATCCCGGGGCTCATCCTACCCCCCAGGTTCCCCCTTCCCC
>VZTM01027234.1:5013-22594 GCA_013400555.1 Jacana jacana | reverse complement strand
GCGTGAGCCTGGGGCTGCCCCTGTGCCGAGGCTGCTCAGCTGCTGGGGACTGGGAGCCACTCGCAGAGAGCAGGGCAGCAGCAGCTCCAGGGGGTGTCCCCAGAGCCCCCCAGCACCAGGGGACATGGCGGGCTGGGCAGTGCTGGCGGCTCCCCCCACACCTGCCCTCACCCTGGCATCGGAGCAGCTCCTAGGTCCCGGCAGTGGGTCTGGGTTGGGGGTTAGTCCCAGTGCTGGCCTTGGTGGGGTCTGGTGGGCTCAGTGCTGGGGGTGGAGGGTCCAGCCCNGATGCAGGGTGTGGGATGGGGGTGCAGGGTGTGGGATGAGGGGTGAGCAGGATGTAGGGTGTGGGATGGGGGGCGCCCAGGATGCAGGGTGTGGGATGGGGGTGCAGGGTGTGGGATGAGGGGTGAGCAGGATGTAGGGTGTGGGATGGGGGGCGCCCAGGATGCAGGGTGTGGGATGGGGGTGCAGGGTGTGGGATGAGGGGTGAGCAGGATGTAGGGTGTGGGATGGGGGGCGCCCAGGATGCAGGGTGTGGGATGGGGGTGCAGGGTGTGGGATGAGGGGTGAGCAGGATGTAGGGTGTGGGATGGGGGGCGCCCAGGATGCAGGGTGTGGGATGGGGGTGCAGGGTGTGGGATGAGGGGTGAGCAGGATGTAGGGTGTGGGATGGGGGGCGCCCAGGATGCAGGGTGTGGGATGGGGGTGCAGGGTGTGGGATGAGGGGTGAGCAGGATGCAGGGTGTGGGATGGGGGCGCAGGGGTGCCTGGAACATTGGGTGCAAGGCGTTGAGCGCAGGGTGCAGACCCAGGGGCCACAAGGTCTCAGGCATGGGGGGGTGTGGGTTTTTGGGGTGCAGGTTGTGCAGGGTGTGAGGTGCAGAGATGATGCTGCCCCAGCTGGGCTCTTGTCAGCCCCGGTGAAATCCCGCTGGAGCAGCGGCTCTGCCTCGAGACAAGGGGCTCTGGCACCAGTTTCAATCCTGAAGCTCTCGCCACTCTCGCCACAACCCCGGGGTCCCAGTGCCCCAACAGCGCCTGCTCTTCCCTGACTCCATCTGATTTCCCAAGACCTGATGGTTAGCCCATAAGGAGATTCCCGCTGGCGATAGCGATTCTCGAGCATCAACGCTCCCTCCAACTCTCTGGCGTCCCAGGAATCATCTCTGCACCTCACCCGGCTCCTGCCCAAACCCCAGGAGAGGTGAGGAAGCCTTTTTCTCTGCTGGCTGCCTGCAGGCCAGTGGAGACGCTGTGTTTTGGGCTCTTTCTCTGGATTTGCAATGTTTTTCTCCATTGCCACACCGGAACCCTTCTCACAGAGCTGGGCAGAAGCTTCTGCCGGGGAGGCAGGGCTGAGGGTCACCCGTAGGCACACGGGGAGCAGCAGCAGGGCTAAGAATAGACCTTGGGGGGGCTGCCAAGGCAGTGAGGCTCTCCCAGCCGTCCTGCCCCCCTCCCTCCCCCAGATTCTCCCCCCACAAATGACAAGAGCTTGGAAGAGGGGGGAGAGCGGCTCATTCCCAGAAGGACCAGAAAAGGCTGGCAGCAGTGGCCCTGCACCTCCTCTCCTCCCCGAATGCCGCGGGGACCACCATGGCTGGGCCACTGCTGGGCTCAACAACATCGTTCTGCAGCTCTGCCCCTGTCGCCTCGCAGCCTTCCTTCCTCCTCCTCCTGCCACTGGCTTTGAGGGGAGGGGGGATGGTGTAGGAGGGTGGGTGGTGGCGGGGAGAGCACTCCTCGCTAACTACTGCTCATTTTCTCTGTAGCTTGCATTGCAGGGCAGGAGGAGTGAACCACCTACCACCCAGCAGCAAGTGGAGTTTCGCCCAGAAAACTCCCCAGCGTCGGGCTGGTGCGTCCCTGCCTCCCTGAGCAGGAAACCCGGCGTGATTTACGGAAGGGGAAGAGTTAGGAAGGAGCAGATGAGAGGCTGAGTATACCTGGAGTAACACAGTGACTTTGATTACAATGACTGACACTGCTGGGTGAGGCGTAATTAATATCGCGGAGTAATTACACGGTTACTTCATCTGTTTAAAAATATATAAATAGCCTCTGCTGAGTTTTCATGGAAAGCAGCAAACACCAGCCCCGGAGCTGGAGCCTGGCAGCAGCATGAACACAACCCCAGGGCAGAACTGGGGAGGAAAAAGAGGAAAATGGTGAAGGCAGAACAGAAAATGGCTGGTTCCAGAAGCAGCCGGGTGATGCCAAGGGGACCTGGGGAAGCTGAAGATGCCAGGAAAAAAAAACCAAAACCAACCCCAAAACCAAAGCCACGGAGGGCTGCGCTTTGGCGTGGTGCTGCTGCTCCCCACCAAACCCAGCAGAAGCAGCACGAAGGGCTTGGTTTTAAACAGATGAAGCGCCTGTCCCCGCTACCACATCACTTGCCAGCGAGCCCCTGCTCGGCCCCGGCAGATTTTGGCGCTGCCGGCCCGTCCCGGCGCGAGCGGAGGCGGCCGTGGCTGATGGGGTTTCTCATCCAGCAGTTCTGCTGCCGCAAAGAGCCCGTTGGCTTCCCAAAATGCTTGTGGGGAGCGAGGGGGAGCTCCTGGGCGAGCGGCGATGGGAGCACCTGGAGACACCCCCCCCCGGCGCCCGGGCTGGCCTGCCAGCCCCGTCATCGGCCATCGCCGCATCCGCCCCGGCCCCGCATCCCCGCACGCTTTAGGCACTGCTTTCCTGGCTCCAGCACGTGTCTCCAGGCAGAATGTGACACCAAGGACCAGAAAGAAGAAGCGTCCCTTGATCTGCCCCGGGCAGAAAACTCTCACAGCTCCAGAGAACACCCCCCCGCTAACACCCCCGGGCAGGTTACGGCCAGACACTGTCACCCGCCTGGCAACGCACGGGGTGTTGGGGGGTTCACGTGGGTCCCAGTAAGGAGATGGGACGGAGCGTGGTCAGCGTAGGTCAGAGCCTGTGCGAGAAACCACCACGTTGGCATCTGCCCGGGGGTGCTTTGCGACGGTGGGAGGGGCTGGGGGGGGGCGAGGGGGAGCCCCCCTGGCAGGGTCCACGCAGAGGAGGAGAACTTCTCCCTCTGGTGTCTCCGTTGCTTCAGTGCTTCTGACTTTGTTGTTTTGTTTTGTTTTCAAATGTGAAGACCTGAGATTGAGCGTGGGTTTCTCCATCCGCCACCGGACCGGACGCCGCGGCGCGGGCTTGCCCGAGGCGTCACCTCCCGTCCCCTTCCTTCACCACGTGTAGAGGCACCTGAACGGGGATGCAATTCCCGAGACCAAGGCGTTGGCAAAAGCTCCGAGCCTCTGGAGCTCGGCATGGCTGGTCCCGCCGGCTCCAGCTGAAGGGTCCCGCGGCGGGTCGAGGACCAGAGGAAAGTCCGTGGAGAACTCAGGACCTGTGCGGAAACGCGTCCCCTGTCCGTGGAGGGGGGGTTAGGGGGAGACGGCTGCCTTTTAGCAGCTGCTTGAGCTTGTGTAAGGGGTGGGGAAGGAGGTGGAGCTGACCCCGATGGGGCTCTCGGAGAGGGGTGTCTGGGGGGTCCCCACGGGCACACCGACCCCCCGCGCCTCCAGGACGGCGGCGAGCAGGCGCTGCTGCTGCTGGCGCAGCATGTCGGCCATCAGGAGGGGCAGGGAGTTGAAGCTGGCGCTGAGCTGCTCCAGCTTGGACTCCAGGCTGCCTATCTGCTTCTCCAGGTCCTCGCTGCGGTCGTTGAGCTCGGTGATGAGGTCGTACATCACGTTCTGCATCTATGGGGAGGGCAGGAAGGGACAGGGGAGGGGTTAGTGCCACCACCAGCACCGAGCCCTCTAACCCCGTCCGGCAAGCAAAGCCCCAAGAGCTGCCCAAATCACAGAACCATGGAATGGTTTACGTTGGAAGGGATCTTAAAGACGACCACTTAAAGTCCCCCCTGCCCTGGGCAGGGACACCTCCCACCAGCCCAGGTGGCTCCAAGCCCCCTCCAACCTGGCCTTGAACCCCTCCAGGGATGGGGCAGCCACAGCTTCTCTGGGCAACCTGGGCCAGGCTCTCACCACCCTCACACCAAAGAAGTTCTTCCCCACATCTCAGCTTCATCTCCCCTCTTTCAGCTTCAAACTCATCTCCTTCATCCTATGGCTCCCCTCCCTCCTCAAGAGTCCCCCCCATCTCTCCTGGAGCCCCTTGGGGGACTGGAAGGGGCTCCAAGGTCTCCCCGGAGCTTTCTCTTCTCCAGGCTGACCCCCCCAACTCTCAGCCTGTCCTCCCAGCAGAGGGGCTCCAGCCCTCTCACCATCTCCAGGGCCTCCCCTGGTCCCTGATCCAACAGCTCTGTGTCTCTCCTGTGCCCAGGAGATCAGAGGCGCAGAATCACCCCCTCTTGCCCCACTGCTGGGGATGCAGCCCAGGCTGCAGGGGGTTTGCTGGGCTGCCAGCGCATGGTGCCGGCTCGTGTCGAGCTTCTCACCCCCCAACACCCCCAAGTCCTTCTCCTTAGGGCTGCTCTCCAGCTGTTCTCTGCCCAGGGTCAGCCCATTCCAGGGCCTCACAGGGCACCATGACCCAACTGGGCTCACCCTGGGGACATTAAAATGAGGAAACAGTGTCTCCAAGCGGCCAGAGGGGCAAGAGGGGGGGTCAGCCCTGTGCTGCCAAGTGATGGCACCCCCCACTGGGGCTGCAGAAGGGGGAGTGAGGAGCAAAGACCTTTCCTGGAAGAGGGGTGCAGCCCCACCAGCCCCTGATTTGTGTCTGTTTCTCCTCCTGCCTCGCCAGGGCGGCCTTCCCACAGCAGCTATTCCCGGCTGACATCCTCCCCATGGAGCACATCGTGGTCAGCCAGGTCCACCTCAGCTTTCCCGGCTGAAGAGAAACACTTGGGCAGCCCGGCCGAGCCGCGAGGTTGCAGCAGGGACTTGCCTTGGAGAGGTCGACCAGAGTGTTGGCTTGGTCACTCAGCTTCCTCTGCTCCATCTTCACGCTCCGCAACCTGGGGAGAAGGAAAGAGCAAAGCAACTGAATCCCCAGCTGCAGCCAGAGACCTGCCTGCGTCCTGGCCATCATGAAATTGTCCCCACACCCCGGCTGGGGACTGGACCACGATTCCCCATGGAACAGAACCATAGAACCACAGACTGGTTTGGCTTGGAAGGGACCTTAAAGATCACCTCATTCAAGCACTCCCACCCTGAGCAGGGACACCTCCCACCAGCCCAGGTTGCTCCAAGCCCCCTCCAACCTGGCCTTGAACCCCTCCAGGGATGGGGCACCACAGCTTCTCTGGGCAACCTTGGCCAGGCTCTCACCACCCTCACACCCAAGAAGTTCTCCCCAAGATCTCATCTCCCATTTTTTGGTTCAAAACTTTCCCTCTCATCCTATGGCTTCACTTCCTAAACACCATCCCTGGAGGGATCTAAAAGCTGATGCTGAGGGACGTGGGTCACTGGTGGGTTGGTCAGTGGTGGGTTGATGGTTGGACTTGAAGGTCTTTTCCAACCCAGGAAGTGGTGGAATCACCATAGAATCACAGAATAGTTTGGGGTGGAAGGGACCTTAAAGATCACCCATTGACCCCCCTTTCTAGTGACAGGGACATCTTCAGTGAGACCAGGTGGCTCCAAGCCCCCTCCAACCTGGCCTTGAACCCCTCCAGGGATGGGGCAGCAACAGCTTCTTGGGGCAACCTGGGCCAGGCTCTCACCACCCCCACACCAAAGAAGCTCTTCCCCACATCTCAGCTCCATCTCCCCTCTTTCAGCTTCAAACCCTTCCCCTTCTTTCTATCCTCCACCTCACCCCGTCCCTCTGCCCAGCCCCTTACTGGTGAATGGCTTGGAGGAACTTCCTCTGATGCTTCCTGACTTTGGCGTGGTCAATCTTCTTCAACAGCTTGGTGTGCTTATAGATGAGCCACGTTTCCCGCAGGACATTGGCTGCAGCGTTCTTGATCTGCAAGAGGAGAGTCAGCTGCGGGTCACTGGCCCTAGGACACGGGATTTCATGGAGATGCTGAGCTGGCTCTGCTGGGAGCCACTGGTTGAGGAGCCGGTGCTGCAGGAGCATTTGCCTTGCCCCAGCTGGAGCGAGGTGCTCAGGTCTGCTTCTGCACAGTCTCCTGTGTCTTTGCAAGGGATCAAGGGCAGCTCAAAGGGCAGCAAGAGTTGCCCACACCAAGCAGAGGGTCTCAGCCCCCGGTGCTCCCCACCCTACCCTGAAGCCATGCTTTGTCACTGGGCTCCTCACCCACAGGCGAAGCTGTACCCTGAGCCTCGAGAAAGAGGAAACAGGACCCCCACAAAACCCCAAATTTTTTCTCGATCCCTGCATCCATCTGGAACTCTTGGCAGGGCCTGGCTGATCTGCCAGCACGAGGACACGGCTTCCACAGGCTCCTCGGCTAAACCATGGCTCTGCTGCTCACTCCAAGAGGAATGGGGCACCGTCTGCCTGGCACGGAGCCCATGGTTCTGTACCCACAGCTCGGGGAGTGGGGCCAACCAGCTGTTTGCTTTCCCAGTCTGGCCATGCAGAACCCCCCCCGACTATGCCCAAGGCATGGAGGCTGTGGCCAGCACAGGGCTCTGCTCTCTGGGGTGACACAGGGTGCCCCAGCCACAGCCCAGCACTGTCCCAAGCCCTTCTGAGGGCTGCACCAGCACTTGCTTTGCCGCTCTCTCCTGTATAAAATATCACTCCTGCCACTGGTGTGTGGAGCCCATCGCTCCCTTGGGCTGCTGAGGGCTGCTTTGCCATGACAAGACCAGAGACCTTCTGCAGCCCCACTACACTGCTGGGGAGGTAATGCTGGACCCCCCACTGGCATGATCCCCCTGCTCCATGGACCCTTCACCGCAGCCTCTGGGTCCCTTCTTGGGGTGGAAACCTCAGAAGCCTCACAGCATAGCTCTCCTCCAGTTGTCTTCCCGGCATCGAGCTAAGCGAGATCATTTTCGGCAAGAGAAGGGAGCCCATATCCTCCCAGGGGGAAACAGAAACGGGCTGTTCCTCTCTGAGCTGAGAATCCTGCATTGCCCAAATCCCTGGTACAGAGCTGGAGCTGCTTGCTTTCACCAGGAAGCTTGTGCCAGCGCTGCCTCCCAGGCACTTGGACACCTTCTTCCTGCTGTGGGATCCACAGGACATGCACCCAGGGGTGCCAACACCTTCTTTCCCCCATGGGACCTGTGGGACCCACACCCAGGGGTGCCAACACCTTCTTTCCCCCATGGGACCTGTGGGACCCACACCCAGGGGTGCCAACACCTTCTTCTTGCCATGCTTCCCAGCACCCCCATCCCGAGGTACAGCCCCTCCACGCCCCCCCGGTGCCTTACCCGCTTCGTCAGCTGCGTGTCCATCATGAAATTGTGGACATGCTTCTCGGCTTTGGTGAGCTCCAGCTTCCTGGCCACCACGGCCACCACCAGTGCTGTGCAGCCAGCACCCTGCACGGGGACATCCCATGGTTTGTCACCCTCCAGCAACCTCATGCAAACAGCAGCGCTCCCACTCTTCCCCATCACAACCCCCTCATTAACTGAAGCTCCATGGCCCCCCCGCCCCCCCCACACCACCCTAATGAGGAGATGTCACAGGGCCTGGGTGTCCTTGAGCAGATGACAATGTGCTGGGTAATTAACAGGAGAAGCCAGGACTGATTTACGAGGTCAGTGATGACCAACCCTCGCATCCCCAGTGCCCATTGGAAATGGCCAGGCTAAGCCTCACTTACTGGTGCCACCATGGCCTGGGGACCTGCCCCACACTGTCACCCTGTGGGACGGTGAGACCCCGCTCCCGAGAGGGGTCTGGGGAGGGAGAGCACCAGGTGCCCTGGGGGAGTGCAGGGAGGGGGAAGCCCAACTGGAGACCCTCCGGAATCACGGTGTCTCCCAGCAGCACAGCTGGGAGCTCGCTTATCCCAGTGATTAGGGCTGGATCCGCGTGGCAGCCGTCATCTCCGGCCCGTATTTGCCTTTGGAAAGCAAAGGTGCCAAGCCCCAGCTCCCCACGGAGCTCCTGCACTTTGCCTGCTGCTGCCTCCACCAGATCAGCCGTTCCTCCCCTCCCAGCACTCCTGGCAGAGGCCCACAATCCTGGCAAAAGCTCCTTAATTTATTAAAGAGTCATTAATTAACAACGTGCTCTGAGCTGAATCCTTTAGCATCCCCCAAGGTCCCCGCTGTGTGCTCGCTCTCAGCTCCCACCGCTTCTCTCTTCCCAGCGGGGTGGCCGCCCCCGGTGCTGCCTTTTGGGGACCCCAGGGGTTCCCCCGGCCCCAGTAGTCGTGGGGGCTTCCCATCCCTGTGCCGGATGGACGCCGGGAGCGGGGGATGCTTTGCCAGATGGTGCCTTGGTGCCCTGGGGAGGGGGGGGAGCTCCAGGAGGCCCCGGCACCAGGACCCCCCTCGGCTGAGCCAGGGGCTGCTCCCCTGCACCAGGAAATGCCGTGTCCCCCGTCTCAGGAGGGATTTTCTGCCTCAGCTCCTGTCCCCAGCGTCAGCCTCGCTGGTGCCCGACCTCATGCCAGGCAGATCAAAGACAGGGAGATATATAAAATTAACACCTGCCAGCAGAGCCCCCCCAGCGCGGAGCTCTCGTGTGGCACAGAGCTGAGCCCAGTCGGAGCCGGGTGCCAGCACAGGCTGTCCTGGCTGGGATGGGGGAACGGGGACAGTTCTGTCCCCAGAGCCTGACAGCCGAGGGGGAAAGAGCTGAGGGGTCAGGGCTGGGCTGTGACCACAGAGCCCCTGGCCGCTCTCCCGCTGGCTGGGACATCTCACAGGCGCCTGGGAGCAGGTATGCTGGAGGCCCTGGAGGCCCAGTGACCTTCTGGCCATGAGGAAATGAAGCCGCAGCAGAGCGGGGACACCGGAGGAGCGTGGGGGGGTGGAGGGCTCCCAGCTGGTCCCGGCTCTCAGCAGGAGCCGACAGCATTTGGGATCGCTCCTGGCGATGGAAGCCAGGCGGTGTGAGCAGGGGTGGCCAAAGGATGCTCGCGGGCCCCTCTGCTCCCTGGGGACATCCCTGACACCGCCGCGCTCCAGCGTGACCCCGCTCTCGCTGAGATCCACCCCAAATTCATCGGCGGGGACTGCAGGGTAGGGGTCTGGCGGGTCACCCCCGTGGCACTGCAGCGCCCAACCTGCACCATCACCCTCCTTCACCAAACCGCCACGTCCTGCTAATTAGTGCAATTACAGCTCTATCGGCCTCTGGGCTGCAACACCCCAGAGCCGAAGCCGTTACACCCTGTGCATGGACCAGCCCAGCCGGGAGGCGGGTCCCCATAAAACCCAGTGGCCACGGCAGGGATGGGCAGAGCCCTTACCATGATGCCGGTGAGGAGGCAGACGCCCTTCCCGCAGTAGGTGTGCGGGACCATGTCACCGTAGCCGATGGAGAGGAAGGTGATGGAGATGAGCCACATGGCCCCCAGGAAGTTGCTGGTTACATCCTGCTGATCGTGGTACCTGCCAAGGAGACACGGGCATCAGTGCCACCGCAGGGGGATGGGGACAGCTGCGGGGAGCGATGGGGGCACTGGGGCACGGCGGCTTCCCTGGCAGGAATGGGGATCAATAACACGGTGGGATGCTCCGTGGTGACAGCGGTTGCACAATTTCTGGCACAGGAAAACCCACATGGACAAAATCAGGACGAAAAACTCAATGGAAAAGAGCTTCTGCTTTCGGTCAGACCTGTCACCACATCCCAGTCCCCGGTGCCACGTGGTGTGGCAGCGAGAGCCGGCCGATGGGAGAATCAGCTGCAGCTTCGCAGAGCGCCCCCCCTCCCGACAACTCCAGCTCGCCCCCAGCGTCCCCCTCCGCATCCCCCTGGCTTGGGCTGGGCCCGTCCCCCTGCTCCCCACCCCGGGGGGGTGGACGGTGCTGTCAGCAGCCCCGGCAGAGCTGTCGGCAGCGGATCCAGCCGAGCCTCCGGCACGCACTTGGCTCTGGGACAGCGCGGGGGAACGGCTCACACGCTGGAGACGAAGCACACGTGGAGTTTTGGGAGGTTCTGCAAACTTTCCACGGCCGAGGCTCTGCTGAGCTGCGAGGTCAGCGACCGCCCTGGCCGGCCCCGCATCCGGCTGCGGCTCCTCCGGCAAACACGTAACCCGGTCCCCGGGGCCGGTGCAAGCCCTGAGGAGCCCCCGCAGGGATGCTCCCCCCGGAGATGCAGCACCGGCCACCAGCAGCAGAGCAGGGGCTCTCCCAGCCCGCAGTGGGTGCAGCCCCAGGCTCCAGGGTGGGCAGGGACAGGCAGCACCTTCACCCCACCATGGCAGGACAGTCACCCTCCCGCCTGCAGGCATCCCGCTCCCTGGCAGCCTTCTCCCAGCCTCCTCACAGCATCCTTAGAGGGAAACCAGATGGAGCTTTTGGCCCCCCCCCCCCAACCCCCCAGCTCATCCCAGCTCCCGGAGCAGTTGGGTTTTCTCCTCTTCTGAAATGTTTCTCCCCCCAAGCAACCGGAGACTCAAACAAGACCCTGATGCAGGAGATGGCCCCCTCAGCAACAGCAAAGAGCTGCTGCCGTGCTCTGGGCAGCGCTGGCCAAGGGAGCCAGAGTCACCGAGGCCACAGCCAGGCTCCCCAAAGTCTCGGTGCCAGCGGCGGCACGCAACCCCCACCCCATCCAGGCCCTTCCCATGGGAAAGGCTAAGCCCATCCCGCAGGATGTGAGCTCTCAAGCCATAGGGACAACCCTGGGAGCAATCACGAGAAGCACTTTGAGCAGAAGGGGCTGATAAACAGGACGGGGGCGGCACGTGCGGCAACTGGCGCGGGCAGGAAGGGGGTCCGCTGTGATGGGGCACTGCTTTCCATCGTCCCCTTGTCCGCCTGTCCCCACCAAGGGCACAGCTGAGATGCCCCGAGCATCACCCCGGTCCCACGCCATGCCATGCCACGCCATGCCATGTCATGCCACGCCACGCCATGCCACTCCACCGGCCAAGCCGAGCATCGCTAGGTGAGGATGCTGCGGTGGCATCAGCTCAGCCAGACCAAGCCTTATGGGTTTGGGCAGCCCCAGCAGGGAGCCAGGTCCCCGCACGCTCACACCGGGGAGCCGGGGCCGGCTGCACGTGTGGGTACACGTGCGCGCCGTCGGCGGGCAGTCCCGGCAGCACCGACGGTACCGGCACCGCAGGCAGCTCTGCGTGGCGGCCGGGCGAGCGGGCGAGGTTGCTAAGCGACTTGCTGCCTCGCTGAGAGCTGCGGGTCCCCCCCCCCCCACCTCCCACTTTCCCCCATCCCAGCACGCACGGGAGGATGCCCGGCAGCCATGCTGTGCCTGCGGCCGCTGGAGCTAGCCCAGGACGCTGAGGGGATGTGCCACAGCCTGGGCAACCATGTCTGGGAGTGGCATGGCCATCTCTGAGCCACCCAGCCCCAGTGGGTGCTGCTTGGGGATGGCCCCACGAACCACAGCACACTGGTTTCTGGCACCGGTGCGGCAACTTGCCATTGGTAGGGACATGGGGACATATCCTGGGTGGCCCCTGGGGGAGCTGTGCAGCACCAGTGCATGGCCCAGCGACGGTGCATCCCTCGGGGATGAAGCATGTCCCAGAGGTCCTGTGTCCCCCCGGGTCAGTGCACCCCCAGACCCAGTGTTCGCAGCAGCCGCTCTGTGGGCAGCGGGAGGTGGTGGCAGCTGTGGTGCCAGTGATCTGCAGCGCCTCATCTGCAACATTTCTCTTTATTTATCATATTTTTGGGGGTTTTGGTCCCTAATGGTTCTTTATTTACATCAGTTTTTCCAGCCCAAGCCCCCCCAGATGCAGAACCAACCCCCTGTGTGTGTCCCCCAGGAGCCTGTCTGCCCGCTCCCCGTTTAGGAAGCGCAAATCAAGCAGAAAAAACCTCTCCCAAACACAATTAAGCAGCGCCAAACCATCCAGCACATCCTGAGAGCATCATTAAGGCAGACGGGAAGGCAAACACAGCCTGGAAAAGCTCGTAAAAACCTCAGCGTGCCGCCCTGCTCTGCTGCCACGGAACTGAGGGCTGCCCAGACGCCCCTCGCAGGGGGACCCACCCTGGGGAAGAGGAGAGTTGGCCTTCCTCCCACCTTGCAAGCGCCCAGAAGCAAAGCTGGGGTGGCCCAGGGACCCCCGAGGGGTGACCCCTGGCGCCCCGGTTCTGATGACCTCATGAAGCCACTGCAACAACTGAAGGGGATTTCACGCCATTCAAGGAATCCACGGCCACCGAATCGCAACAGGCGCCTTGTCTTGGGCGCTTTCCCGCAGCCCCGGCTGCTTCGATGGCACTGCAGCCTCCTGGGGACAGGGACAGCCCCACGTGGGCACAGGACACGGGGGACCTGCCCTCCCCTCCCCAGCACCTCACACCCCGGCCAGGAGAAACCCCCACAGCGCTGGGGCGGGCTGGGGGAGTCCACAGCCCCCCCCCCCGGTTCCCCTCAGGGGACGAAGGGGTGCCGGTGCGTCCCCGGGAGATGGAGGCTCAGTGGTACCCACCGGAGCCAGTCGCCACAGCAACCCCTGCGCCGAGCACGCCCGGTGTCGGCGTGATGCCATCCGGCAGTGGGTTTGTCACCGCCGTGTTGTCATGGCAGTCGCTCGCAGCGGTGCCAGAGCCTGAGCCAGGCGCTGCTGCTCGCCAGCCTCACGCCACCTCCAGCCTCTCTCCATGCCCTCCCCCCCCGGCTCCAGCTGCTCCCCACATCCCCCACCAGCCCTCCCGAGCCAGCTGGTGCCATGCACTGTCCCCTCACAGGGGGACCCTGCCCAGCCCCAGGCACTGCGCTGCGAGGACAGGGCTGATCCTGCCTCTGCTTCCTGCTCAGGACAGGGGCTCCTCGGTGGGGACCCGCAGGTGCTGAGCACCTGGATCCCCGCATCCCTCTTGCACCTCGACCCAGGAGAGATCTGGAGGGGCTGGAGCGAGGGCAGAGGAGGGACACGGAGCTGGGGAAGGGCCTGGAGAATCAATCTCCTGAGGGAGCTCGGAGTGTTGAGTGTGAGGAAGAGGAGGCTGAGGGGAGACCTCATCCCTCTCTACAACTGCTTGGAAGGCCATTGTGGAGAGGTTGGTGCTGGTCTCTTCTCAGGGGCAGTGAGCGCTAGAAGGAGAGGGAATGGCTTCAAGCTGCAGCAGGGTAGGGTTAGGCTGGCCATGAGGAGAGAATCCTTCCCAGCAAGAGTGGTCAGAGCCTGGACTGGGCTGCCCAGGGAGGGGGTGGAGTCCCCACCCCTGACTGTGTTTCAGAGTGGATGAGCTGTGGTGTTGGGGGATCTGGTGTAGGGGAGACCTTTGTAGAGTGGGGCTGATGGTTGGACTCCATGATCCCAAGGGTCTTTTCCAACCACAATGGTTCTGGGATTCTATGAAATGTTGAGTACAACAAACTGCTGAGCCTCCCAAACCACAGCACATCTCAAACTGCCACAGCATCCCAGACCGGCCAGGGCTGGAGGTGACCTCTGGAGATCATCCCATCCCAACCCCTGCCCAAGCAGGTGACAGAGGGTGATGTCCAGGCGGGTTTGGAATCTCTTCAGGGAAGGAGACTCCACATCCTCTCTGGACAGCCTGTTCCAGGGCTCTGCCAACCTCAGATTGAAACAATTTTTCCTCCTTTTCAGATGAAACATTACAGTTTGTGCCCATTGTCACTTGTCCTGTCCCCAGGCACCGCTGAGAAGAATCATAGAATGGTCCAGGCTGGAAGAGACCTCTAGGGTCATCTAGTCCCACCTCCCCACAGCAACAGCCCCAACAAGACCATGTTGCTCAGGGCCTCGTTGAGCCTCCCCTTGAGTACCTCCAGGGAAGGGGCCTCAAACACCTCCCTGGGCAAACTGTTCCAGTGGTCCACCACCCTCATGGTGAGTCTGGCCCCATGCTTTTGTCCCCCACCCTTCAGCTCTTGCTCAGCATCAATGAGATCCTCTCACAGTCTGCTCTCCTCCAGCAGAACAGCTCCAGGTCCCTCAGCCGTTCCTCAGCACAGAGATGCTCCAGCCCCTGAGCACCTCTGTTGCCTCCACTGGCCTCCCTCCAGTACTTCCTAGTCTTTTTTTTTTTGAACTGGGGAGCCCAGAACTGGACCCAGTGCTCCAGATGTGGCTTCCCTGGGGCAGAGAAGACATCCCGAACCACCGCTCATCCCGACCTGCTCAGCATCCCTCCCCACAGCCGCAGCCTCACCTCTCGCACACCCGCACCGTCCAGGCAGCAATGATCCAGAGGGAAATGCTGAAGACCAGCAGCACCGTCCCGGGGCAGATGGTCATGAGAGTCTTCATGACGAAGCGGGTGTTGAAGTTGATCTTGTTGAGCGCCCCGATGCTGCGCGAGGAGGCGTCGGTGAAGAGCTTGCTGTGCAGCAGCATCACCCGAGCGATCAGGTAGAGGCGCAGGAACATGGGGATGGACAGGATGATGTCCACGTCCGCCTCTGCCCGAGAAGGTGTGTAGGAGAAAGCCAGGCGGGCTGTCCAGAAAAATTTGTACTCCCCGGGAATGGGGTGTATGGCACAAACCAGCATCTCCAGGCCGATGTAGAGGATGCGCTCGTAGGTCATCGCTATCCGCCAGTCGTCGGCTCCGTTGTCGATCACAAAGAGCTACCGGGACACAAAAGCACACAGTTACCGGTGGCCCCGGCCAACCCTGCCCCACCAGCATCCCCCCATTGGCAACGGGGGAGACTGGCACCAGAGCCCTGTGGAGCTGGGGATGGCTTTGGCCAGGAGGGCTGGGGAAGGAAAAGGTGGGAACGAGCCTTCACCATGGCCCTGTCTGTGTGTTCAGGGGATGGTAACAGCACTGGGGACACCCCAGAAAGCTCTAGGGTGCCCAGCCTTGAGCACATGCCTGGGCACAGCATGGGGACAACTCAGTGCGACCTGCAAACTGGCTGGAAAGAGCCCCCCCCTGCCAGCACAGCCTCCTCTCCTCATCCCAGGCACAGTCGGGCAAGTTGCAGCGCTGCAGAGCACCGGCACGAGCCACCCCAGCTCCTTGGCTTCTGCCAGCGCCACACCGGTGTCACCAACGGCCACCATGCCCCGAGTGCCAGAGCAACTTTTGGAGAGGGAACACCATGGAAGGAGCATCCGGCTGCTGGCGGCGATGGGATCCGGTTGTCATAGCAACCGCCGGTTCATCCTGGGTACCAGCTCCTCTCCCGCTGCCAGCAACACAGTCAGGGGCTCTGCGGGAGCTGGGGGGGTGGCAGCTTGACCTGACCGCTCTGGGACACGGCCAGACCCCCAGGGTCACCTGCCTTGGCAGGACATCAGCTTGTCCCTGGTGTGATGGGGACACTGGTGGCCCCTCCGCAAACAGCGCTTGGCAAAGACGCTGCTGGGAGGGCTCCAAGGGGGACGTGGCAACCGTCACCCCCGTCACCGGTGTGTCCTCGACCCTGCGAAAGGCAGAGGGCTCCCAGCTTGTCCAGCGGTCCAGCAGCTCCCGCAGCTGCTCCAGCCCGGGTTGGGTGGGTTGGGAGCGTGGCCCCGGCTGGCGCTGAGCCTGGGAACAACCCTCCCGCCACGCCAGAGCCCCCGCTGCACCTGCGCCCGCCGCCCCGCCAGCGCGGCACCGCACACCGGGCTCTCCCTGGGGACGGCGAGAGCTGCCAAGGGGGGGGACACACTGACTCACGGAGCGGCCGTCCCCGGCCACCTCCCTTTCTGTTTGGAAAACTCCGCTCCTTTTAGCTGCTTTGTTTGAGAAATTGTTTACAAAAATGCTCCAGGCTGTCAAGGGAGATCCTCAGGCATTTAACAAGCTGACAGCCCGTTCCTTCCTGGAAAAGGGTGTTAAAAATAAACAAATTAGCAAGAGGAAAGAGGCAAGGAGCCTTTTGACTGCGTGTGGGGAGGGTTGCAACAGGCCAGGTTGGGGAGGAGAAGGAGCAAGAGGGGGATTCGAGCAGGTTGCCCTGGTGCCAGCCCCTCTCAGCCCCGCACCTGCGGTGCATCGCTGCGGGTTTCCATGGAAACCCCGGCACGGTCCAGTGGTACCCGACGGGGCATCCCCAGCACCGGCTTCGGCTGGAGAAGGAGCAAGTGCCTTGGCCACCACAGCTCCAGGCGAGCCCAGCAGAAGGAAAGCCACCAAAAAGCCACGCAGGGGAAAAGACTTTCCCCAAACCCAATGCACAAAATGCCCTGGGCGCTCCAATGGCAAGGTCAGGGGGGCTGTACCCCCCTAAATCCCCCCCAGCTGGAGCCGGCAGCCTCACCAGCACCGCACTCCATCACACACCCCGGTGATAAACATGGCACTGGCTGGGGACGCCACACTCCACACCAGCTCAGGGCATGGCAGCGGTGACAGACCCCTGCCCTGGGCTGCAGCCCAGAGCCATCACCCGGGGACTGAGCCCCCAGTGCCAGCAGGAGCGGGTCAGGCTCGGCCCATGGGCACAGGGAGGGTGAGGACCGGCAGCGCTGCCGGCAGCTCCCTACACACTCAGCCTAACGAAGAGTGAGTGACAGACGCAATTAACAGCAGCTCCTGGCCCTGCAGCACCAGACAGAGCTGGGAGGTGGCAGGGATGGGAGGATCCTGCTCACCTGCAGCCCTGGCTGGTGGGTGATGGGCTCGGGGACACCCCAGGGACCCATCACCATCCCAGCCCATCGGTGACACCACAGGCAGGGGACAGACACAACCTCAGGAGCTGGACCCAGGGCACAGCAATGCCCCAGTCCTGGAGAAACCGAGGCACAAGAGAGAGCTGCAAATGTCCCAAAGGACTCAGCAATTAACGCATTTAATACTGAGGGAAGAGGCTGAAGCTGATGCCGAGCCCTTCCTGGAGGCCAGGGAGGTCTGGCAGTGCCACCCAGGGCAAGAGGGACAAGAGGCTGAGGATTTACAGCTCCACCAGCCCCGCTTCCATCCCCGACTGGATTATCAGCAATCCCTTTATAAGCACCTAAAAGCTAACAGGGCGATCAGCAGCCAGCAGGGCTTTGGCCGCAGCAAATCAAGTCAAACCCATCCCAGTCCCTTCCCTGCCAGTGTAACCGACCCAGTGGTTAAACTGGGGGCCACCCAGCCAGACCGTGGCAAGGTTTGGCACCGGCACCAGGGCGCTGGGCTGGATCGGGGAGGGGGACCCCACGGAGGGATGGCAGCAGGGGAAGCGGGGAGCCCCCGCGCGCCGCTGGGGTGGACGCTGTGTCTGCCCAACCCGCTCACAAGAACAACAAGGGGAGGAAGCCGGCAAGCGCCGGGCCACGGCCCCCCTGGCTGACCCCAACTGCCCCCACCCCGGGGTAAATATTATTCTAGCAGAAACCACAAAAGCACTCAAATATTTGCTTTGAACAAGCCACCGCCAGGCCCAGGCCCTGCGTCTGTGGGCTGAGCTGCAGGGGTGGCTCCCAGGAAGGTCCCCTGCAGACAGGGACAGGCAGGGGACAGGCAGGAGGCTGGCAGGGGGCTGGCAGGGACAGGCAGGGACTGGCAGGGGACAGGCAGGGACAGGCAGGGACAGGCAGGGGACAGGCAGGAGACAGGCAGGAGGCTGGCAAGGGACAGGCAGGGGACAGGCAGGAGAGAGGCAGGGACAGCAGGGGATAGGCAGGGGACAGGCAGGGACAGGCAGGGGGCTGGCA
>VZTM01027233.1:16352-42632 GCA_013400555.1 Jacana jacana | reverse complement strand
CTGCTCCTGGCCGCGGCAATAGTGTATGTATGTTTGAACATCCAACATCTTCTAAGTTCACAGCACTGAAAAGTTATTAATATTTTCATAGACCTAACACAGTAGCTACTGCTACATTTCAATAAGCACAGTAATTCAGACTGCTATAAGTACTAATGATGACACCAAGCAAACAATCCATTTGTGTTTGTATTTGAATGCTACCCTCAAAAGAAATTGATAGTACTTACCAATATCCAATACCATGAGATAGATAGATAGATAGATAGATAGATAGATAGATAGATAGATAGATAGATAGATAGATAGATAGATAACAAGCAGTATCTCAGGCAAATGTTAGGAATCACAGTTCTCAGTAAAACAAATCACAAATCAATGAGTGACTGATAGTGAACAAGTGAAACAGTGGAAGAAATTCCATTTAAAAAGACTGATATTATCCTTTTATTTAAAGTAGATTCTGGTTTCCTTATCCTTAGTGGTGATGTGGCTATTGAAGCGAGGTACATCAGCAAATAAAGCAAAACACAGTGTGAAATACCTGTAGAGTATCTTTATGGGATTCTTTTAGATATCTTTCTTACAACACACACACACACACACAAAGGAAAAAAAACATCAAAAAATAGACTACTCTTTCAATTCCAATTATAAATAATGCTCAAGAGATCTATATTCTGCATGTAGGGAAGAGACCAAAGAAAGACAAAAGGTTAAGTTCTATATATAAGATCCAAAAATACATGTCCTTTTTACTAAAAAAATGTAGGATACAAGGTCTGCTGCAACCACTGGAGTTTCACACAGAGAAACCTAATATTTTTCTCCTTTCCTTGTTCGACTCACAGAGATGCCCTGGCCAGACATTGGGAAACAGATTTACCTTTCATGTGTAAGAAAAAAAAATGTCAGAAATGTTGTTATATTATTGCCCATGGGATTCCTATAAAACAAATTCAAACACATGTATTTTGAAAAGACTGACTGATTCTCAGCTATCATAGCTCCCTCCCAATAAGCCAGTGGAGAAGCTGTTAACCAAGTCAGAAGAAACTTATGTTGATATTTATTGACCAAAATTTATCAGATCCTCCAAATAAATATTTAATCTTGAATTGATATGTCAGTTGCCCTTGGGGAAATAGCTACACAAGGCATTTTAAACTACATTTTTCTGTTCATCTTCTCATATACATGCTTTTTCAACTGATTAAATATAAAGTATTTTCTTTCAAATTAAAAGGTAAATATTAGAACAGATATTTTGATTTTATCATTGTTGAGTGAAATAAATATTGGTTTGTGTTTATGTCACATAATAATTGAAAATTCTGTGGGTTTGGTCTATCACAGAATGGGAAAAAAAAATCCTGTCTCTGGAAATTCCCAGTAAAAAAAACAAAACAAAACAAAACAAAACAATACAAACAAACAAACAAACAAAAAGACAATTTTATTAAAGTATTTCAGCTTAAGATTCTTTTTCTCCTTACCACTCTGAAGTTGGATCTTTTATATGGTGCGTGCCAAACAAATATTTTCAGGTTAGGCTTTTCTCTTTTCCTTTAATTATTATAGAAAAGGCACTTTACCTTACCTTTTTGTAGTCAAGAAAGTTTTGCCTGTAGCAAAAAAATTTCAGTCTCTTTGAAGTGCTCCTGTTGAGAGCAGGCCCTTTAAGAGGGGGTTGCTGGGAGGGCACATATGCAAATAAGTGGAAGTAAGCGAAACGAAGTATAGTGAAGGCGAAACAAAGTGTGGGAAACAGCAAATGACACAAATGTTGTAGCCAATCATGGGGCAACTTTAAGCCTGTGGAAAGTGTGTGGAAAGCTCGTGGACAATATCCCTCTCCCTATCCNGACCCCGAGAGAGGCAGCGACCCCGCGAGGCGGCGACCTCGCGTCCGAGAGAGGCGGCGACCCCGGGGAGAGGCAGCAACCCCCTCTTAAAGGGCCTGCTCTCAACATGCTCCTTCAATGCTTTGTGCCCTCTATATAGAGTTATTCATCTTCCAGGCATTGGATCTTATTATATTTCAATTTCTAACTACCTTTTTTGATAAATCAATTACCCGAATCTTCTTTGATGTTTCCTAGACCAGACTACAGATCTTTCTAGTATCTCTTCTCTGAACCATTTCCAATTTTTTTGCCTATTCAAAACAGATTCCAAAAGTAGGCAGAACAGTCTGACCACAATCTCTTGTAGCATACAAAAACCAAACCAAACCAACCAACCAAACAAACAAACAAACAAAAAACCCTGAAACAAACAAAAGTCCACAAAACAAAACAAAAGTCCACAAAACAAAACAAAACAAACAAAACCACAAACTCCTGGATGTGGTGGCTTACTATTTTTGAAGGTAGTGCCTCAAAGCGTGAGCATGGGCTATAAGCTATTGTTTGATGGTTCGTTATCAGCAGTGATATTTATTCTTTTCCATGTACCTTGTGCCTAGTGTTTCTACTGAGTTCAGCAAACATACAGAAGAAAATAATGCTTGAAATACAGTGTACAGTTGCATTTTGTAAATATAGCAGCATCAAGGGAATTTGTTTACTCTTTCTAAATTTTCCATGAATATTCCATCTCCTGGTGAGATTTTATTGATTTTCATTTTCTAAAAGGAGCTTACAAATTGCAACATTGTGTTCCATGCCTTTGTAAACAAAGAGTGTAGTGCTTTGGTTGGCTTTACGGTAATATTTAAATATGAAATATTTTCTTTTAATAAGACTATAAGTCTAGGATGGAAACCAGTTACTTCTGAATGCCATGAGAGTCTTGCTTTTTATAGCATTGCTGTGATGGAAGTCTCTGTAGTCTCCTTCTCTATTTAAACACCAAGGAACTCCTTGAGTTTGGGATTATTTTCTCATAGGATCAGTTATAAAATGAAGATCTAGACTCATAATAAGATTTGAAATATCCTTAAAGCAAGTTTCCTTTATTTCTGTAGATGTGTAACTTTAATTACCTGGACACAAGGCACTGCAAAAGCTTTGCCAAAATTTCTTTGCATTACTAGAAAAGCAGACTTGCTGCGATTTTTTGCCTATTTGGTAAATTTAATTTATCATTGTCCAGTTTCTTTAGAATGACATCATAAAATTAAAATGCAGCAGCAGCCCTGACTTTTATGCTTACCCAGCTTCTACATATTTGTTGTGTGATTAAAATCTCTTCAAGAGAATTTGGAAATAAGCCTGGATATAGCACCATTTGAGTGATTTTCTTATGGTACAGCTAACTGCTCCTTAATGTCACTTCTGAAATAGCAATGCTTAAAAAATGAAATCAGTTTACATAAAAAATGTCAAGTAGTCAGTGTTGTAGAAAACACTGTGACTTCTTAAGAACAAAATACCATTCTTCTGAAGCAATTCTCAACCTCTGTAAGGTATTTGATCAGGTAAGACATTTATTTATGTTTGAATTGGCAAATGCAGTCACCCAGATAATTAAGGATCTGAAAATTATTGATCTGTCAGGCATAATGTGGTCAATGTCAGATATGTTTACTACAGTAGCGTTAACATTAATACATTTTATTTCCCTGTAAAATTATTTGGTTAGGTTTTAAGACCACATCTCTTTCCAATAATCTTGAAAGATTCAATAGAATCCCACTTCCTTCTATTTGTGATGAGTCAGGCAACTTAAAAGTGTTTAATGCAAGTTTATCTTTGAAGCCTGTAAAAATATCCCATGAGTTTTACTCAGCTTGATACTGCAATATCTGTCATGATCAGCCTGGTCACAAACTGCAGAATAAGTTTGCAGAAGATATAGCAGCATTAACTAAGAATCTGTGGCCACAATGAACATTTAGAACCATAAATACAGACACATCGAAATACTGGCATGAATATTTCTTTCCACACAATGTGCCAGCAAAGGTACTTGTAGTGCTAGTTTGCCATGTCACCATAGATATAGCACATTTTCATCACTAAGAATTAAATTTAAAAATTCATGGTGAAAATGGTCAATGAAAGCAACAGCAAATATCCTTTGATTTCAGCAGGTCTATTACCTGAGACTTTTCATTGCAAAATCAGATTACCAGTTATTTCTAAAACTTTTGTTTAAAACCTGCTAATTTATTTAGACCAGATAGACCAACTAGATTTCCCAGTTGATTTATTTCTGTTGTACATACATTCTCTCTACATTTCTGCATTATCATGAACTGTGTTACATCAAGCACCATCATTCTTTATGCTGGCACCCAAATGGTCTAGTCATTTAAGTAAGGATTATATTTCCATCTGCTGGACTCTACTTATAAAATTTCAAGTGATATAAAGAGGGCAAATAGTTGATTCACAATCATATTAAGTACAATAACTAATGGGTGGTACACAAAACTCAAGGTGCTGGTTCAAAAGAAAGAGAAGGAAGCTGTTCTTCATGAAATTTAGCTGTGGAGCTGCTTGCCAAAAGCTGCATGCTAAAAATCCACTAAGGCTTGAGAAGTATCTGGCTTAAATCATAGAAAAAGATCTGTGGTGGGCTATTAAGTATGAAAACATCCTCATTGAGTCAGAAAGTCCCTGAACTGCAATTTGTTTGAGACTAGAAGAATAATCTGGGGAACTATTACTGCATACTTTTGCTTAAATTTATTCCTAGATCATTTCTAGGTCCATTGTGGACCATTGTCAGAGAGACATGATACTGAGCTAAATAAACTTTTAGTATGAACAACAGCCCATTTTGGTTTTCTTAGGTATGAACAGTATCACCTGACACCTGCAGTTCTAGTTTATTTCTTTTTACTTGAAGTAAAACTACTAGAAAAAACTTAATTAATGGTTGCTCAAAAAGCTGTGGGCACTCAGACTGAGACCCCATGCAAATGTGTGGGTGTCCAGGCCTCTGGCTGCAGAGTAGCTGGCACTTGCAATGGAGAGTGGCAGAGACAGCACCTGTGTCAGATATGACCAGGGGAATGACCTGCTCAGTCAGATGGCTGAGCTGAAGGACGAAGTGGAGAGGTTGAGGAGTATCAAGGAGCGTGAGAGAGAAATTGACTAGTGCACCCATTCCCTGAGAGAAAGGGAACAGGTCAAGGCCCCAGTAAATCAGAGGACCCTCCCTCCTCTTGTCATCAGACAGCAGGAGGGGAAAAAGGAAACAGGTCCCTGCTCAGGGAAGCAGGCAAATCCCCTCCCAGCCCATCTCACCTTCCCAGTTACTTTTGCAGAACAGGAATGGAGTCCTGCAGAAGGAACTGGCTGTTGGAGAGGAGGATGACACACCAAGGCTAGAAATGCCAGAAAGACCAAGTCGCCTTCGACTTGGTATTGAAACTTGCTACGAAATGAAAAGGAGACAGGTCATTGTTATGGGTGACTCTCTTCTGAGGGGGGCAGAGGGACCAATATGTCATCCTGACCCACTTCACAGGGAAGTCTGCTGCCTCCCGGGGGCACAAGTTAGGGATGACAAACTTTCTGCCCTAGTAAAACCCTCTGATTATTAGCACCTTTTAGTATTTCAGGTGGGTAGTGATGAAGGAGTAGGAGTCCAAAATCAATTAAAAGATTCTAGAGCCTTGGGACAGCTGCTTAGATCATCAGGAGCATAAGTTGTGGTCTCCTCTATCCCTTCCATGGCAAACATGGAGAACATGAAGAAGGCAACAGTTCAACTTGTGGCTTGGGGACTGGTGTCATCAGCAGGGCTTTGGGTTTTTTGGTCACAGGCTGTCATCTGAGACACTTGGTCTGCTGGTGGCACATGGGATGCACCTGTACAAGAGGGTGAAAAGAATTTTGGGGCAAGAGTTAGCAGGGCTCATTGACAGGGCTTTAAAATAGACATGAGGGGGGAAGGGGAGATGACTGGGCCTGTTGGGATGAACCCATGGGGAAGCATGCCACAGCTTGAGGGATGGAGGATTGCTGAAGACTCTTGCTCTGCCATTTCATCTGGAAGAAAGGACAGATGTCTAGCAACAATGGAAGCACCTGTGAAGGGCCTGGTAGGAAATGGGCCCCACACTCACAAAAAAGGGTTGGAATCAATAGCTCATCTAAAGTGCACCTATACCAATGCACGCAGTGTGAACAACAAATGGGGAGCTTGAACTATGACATAGTGGCTACCACAGAAGCATTGTGGGATGTCTCTCATGACTGGAGTGACACAATCAATGGCTACAAGCTATTTAGGAGGGATAGAAAGGAAAGGAGAGGTGGTGGAGTGGTCCTGTACATTAGAGAATGCTATGAAAGCTTAAAAATCAAGTATAGTGATGGTGGGGTTGAGAGTGTTTGGATTAGGATAAGGGCCAATAAAGGTGATATTGCTGTAGACCTCCCAACCAAAGCAGAGGTGGATGAAGCTTTCTAGAAGCAGATGGGAGAAATCTTGCAGTTGCTTGCCATTTTTCTCATGGGGGACTTTAACCTCCCAGATATCTGCTGGGAATACAACACAGCAGAGAGGGAACAATCCAGGAGGTTCCTGGAGTGTGTGGAGGATAACTTCCTCACGCAGCTGGTAAGTGAGCCGACCAGGGAAGGTGCCCTTCTGGACCTGCTCCTTGTGAACAGGGAAGAACTTGTGGTGGAAGTAAAGGTTGGAGGCCGTCTAGGACATAGTGATCATGAGATGATTGAGTTCTTGAGAAACAAGGAGATGGGTTAGTAAAACTGCNGCTAGAGCTCAACCTAGCTACAGCTGTTAAGGATAATAAAAAATGTTTCTATAAGTTCAATAACAACAAAAGGATGATTAGGGAAAGTCTCCCTCCTTTATTGGATGCAGAGGGAAACATAGTAACAAAGGATGAGGAAAAAGCCGAGGTGCTCAATGTCTACTTTGCCTCAGACTTTAGCAGTGGAACTGGCTGTTCCCTGGAGAACCGTCCTCAGGAGCTAGGACACAGGGAGGGGAAGCAGAATGAGGACATCACAATTAGAGAGGAAGTGATCAGTGACCTGCTGCACTGCCTGGATGTACACAAGTCTATGGGACTGGATGGGTTACACCCAAGAGTGTGGAAAGAGTTGGCAGACGTGCTTGCCAAGCCACTTTCCATTATTTTCCTGAAGTCATGGCTGCCTGGGGAGGTCCCAATGGAGAGGAGGTTAGCAAATGTAACACCCGTCTACAAGAAGGGCAAAAGAGAGGATCCAGGAAGTTATAGACCTATCAGTCTGACCTTGATACCAGGGAAGGCCATGAGGCATATCACCTTGAGTGTCATCACAAACCATGTAAAGGACAACTACAAACAATATAAAGGACAATAAATCTTATGAGGAGCAATTGAGGGAGCTAGGACTGTTTAGTTTGAGGAAGAGGAGGCTGAGGGGAGACCTCATCACTCTCTACAACTGCTTGAAAGGACATTGTAGAGAGGTTGGTGCTGGTCTCTTCTCTTGGTTAATTCATGTTAGAACAGGAGGGAATGGCTGCAAGCTGCAGCAGGGTAGGTTTAGGCTTGACATTAGGAAATAATTTTTCACAGAAAGTGTGGGACAGGTTCCCCAGGGACACGTTTGCGTAGCCATCCCTGAATGTGTTTAAGAGTTGATTAGTTGTGGTGTTGAGGGATATGGTGTAGGGGATGGACTTTGTAGAGCAGAGCTGATGGTTGGACTCGATGATCCCAAGAGTCTCTTCCAGCCTGAATAATTCTGTGATTGTATAATTAAGCAAAATTATTTAATTTTAATTAATTCCTTACATTACTTAAAATTAAGATGTCAGATATATGAATGTCCTTTAAATACAATCCCACGAAGTTTTTATTTGTGTGTAGGTGGCTGAGGAACTATTTTTTTGTCCATTTGATTCTTACCCCATCTGTTTTTCAAAAATTAATTTGCATAATTTCTTGGTGACTGTTTCTCTCAATGCATACAAAATGGGGTTTTTTTGGCTTTTTCCCCAGCAGTGGGGCTGTAGATTTGCTTGTCTTATTACTGCGTCATTCTTCAGAAAACTCATGTGTGTGCAAAGGAAAAAGTATTTATTTCAAAAACCACATTTAATAAGTAGCAATAACTTCTATAACCAAGTTACAAGGACAAAAACTTCTTTAACTGCCTCTATCTGCAAATTTTCTATGGCTGGAATGTCTTTATTCTATGCAAATGTTTGTATTAAGACTCAAGATATTTTCAAAGTCTTCATTATTTTTGTTTTAGGCTAAGAATTAATATAAATTTTAGTGAAATATTCATGTCCCCAAGAGTATTATAGGCTTGAACCTCCAAAGTACAGACACTAGAAATGACCATATCCTCATTAATCTGATGTTTAACATGATAAGCTCCTGATTTCACTATAACCAACACTTTCACCAGACCCCTCCTCTCAATATTGATATGTGATATCTCTTCTTAAGTTTGGCAAATTCAGCACCTAACATGTGCATCAGTCCTCTCTGTCATTCACAAAATGGGCATCTCTTCCACCTAACTCACCTCTAACATCTGAACTAACAAGTATACCCTGAGGACACCTATTTCCATGTAGATATAGACAAAAAGAAAAGTCAGCAACAGCAACTGTTTTTTATATCCCGACACAACTTGGGATATAGGAGACTTCAGTTTACATTTATTACCATCATTCCAGACGTGACGTAGAGAGCACTGTCTCTCTGGTGATGTTTTGTGGATTGGCTTTGTCATCATGATGATGCTGTAAGTGCAACCTCATAGACTGCAGCACAGTTGCCACCAGCTACCTAAGGAACATGCAATCAGCCTAGCCCATGAATGCTATTCCTAAAGGCAAGAATGTAACTTTTTGGTCTTGAAGTTATGTATATCACAATAATACTAATTTTGAATTTGTTCCCCACTGTTGGGTTTTTTTTTATTTATATTTGGTTTTGGGTTCTGTTGTTGTTGTTCTTCTGGTTTGGGTTTTTTTTTTGAGAGTGTGCTGCTGATGTTGTAGCTTTTTTCTGGAGAAATCCATTACAGTTATCAGATCCAGGCTGAGATCTTCAATTAGGTTTTAAGCTTAATTGTAACTGAGAAATAATGCCAGAGAATATGACAACCTTACACTGGAGAGAGAAAAAGCATAAAAGTTGAGAATCTAATATCCAGATATAATCTATCAGCTAAATTTAGTGACTAAATTTTAGCTGAATTTTGTCTGCTTAGTATCTCTGCTCCATTATTTTTCATCTATTGTTAAAAATGTAAAAGTCAAACAACTCAGAAGTTTTTTCACTCTTTAGACAGACCATCTCAGCCTCACTAGTAGCTGCCTCACATTCTCCCACAGGGTTAAGATAGAACATTAGTGTTCTGCCTTCAGACATTTGCTCTTTTGTACTCCCAGATGTGATAGAGGAGTTCACAGATGGGTTTTCCCTAGGAGGCTGATTTATCTTTGCTGCTCTGTTGCCAAGAAGAAACATACTGTGCTTGTTTTTAGCTAGCACCCAGAACATGCCATTACAGTGTACTCAACTTTCTTCCTATCTTCTTCTTTCTCAATGGAAAAGATTTTGATCACAACTAAGGCTTATAAAAGAGATATCTACTTAAGGAAACATTCCAAGAATGGGTCTGATAAAAAAATAGAGGGAAAGGCTATGGATGTTGTTTACCTGGATTTTAGCAAGGCCTTTGATACAGGATCCCACAGTATCCTCCTGGAGAAACTGGCTGCCCATGTACTCCTAGTGGAGTAGTCTCCACTGGTTTAAAAACTGGCTGGAGGGCTTGGCCCAGAGTGGTGGTAAATGGAGTTAAATACAGTTGGCTGCCAGTCATGAACAATGTCCCCAAGGGCTTGGTACTGGGGCCAGTTCTCTTTAACATCTTTATTAATTATATGGATGAGGGCATCGAGTGCACCCTCAGTAAGTTTGCAGATGACACCAAATTAGTGTCAACCTGCTGGTAGAAAGGTTTTGCAGAGGTATCTGGACAGGCTGGATCAAAGGTCTGAGGCCAATGGGATGACATTCAAAAAGGTCAAGCGCCGGGTCCTGCACTTAGGTCACAACAATCCCATGCATCTTGTGGAAGAGTGGCTGGAGAGCTGCCTGGCAGAAAAGGACCCGGGGGTGTTGATCAGCTGAACAGTAGCCAGCACTGTGCCCAGGTGGCCAAGACCAACAGCATCCTGGCCTTCATCAGGAAAAGCATGGCAAGTAGGACTCAAGAGGTGATTGTCCTCCTGCACGTGGCACTGGTGAGGTCCCACCTGGAGTACTGTGTCCAGTTTTGGGCCCCTTACCACAAAAAAAGACATTGAAGTGCTGGAGCAGGTCCAGAGAAGAGCAAAAAAGATGCTAAGGGGTCTGGAGATTAAGCCTTATGAGGAGAGGCTGAGGGAGCTGGGGTTGCTCAACCTGGAGAAAAGGAGGTTGAGGGGGAGACCTTCTTGCTCTCTATAGTTACCTGAAAGGAGGTTGTAGAGAGGTGGGGGTTGGTCTCTTTTTCCAAGTCACAGGTGATACAACAAGAGGAAGTGGCCTCAGGTTGCATCAGGGGAGATTCAGATTGGATATCAGGATTTTTTTTTACACAGAAAGGGTTATCAGATGTTGGAACAGGCTGACCAGGGAAATGGTTGAGGCACCATCCCTTGAGATAATTAAAAGACAGGTTATCATTGTGCTCAGGGACATGGTTTAGTGAAGTTTTTCTGCCAGAGTTAGGCTGACAGTTGGACTAGATGATCTTAAAGGTTCCTTCCAACCTAAAGGATTATATGATTCTATAATTCTAAAGGAGAATTGCTTTTCAATGGGGGATTGGTTTCCTGAATTCTATAAAGCACCATTAAGAGAATTTTCTCTGTCACTTTGAATCACAGAATCACAGAATGATAGGGGTTGGAAGGGACTTCTGGAAATCACCTAGTCAGTTCCCCCTGACAGAGTAGCTTCACCTAGAGCAGGTTACACAGGATGACATTTTTCATCTTTCTAAGTCATTACACCTGGTCAGTGAAAGATAATTTCCCACAGTATCTTAGCATTTTAGAATGAATTTCAGAATGGTTTAACATAGTTTTAGGAATAGAATAATGGAAAAAAAAATGTGCCTAGGCGATTTACATTTCCCGTTGATGCATAGGCAGAGATTTGTCAAAATAAATATTTTTACAAAAAGTTATAATTAAACAATAAGGAAACTACTCTGAAATATTCAAAACAATGGAACATTAAATCCAAGTTTATATTGCTATCATTAACTACAACAGAGGTTGCAATATACAATTTACCAAATAACAGTATAATTTTTTCTAGTGGGCTCAGCAAGGGAAATTTTATTTTCTCTTAGCATTTCTGATAACTACCCTTATATTTCAACGAAAAAAATAATTTCTCTCCAAAGTATAAGCCCTTCCTAGAAAAGTAGGTAAAAAAAGTAACAATGGGGAAAATAATATCAGGAATGGTCTTGGACTGTAAATTACTTAAAGAACTGTGATTTGATTTGGGAAATATTTTGTAATCAGAGTTTTTCCATGTTGGGATTGTCTCATACTATTTTCAAATGTTGACAGTTGACTGCAATTAAGAAATAGGATAAGGCATTAACTCATAGATTAGGAATCACAGAATTTTAGGTGTTGGAAGGGACCTTCAGAAATCATCTAGTCAAATCCCTCTGACAAAGTATGTTCACCTAGAGCAGACGGGACAGGAATGCATCCGGGAAGGTTTTGAATATCTTAAGAGAAGGAGACTCTACCACCTCTCTGGGCAGCCTGTTCCAGTGCTCTGGCACCCTCAAAGTAAAAAAGCTTCTCTGCATGTTCAGGTGGAACTTCCTGTATTCCAGCTTGTGTACATTGCCCTTTGTCCTGTCACCAGGCACCACTGAGAAGAGTCTGACCCCATCCTCCTGACACCCGCCCTTTAGATATATGTAAGTGTTGATGAGGTTTCCTCTCAATATTCTGCAGGCTAAACAGGCCCAGGTCTCTCAGCCTTTCCTTGTAAGAAAGGTGCTTCAATCCCTTGATCATCTTCATAACCCTCCACTGGACTCTTTTCAGTACTTCCTTGTCCTTCTTGAATTGGGAGGCCCAGAACTGGACACAGTACTCCAAAGAGGAGACCATTTGCCTCCTTAAACTTCTGCTTGGAATCAGAAAGCATTTCATTATTTAATGTTCTGGTTACTTTGATTTTGAGAGTTGAGGGATAAGAGTAATATCCTGCACTGGTTCACCTCCTCTTCATTTCAGTTTTACTATGTTAGGTAAAGTATTCAAGGCTTAATCTATCTATTTCTATACACAGATAGCTTTGGGGATTTATGCACGTTTAATGCAGGAGAGCCTTGGCAATAAAAAATATTAACTGTAGCATTTATTTGTATTTATTTCCAATATAGTTTTGGTTTGCTTGGCTTGTTTTTTTTTTTTTTTCTATTAAAATAACTTTTTAACTCAAGGTTACCATTCCTCTTAAAATATTTGGAAGTTTAGTATTCCAAGGCTACAGAATTTCAATTGTTTCTGTGACAAATAAAATTAATAAAAAATTCATAAGAAGACTAAATTTTCAGGACAATGTTTTTGCTGTTATAATTTTTGTCAGTATTTCCAGAACAATAACTGCAACTGGCTGACCTGCTAAGCTGCATCTTGCTACGAATACCTGCTATGTTTTCACTGCCAAAGACTATAACTGTAAATATTTACAACACTTTCCTATTATGCTGCCAGATGACTGGTCAGAATCATGCTGGGTTCATTTTTCACTCATGTTATTTATTTGTTGTGTAAAGAATGATTCATGTCATGCCAGTATGTATTCATACTCAGTTTTGTGATAGATTCTTCTGCACCAAGTAACATTACTCTGAGCTCTAAACCCAGTCAAGCTAGCACACCTTGAGACAACCTATGCAGCCAGTCAAATATATAGTAACACATGAAAGATAAAGGTAGAAATGATTCTCCATCCTCAGCAGTATGTATGACACATGCCTAGTTCAGAGCACCAGAGACCATGAGACCACATGTCTCATTAAGGTATCTCTCCTCATTCTCACTTCTCTTTCTGCAAACATGACAGTTGTAGAAGACAGTGATATATCCAACAGATAATTGGTACAAGGTTCTAAGTCGCTTCAATCTTGCACAGACTTGGAGCTTGTCAGCATACTGTCACTGCACTCCAGCAGAGCTCTTATTAGTTAACTGTACTTGACAGCACCTGAGAAACTGTATATTTTAAGTTTAAGCAGCTCGATATGGTAAAGGTTATAATTTTCTTTTCCTGGATAATTACTGTCAGCATTGATAAACATGTATTTCTTCTCCAGTCCAGCAGAAGACTGATGGGAATAAGTCAATAACATGCCTCCTTATAGTTTAAATTTGAAAGTTCCTGACACTTTTCAGGATCTTTTACTGTTTAAATCCCTGGGCGATCTGTAGTTATAGGCCTATATATACACATATGTATGTATTTATATGCACCTTTGCCAGTATGATTATCTCTCAGCTTTCACAGTATGAATAAAGACTTATTTGATCTGAAGAGGAGAGAGGATTCCAAGGACCAGGACTAGAATTTTATTTAACTTCCTGTGCTTTTATTTATTTATTTGTCTATCTATCTTTCAATGTATCTAGTGCTTTGAACTGCAAACACTATAGCTCATTCTTGTCAGAAACAATTGCACTGCTGCAGGAATTTTTTCCTGTAATGACTCTAAAGTAGGATAGAAAGGACAGCTAGGCTTAAGAGAGATAATCAATGATCTCATTTTGCTGCCTTGCAATGTGCATTGCTCTGTACTGTAGACTATAAGTACTGGTACCTGAATATGTGTATTATCAGAGTAGTTAAACTCAGCAGAAAACCGTGGTACAGGACTGTTAAAAGCTTTTGAGGAATCAACTACACCTGTTGAGCAACTACAAGCAAAGGAGAACTACTTGAAGTCACATGGAAAAATGCATAAATTAAACTAGCATAACATCTTGACAGAGTATTCATAGGAGTGCATGGTTGTCACAGTTGATCTTCCAACTTTTCTGTGTGCTGAGAGTAGTAGAAAACATTTTTTTTTTGCTCTTTCTAGTGAGGTAATAATTAGCTATCTTTGAATTTTCTGATGCAATGTTCTAGAGACTCCAGTCTACATTCTTGAAAATGCCCGGTGATTTGAGGTAACCAAAATGAAAATATTTAAAGTGAAAGACTGAATATCTGCTCACTGAAAAACAGACCTTTCTAGCTTCCTCAAACTACACATTTGAAAAACTGAGGAATGCATTACTCAGAGGTTACTTGTGAAAATGCAGGAACAAGGCTTCCCACTACCAGAGTAGGAAATATTTTACCTTAATGGCAGGAATTTGCTAAAGGGCTGGACTGCCAAAGGATTGGTCATGTTTCTTCAGAATGGGAAGATCAATCATTCTGGTCTCAGGGACAGAGTTCTGCTGTCACAGGGAGCTGCACAAGAATGAAAAACAATTTACATGACATCGGTGTAGGAGTTTGATGCATGTTTCCTCAGAAAGCTGAAGCTGAGGAAGAATAGACACATTTAGGAATCAAACTTCCAAACAAGAGATGAAAAGGAGATAGATTCAGTATATTTTACTTTCTCAGCCCCTCTGCACCCAGTTCCTGTGGCTTTTAGTCATACGTTCTAGCACATGCATTGAATAGGTCTAAGCTATGATGTGGAAAATCAAATCTACATCATGGTATCATGACCAGCCACAAATCCATTTAGACAGTTTTAAATGAAGAAGGAAATTAATAAATCTAGTTAGAAATATTTGAATAGCTCAGCTACTCAAAACAAGCAGGTTCCTTTAAGATAATTAATATTCAAAGACACCAAAACAGAACCTCAGAAACCTATTAAATAACAGACAAAATAAGGAGAAAAAGGTAATCTCTCTTTGAACTTCTTTTATTGGGGGAAAAAGTGAGAGATACAGAGGTAGGGAAAAACATGGTAGCACACATATTACAGTGGTGACTGACTTAGGGAATATATCTGATGGGAAGCAAGTCTGATAGGTGTAACTTTTAATATTTTACCAGTGTCCAGGAAACTTCAATAATATGGCATTTTCAGTAACATTTGCAGGCTTTTTTAATATTGTTGCACACACCTTTATTTGGTATAGAAGAATTTATAACAATAAACAAAAAAACAGCTTGTGCAACTTCTAATAAATTATTTTAATATTTATGCTGTATACAATCTGGTATTTTTATCTGCTGTGTTTAAATAGTAAACACTGGGTAGTAACGTAAGTACCATAGTATTTGCTTAGAAATGCTCTCTACAATCACCGAGGAACTAGAAACAAAGAAAGAATGCTGAGAGTTGAATTTGCCTTTTAAAGATAGAAAAGTTCATGGGATGGTGAACATATCAAATCTTTCACTGCATTTTAAGTATTTCTCATCTTCCACTATGAAGAAGCTTGTTCATAGCACATTTGACATTGAAGAAGGCCAAATTGAGTGTCATCAGGGTTTCCTGAGGGGATTCTTCCATAAAATTGAATATATTCATAAAAAGCTTAAAATTCTACTGCAAATCATCTAGCAAAATAATTTAACCAATTCTTTGCTCTGTGGACATGTACCAATGACCAAAAACTTTTCTCAATAAAATAATTAAAATATCTCTGAAAGCAGCTGGCTATATATTTCCACTATTTCAATACATAATTCTCTGAGAATTTACATAATGCTGTGTTTTAATAGGAACTGATATTAGCTATTCTCCCTCTACTGCCTGATAACGTTGTAAACCTAGCATTTTACATTTACGTAATAGGTGTTGAGCTGAGATACTTAACCATTTGAAGAAAGATTTTCAGTGTTTTGCTACAATAAAATAGCTGTCTGTGGTAACAGTGATGACTGCCTTCCAGTATCTGAAGGTAGCCTACAAAAGCGATGGGGAGGGACTCTTTATCAAGGAGTAGCAATAGGGTGTGGGGTAATGGATTTAAGCATAAAGAAGGTAGATTTAGATGAGAAATTAGGGAGGAAGTCTTTACTGTGAGGGTAGTGAGACACTGGACCAGGTTGCCCAGAGAAGGTGTGGGTACCCTATCCCTGGAAGTGTTCAAGGCCAGGCTGGATGGGGCTTTGAGCAACCTGGTCTAATGGGAGGTGTCCCTGCCCATGGCAGGGGGGTTGGGACTCAATGATCTTTAAGGTCCCTTCCAACTCTAACTATTTTATGATTCTATGATGATACTACAACTGGTAAAGTAGTAAACTTCAAAGAAAACAATGAACAGATTCTGCAAACTGAAAGACCTTAAATTTTAAGGCAGGATTTGGTAACAAAAAATAAAAAATAATTAAAAAAAAAAATATCAGCATTATATCATTAAAGAACATGCTAATTTCCTCTTATTGGTTCCTAGTTTCTTTTGAAATTTAAAAGCTTTTTCACGCATTTGTGATATTTTCTTTTTTTACCTTCTTCTTCTTCACACATTACAGTTACATTTTGATTTGTTTTGATTTGTTCCTTCCGTTCATTAGTGAAATATATTTGAAATGGCATATATTACACAACCTGTATACACAAGATGACCCGATTGTTGGATCAGTGACCCGATTGTTGGATGTGGGGAAGACAGTGGATATAGAATCATAGAATCATAGAATCATTTAGGTTGGAAGAGACCCCTGGGATCGTCAAGTCCAACCGTCANAGGTCCTTTTCTGCCAGGCAGCTCTCTAGCCACACTTCCCCAAGCCTGTAGCGATGCACGGGGTTGTTGTGGCTCAAGTGTAGGACCTGGCACTTGGCCTCCTTGAAGGCCATGCCATTAACATTGGCCCATTACAGGGGCCTGCATTACAGGGGCTTCATTCTCCTCCCTGTCTCCATCTACTAGCTCAGGGGTCTGGGTGTTCAGGGAAAAAGTGACTACTACTAAAGATTGAAGCAAAGAAGTCATTAAGTACCTTTTCCTAATCCTTTATCACTATGATACCACCCTCATCTGTTTAAGAATGGAGATTCTTCCTAGCCCTCCTTTTGCTACTAATATATTTATAGAAACTCTTTTTATTGTTTTTAACATCTAAAGATAGGTTGAGTTTTAGTTGGGCTTTGGCTCTCCTAATTTTCTCCTTACATAGCCTTACAACATCTCTGCATCTTTCCTGAGTCGCCTGTCCCTTCTTCCAAAGACAATAAATTCTCAATTATTTCCCTAAGTTGTACCCATATCTCCTTGTTCAGCTATGCTGGTCTTTTTTCCCAACAACTCATTTTTCAGTACTTGGGGACAGCCTGCTCCCGTGCCTTTAAAACTTCCTTCTTGAAAAATGTCCAGCCTTCCTGGACACTTTTGGCCTTCAGAACTGCCTACCAAGGGACCCTGTCAAGCAAATTCCTGAAAAGACCAAATTCTGCCCTCCACAAATCCACAGTGGCAGTTTTGCCGACCCCACTCCTTGCTTCTAAAAATCAAAAATTCTGTCATTTCATGACCACTATGCCCAATACGGCCTCCAACTATCACATCCCACACAAGTCCTTCTCTATTTACAAACAGCAGGTCCAGCATGGCTCCTTCCTTAGCTGGTTCCCTCACCAGCTGTGTCAGCAATCATCCCCAACACACTCCAGGAACCTCCTAGACTGGTTCCCCTCAGCTGTGCTATGTTCCCAACTGATATCTGGCAGGTTGAAGTCTCCCACAAGGACAAGGGCTAGTGATTTTGAGATTTTTCCCAGCTGCTTGTAAAATATTTCATCTACTCCTGTATCCTGGTTGGGCAGCCTATAAGAGATTCCTACCACAATATCAGCCTTGTTGGCCCTCACCCTGATTCTTACCCATAAAGACTCCATTATTAAGTTCCTGACGTTCATAACGCTCTCTAACACAGAGAACCACCCCACCTCCTTTCCTTCCTTGCCTGTCAAGAGTTTGTAGCCACCTAATGCAGCACTTCAGTCATGCAAGTCATCCCACCACATTCCTCTGATGGCAGCTACACCATAGTTTTCCTGCTGCACAATGGCTTCCAGCTCCTCCTGCTTGTTGTCCATGATGTGTATGTTGGTGTAGAAGCACTTCAGCTGGGCTGCTCCTGATGTACTTTTGCTAGAAGAACCCTTAACTTCTACCTGACCAGGTGCATCCATAGTTTCTGGACCATCAACGACCCACACCTCCCTGCTGCTGGTTATATCTCCTTCCCCCATCAAATCTAGTTTAAAACCCTTTTGATGAGCCCTGCCAACTCCTGTGCAAAGATCCTTTTCCCTGTTTGAGACACGTGTATCTCATCCATCTCCACCACACATGTAAACCACCCTGTGATCAAAAAATCCAAAGTCCTGCCACTGACACTAGTCTTGGAGCCAGCTATTGATCTGCTGGCTCTTCTTGTTGATTCCCTCATCCTTCCCTGTGACTGGAATGACTGAGGAGAACAGTACTTGTGCTCCTGACCCCTTCACCAGTCATTTCAAGGCCCAGAAGTCTCTCTTGACCACTCTTGGATTTCTTGTTAGCAGTTCATCTCTACCTGCCTGAAAAAAATAGTAGCGGGTAGTAGGGCTTATCAGGGAAGGGAGTTTTATTTCTATATCTTTAACCCAGGCCTCAGGGAGGCAGCAGACTTCCTTGAGTCTGGGCTTCATTCTGTGCCTTTCAGGATGGAGTGACCTATGACAATGTTCAATCTCTTTTTTTTCAACTGAAGATGTTTTGATGTGGAGTGTAGTTTGACTTAATCTTGGTGACACCTCTGTGGGCAGTGACTCATCTTCCTTGCCTTAAAATCATAGAATCATTCAGGTTGGAAAAGACCCTTGAGATCATCAAGTCCAACCATCAGCCCTACTCTACAAAGTTCTCCCCTACACCAGATCCCCCAACACCACATCTAAACTACTCATAAACACATTCAGGGATGGTGACTCAACCACCTCCCTGAGCATCCTATTCCAATGTCTGACCTCTCTTTCTGTGAAAAATTCTTTCCTAATTCAGCCTAAAACTACGCTATTATTCAGGAAAATTAAACCTATAATTTGGTTCCCCTTACACAGCCCCATGCCTATATATTAAGGGTATCTGGGAAGGTGGGGGAGTTACTAGGAAGATATACCTGCTTTGCTGGGCAGAAACATGCTCCCGTATACCCCTATCCTCTAAGTCACCTTGTTTGGCCAGGCAGAGAGAGGATGGGCACTCCCTGATGATTCTCAATCTACATACCTCTTCCTGGAGCTCCACCACGCTTCCCACAGACATGCTCACTGCTGCCCTGTGATACTGGCATGAGTAGGGCATACCCTGGCTGACAGCATGCTCCCACCAGATTTCTGGCCCGGAAGCTGACTCAGTTCTGTAGAGTTTGGGGAGGTCAAGGCTTTCTGCTACATGTTTACCACGGCTCCTGGTTAAGCTGGTACAAACCTTCAGTGCCCCCCTACAGTGAATGTAGTTTTTCTGGCTTTTAGTAAGCCTTTTGACATTGTCCTTCTGGGCAACGTGTTCAACTGTGAGATGAGCTGGTACTTTTTGTTACCAAGAGCACTGAAAAAGTGTTCCTAGAGAAGTGGTTGATGCCCCAAGCCTATCAGTATTCAAGAAGCATTTGGATAACAACCTTAACATGTTATGTCTTAACTTTTGGTCAGCCTTGAATTGGTCAGACAGTTGGACTAGAAGACTGTTGTAGGTCCCTTCCAACTGTTCTGTTCTGTTCTATTCTACAGAAATATAGACCAAGACCTGTAGTGACAGAGCAAGGGACAAAGAGGGTAGGTTTAGACCAACCAAATTCAGAGAGGGTAGGTTTAGACTGGATATGAGGAAGAAATTCTTTACTCTGAGGGAGGTGAGACATCTGAATAAGTTGCCCAAAGAAGCTATGGGTGTTTGCTCCCTGGAAGTGTTCAAGGTCAGGTTGGATGGGACTCTGAGCAATGGGACCTACGGACAAAAGTCGCTGCCCATGGCAGGGAGAATGGTCTAGTTGAGTTTTCCAACCCAAAACATTCTATTATTCTATGATTGACTCTATGATTTTATGATTCTCTGATTCTTTAAAATATAAGCTGTAGAGAACTTCAGGCTAAAGTATGTTACAAAACAAAAATCCCTCTTTATTTTTCTATTTCTATGTCCTCTGAATATCTCTGAAGAAAGCATAAGGCAAAAACACATTGTGCATATCTAATGAAATACACTTTGCCTTCTTTTGCCCATTTTTTATGCTGATCTGATAGTAAACTCCAACTGCTTTGATACTATTGTAAGCCCATGTTTTCACTTTGACTCTTGGATGATGCTGCATTGGGTACCTAATGTTAATTTAAGACACTTGATGGAATTATCCTGTTGGATATTCCAGTTGCTGTCCACCTTGTGGGTAATAATAACTGAGGGAGAAAAGAGAATAAACAAGTAAAAGAGAAAAATACATGAATCTTTGGAAATTACCTATTCACTCATGTCTTTACAGCTGGCATTATCACTAATAACCTATGAAATTTTATCTCAGTTCAGCCACCACAGTATATACTGAATTTTGAGAGATAAAAAGACAAATTTTACATTTCCCAAATTTGCCACTGAGTGTAATGCAAACTTTCTCTTTATCAATAATATCTTAATGTCTCCTGGCAAAAGTTTGACATTTGTTACATTATAACCTACTCCTGAGGAGCATGCTATAAGTAATTAATTCAATTTTATCATCTAAAGGAACACTAGGGAATTTTGTGTCAACTTTACAAAGTATAATGGACAATATTATATGTGACAGTGTTTACCAGGAAGAGATTCTCATGGGTATTGAATGCACCTTACTGATATTTTCAGTAACAATAAAAAAATTACAAAGGACCTAAACATTAATGAAAGGAATGGTCTAACAATTGAATTGGAAAAAGAAAAGAAAGAGATCTGGTCACAAACAGCTGACCTGCACAGTTACGTTCCCTGATAAATTCAGAAAGCATCCAAAAGAAATGTAGTTGCGCTATATGCTTCTTTTATACTGCTAAATGCTGTTTTCTCCACTTAATATATCATTATCTTTAACACTATTGGTTTTTTTTTTTTTTTTTAATCTAGCCTTCTTTACATTTAGTTTAAGTCGATTTTGTCCCGCTCTTAAAGCATTTCTCTGATATTATACACTGCCCTGTGTCTGGAACTTTTATTTTAAATTAGATGGCTAAGCTGTGATGGGACAAGTTGAAACTACCTAGGTATTAGCCTGACAAATGAAGAGTGGCAGCAGGTGCATAATTTCAATGTCTGGAAGTGTCTAAGAGAAGTAGATAACTAGGATCACCTGAGAAATGCATAGAGAGTAGGGACCATACAAGGACAGCCAAAGTTATAGAGCTAGAATATACTGGAGCAGTTGCGAAAATTGCCTAATAAAATAATGAGAGACAAAGGAGTTTGTAAGGGAATTTACTTGTCCACTGATCTACTGAGAAATAGATCTAGGGATGTCAGCAGAATTTGGACTTTACAAGGGAGGATGGTAAAGCAAAGATTGACCAAGGAAAAGCTGGCAGGTCTACTAAAAGGTTTCCTTGAGACATGCCAGTGTACCGGACAAATAGTGAGAAGAAAGACCTTCAAAGAATAAATAAAAATTAAAATTAAGCTTAAATATTCTGTAGGAAGTTTAAGTTTTAATTCTAATTATGTGCAAAAATGCCTTGCTGGACTTCTTGCTCTCCTCACCTGAAGACAGTATTGCATAATGAGGAACCTTTCTATACTGCCTTTTTCTCAATCCAAGCTGCTCCCTTCAGATTCTCATGCACTCTGCTCTCTGTCCAGGTTCTGGTCACCTAATACTCTATCATGTAATTAGGTCATTCACAATCTAGACATATCTACTGAAAGTTTTGCAATCCTCAGAGTGTTGCATAAAGAAAAAAACAAATTAACTGTTTTGAAAACTTCATTTAAAGCTGACTGGAGTGCATGTCCAGTGGCATGCTAAATTTAGTGACACATTAAACTGTTTAAGGAAGGTGCTTTGAAAATCAAGCTATTGCATTTTGTTACTCTAAAGCATCTCATTTAAAGTATATTGATTTCATATTAATAAAAAAGGTTTTAAGAAACTTTTAAACAGAAAAAAATGTTAGTTTATGTAGAATGAACTACGTAGATCAAGCCCCCAGCTAAGTTGTATTGTTTTCTCAAGCAGGAAAGTGTTTGATGTGATACAAGAACAGTGGGGTTTTTTTCAGTTTTGTCAGAGATCAAAGAATGAATTATTCATGCCGCTATATAAGAAATTCTTATTCAAGATACCTAGCTACTCCATCTGGTCTTGGAGGAGTAAATAGAGACATAGATCTTCGTAACTATACTAGGAATGTAGAAGGGATGAATCCTTAATTCTTTCATGTCCTTTGATTGATACAGAATTGGGGGCTCAACAAGGCACTGTCCCTACAGAGGCAAGAGGTGCAGTTGAAGGGCCTAGAAATTTCTTAAATGCCATTTCCTAATTGCTATGTTGACATTTATGTATTCCACATGATGCTTTGTTCAGAGCTTAAATTCATGGTCTTGCATCTTGTTGGCCATTTCAGCATGGCAATCTTAGACAACCTCATGGCTTAATCATAATCATAATCATATTAGGAAAAAAGAGAAATATTGCAGCAAGGGATCATATTTGGCCTGGTGCACCATTATTTCCTAAGCAAAATGTTTTGAATGTACTTATACAGGACTATGCAGTCAGCAGCCAGCAAAACAGAAAGTGATTTTCATAGTAAAATAAAAGGAAGGAGTGCTTTCTTTCTGAAATTCTTGCTCTGCCCAAAAGCCAAAAATGTGAACACAGACACATAAGTATGGCTTCTATTGTTATTTCTCCATAGGAAAGTCCAAGGCTTCTTCACATTTAAATTTTTATATTTGATCACAAGACAGCATAATGGTAATATGCTATGGTAAGATCAGAAGGTCATCTAGTTATTGCTCTCCTTCTGCCTGAGAATATATAAAAATGTGCCATTATTGACCTATAGCAGGGAAGCAGATTCCAGAATATTGCTAAGTGATGTAAAACAAGACTGTATTAATATCTAAATTTTTCTCAGCACAGACATAAATAATATATAAATGCTACAATGAAAAAAGGAGATGCTTGGTTCCTGCACATTCATCCTTGAGTTCAGTGCAATTTTGCTGTGCATTGGAACATCACAGATTTCTTTAATAATGTCTTTCATCAGAAAGAGCTGGATATTGAATGAGGAAAGGTAGAACAATTTAGCTTCTTCATCCTTATCTCAGAAAATACCTGTTTCTGGGAAGCATTGAAAGAAGGCCTGAAAAGATTTGAATGCTCATTTTCTGTCCTGCAGCGTAGGTAGAGGTCTGAATTTGAGTTGTGGGAATTTCTCTCAAGTTCTCCGTTCTTTATTTCTCTATGTCAGTGTTCACATGGAGAGTCAAACTGGAGGCGCAAATCATGAAGTCCTTAATCACCTCAAACAAGCTAATCAAAGGGCAAAGGAGTGTAAAATGGGCTGTAGGCTGAACAAATGGACAAATTCCAATAACACTTTTCCCCATTTCAGAAACAAACACATGCAACCAAGAAAGGAAAGTAATTTAATTTCTGTTACAGCGACACTAATTTCCTAATCTGATATCAAGGACATCACCTTGTAATTCCTGGGAAGCTTGAAAAATAGTGCCTGTGTTCTATGTGGTTTAGGGGTAAAAATAAGGCAAAGAACAGCCATTATTTAACTCAAGTGAAATGTGTTATCTGATTAAATGTGTTATCTGTCCCCATAAGCCGTGCCCTATTAATTCCATGGATGCTGTGTCAATTCAATTTAGGTAGTTTATTCCTGCTGCAATTTTAGTCCATGATAATGATAAACCTGCAAATACTCAGACTTCTGCCCTGCAGAATTATGCAAACATCAGTGGATACTCAACAGAGTCTACATCAAATTCAAGATGTATGATGCCCAGGGGATCACACTTAAGGCAAGCAAGAAATTGTGTCCAGTTGTGAGTTCATCTCTTATCTTCTATGACTTGTAGCAAAGGCAAGGTAAGAAGGCAGCACCAAATTGAAGCAAGTATGCCTGATCCAAGTTGATAGCTGCTGTTGCAGTCCAGGGAGAACAGTTGCGCAGGTCTGGTAATAGAAGGCAGAAATACTGCTTAGAAGGTGCCATAAGGAAAGAGGAGAATTAAAAATGCCTCTCAGAGCTAAAATGTCTCCCTGCCATTCTAGTGACATTATATAACATATGAAAAGTGTCCATATGTGCAAGCCTTCTCAGACATTGACTTACCACAGGGTGCTCAGCAATGTCATACTGCAAACCCTGCTTTCACATCTCCTTACCTTTTGTGCCTTTTCACTCTGCAGCCTTGCCACCCACCGAATTAATGTAGGTATAGACTGCACTGAGCATTCAGATGCATGCAGAAAGGAAAATTCTTTATAAGGTTTTAAAGTGCTATAATAAAAACAATGCTGAAGTGATCTGTCATTCCTCCTTTTCTTGGGTGTATATATATTTTGATGGTCATTTGTAAGGAGATTGAGTTCACATCAGGAAGAAGCTCATAACTTATGGAAATTTTGTTTTCTGAATGTTGTTCAACAGTAACAGACTTACTTTCTTGCTGTCTGTTATCTATGGCCTATTTTTGTGCCAACTAGATGTATGCCCTTAAATGAAACGAGAAAAATGCAATCCATAGTAACAGCTGGTTGAAATTTAGCACTTCCTGAAAATGCTAATAGTCTTTTTCAAAATCATATATGAGATGGATAGGAAACATCATGATACAGAATGTTACCTAAAACACCACAAGAAGAATCTATATGTCTGTCCCATGTGATAATTTTCAAGGATTGCAACAGTTATAAATCAAGTGAACAGAAATTAGCTTCTTCCCTGGACTTCTAAATTAGTGCCAGAGCAGTAAATGTAAAGACATTGAGAAGACATTTTATACACTCTTCTCAAGGCTCTTCTCTGATTTTGAATAATGTTTGGTTATTTACACATTGTAGCCAACTCTACAGTGCCAGGGACTACAGATATGAATGTTGGGATTTTTAACCTCATTACTTCTAAGCCAAATAATAAATGTTGGGTCCTTTTAATTTCTTTCTTATATTTGATATATTCTCTACCATGTCTTTGTTCAGAATATCTTCCAAAGAAATTTCTATTTTAGGCTTTTTACTCTCCTTTCATTAATTATATAACCAAGTCATGAGAAAGAAGATATTGCATGGGCAATACATTATTGATATTTTAATAGAAGAAATCCATGCTAACAGTAGAATACTGAAAACAATAGTTCTTCAAATAAATAGTCATCTTATTCTCATTTTCAAGACACAAGGCTTCCAACTTTTTTCATTGCAAAGCAAGTAGTATATTAATTGTTCTGGAAAGATGTGCTTGCACTATTTATAAATTGAATCTGATAATGCAGTAAGTGATAAAGTTTTTACATTGATTGTCCAGGGAATCCTTCCAGTTCTGATGGAAGAAATTTTGATGGTTTGGTGCAATGATATAGAATATGATTGTGACATAATTTAATATGGCTGCCTGCTAGCATTTCAAATTAACTACTATTGAAAGAATGCCAAGAAAAAAATAATAGGTATTAGCAAAAATTATTAGCAATTCAAATTTCATTAAGACATTAAATACCAAACTTTCTTTCAGAATAACATATTTTCATATTTTCATTTTTAAAAAATCATAACTTTTGGTGGAACTTTGATTTAACCAACAGAAATAAATATCTATGTCCAAATTTACTAAGATTTGAACTTTCCATCATACTATCAGATCTAAAAGGCATGCTTTGTTCTTTCTAGAACAGATTATACACGGGTCCCTATATTTTTGAGGAAATACTTTAAGACAAGGATTTAGCCAGGAAATTAATTAAGTCAAGTCATAATGTTTAGCTGCAGGGAAAAAGAAAGGTGCAACAGAAGACCCAGTAGTAAAGTTATTGCTGAGATATATTAACAGGCCTGAGCTAAATTTCTTAGGAGTAAAGGATCAGAAACTATTGATACCTCACCAAAAGAGTGGAAATTGATGAGTCCAGATAGCTGGAATCTTAAGCTATATAAGAAATACGACTAGAGAAAAAGACAAGCTTTCAACAAACATTATCACTAAATCATAGAATCATATAGGTTGGAAAAGACCCCTGAGATCATCAAGTCCAACCATCAGCCCTACTCTACAAGTTCTCCCTTACACCATATCCCTCAACACCACATCTAATCTACTCTTA
>VZTM01027233.1:0-16128 GCA_013400555.1 Jacana jacana | reverse complement strand
TTTATGCAAGCCAGGATGCCATTGGCCTTCTTGGCCATTGTGCACACTGCTGGCTCATGTTCAGCCGCCTGTCGACCAGCACCCCCAGGTACCTTTTCTGTCAGGCAGAATTCTTTTTCATTACTATTTTTCTTAGCTTTAACAGAACAACCTACATCAGTAAGCTAAATAAGATTCAGTACAACTCACAGAACTCTTCAGGTTGGAAGGGACCTTAAAGACTATCTTGTTGAAGCCCCTCTGCCACAGGCAGGGGCATCTCCCAATTGATCAGGTTGCTCAAAGCCCCATCCAGTCTGGNGGTTGCTCAAAGCCCCAGCCAGTCTGGTCTGAATACTTACAGGAATGGGGTACCCACAGCTTCTCTGGGCAAACTGGTCCAGTGTCTCACCACCCTCACAGTAAAGAATTTCTTCCTGATATCCAATCTCAATCTACCCTCTTTCATCTTAAAACCATTGCCCCTTATCTTATCATTCCACTTCCTGATAAAGAGTCCCTCCCCATCTCTCCTGTAGGACTTCTTTAGGTAGTGGAAAGCTGCTATAAGGTCTTCCCAGAGCTTTCTCTTCTCCAATCTGAACAATCCCAACTCTCTCAGTCCTGCCATCTGATCATCTTTGAGGTCCTATGCTGGACCATTTCCAACAGAGCAGAGTAGAGGGCAGAATCACCTTCCTCGACCTGCTGGCCACACTTCTGTCAGTCCAGCATGCAGTTGGCTTTCTGGGCTGCCAGTGTGCACTGCCAGGCATGTTTTGCTTCTCAAGCTAGGTCAAAAACTTAGTACAACTCAGGACAGCATTCTGCAGAAACCTGTTAATAATATGTGTGTTACGAAGAAATCTGCTGAACCACTCACCAAGAACTGTCATTTCCAGTGGCAGTGCCAGATGTCATAACAGTAAGCAAAATACTTTTTTAAACCTGGAAATAATTTCTCATTTATTGCCGTATGTAGGAGCTGCTTCATTTCTTGACAGATCTGAGAATTAAGATGGATAAAATGAGGGCATGGTGCTTCCTTTGATCCCCTTATGACACATTTTATTCATAATATTGAGTCTTTTGGGTTCTTGGTTTCTTTCATAAGCCAAAGTATTTTGATCAATTTTTGTAGCCTACAGAAGAAACTGCAGATAGTGAATGGATACATGATTAAATAATCCCTTGTAGCTCTGTCAACTATTTCAGCAAATTAAAGATACCAAAGACTTGGCAGAATTAAAGTCAAGCTCATACTCCATAACTCAGTCAGGATTTATGATTCTGTTTAAGATGTGATGACAAGAGTTTGGTCAGAATCAAATTTCAGATTAATAATTTTCAGTTTAATGGTAAAGCTCCCAGACCTTGTCAAGTTCCTTTTATTATTTTAAAACTAAATAAAAGTAAAAGCTTTTTGGTCTTATAATTCTAATGTAATTAGGGACATAGGAAGACAGCAATGCCATCATCACATCAAAGCCAGAATGTCATTAGTGGCACCTATTTTTAATATGCTTAGAATCAGACCCCTTGGGTGAAAAGCATACTACAGTGAACAAGAGGAGCTGAATCAAAAGTTGTAGGACACAGCAAAACTTGACTAGAGCTGCTGGCTTCATTTCTCTCTGACTCCTTGTGTAAAAACATTTGTCTCTGTTTCTTCTTGCTGAAGAAATAACATCTTAAATGCTCAGATTCTGGTTTAGCTCACCTTAATCTTACTAGAATTTCTGGAATAACATAAAGGAAATTGAATTTGGGCAGTAGTAGGAAATATCCTTATGAAAAGCTCTAGGCCCTGACAACCCTTTAAACAAATTATGTAATTAAATTTGTAAAATACATTTTCAACCTCAGATTAATAGAACAGGTTTAGAAACTCTACTATCTGAAGAATAGCTATATAATTTTTATACTTATAGAATATCAATAAGCTCTTTAACTACATTAGCTATCAATAAAATGTAACAATGCATCGTGTCCTTGTCCTGGGTTGGGGTAGAGAAGAGCCAGCTTTCTGTTCAGTGAGAGAAGCTCTTGTTTATACCTGTTTCTGTGGCAACCAGGGTCACCTGACTTGGTTGTTTACCCAATGGAAGGATTGTAACTGTAGGGAAGTGTGGAAAGCTCAGGTGACCCAAACTGACCAATAGGGTATTCCATCCCATCTACTGCGTCCAGTATAAAATCTGAGGGATGACAAGGGTTGGATTAGCTCTTCTTGAATGGCTGCTTCTTCAATGGATCCCTTTCTTTGATGACAGATGCATGAGAAAGAAAGACACTGTCAGTTTGTGTACCTTTGATCCCCATCAGTGTGTTCTGGAATCCAGTTCCCATTTGTCACTGAGACCTGTCTGGAACTTGCCCAGTGCCTGCAAATGACAGCTCCCTGGGAACTTGATACAATTTTGTATATATTTGTATATATTGTATATATTTAATTTTTTCTTTTTTAAAATTTTATTATTGACATTTCATTGACATAGTTTAGTTTTTCCTAAACTCATAAATCTTCCTAATCTCCTTTCTTTCCTTGGAGCAAGAGGTGGAGGAAAGAATCTGTTTTCTTGTCCTTGGACAACTTGGTCCAAAACACCAGAGTCCTAGATGTTTATGCAGCATCAGACCTTTCCTTTCTTATCTGCCATCTTACCAATGCAGAGTAGTCAGAATGCTGCAGTGAGAAGTGCCCTTCTTGTGTAGCTTTCAGTACCAGCTAATCATGGTATTATACTGGTAAACAAAGAATGCCATAGATCTTGGCAAATCTGGGGAGCAGCATCTGCGTGCTTTTGTATTTATAAATACACTTGGTTTTTTTCTACAAACTGCATCAAATTAGAAAGCAAAGCATCACAACTTATATTATAAATAGAACAGCTCTTCTTGTCTCAGTCACCAAAGCCACTGAAGCCACAAAGTCTCTGAAGCAATTGAAGTCATGGTGATAAGACAATTAGATAATGTTTCAACACACAGTGAACATAACTATTTGTCACAGGATGCTATTAAAGCTTTATTTTCAGTGGGTGGTCCAGAAAGGAGCTACAACAAACTTAGATATCGGCAGTAACAACTCAAAAAAGTATATTTGTTTGAATATCCCTCTAAGATTTAAATTGAGAGTTTTTGAAGAGAAAGTTTTCCGTTTGTCATTATTTGATCATTATCTGTACTGTTGTTCTGTTTTGACTTTATCCAACAGATGCAGGATCCTCAGTATGTGTGCAGCTGCAGATTTTGTGCCCCATGAATATTTCATAAACAACCAGCACTGAAATGAAGAGAAATTGTTTTTTCTGAGTCACTCCAAGGCGACATATTTGTTTTAGTACGCTTCTGCCATGCAAGAAAGTACTCTCAAGGAGAGCAACCATGGATTTGAGAACATAAGCAAGGTGTTTAGATAACACACAATTATAATAAATAGATCACAGACTTTCTCTAATAAATTGAACATGCAGCAGGGCTTTGAATATATAAAGTTGTTGTGCCACCTTCTATTATCTTCACTTTTAAATATAACATTTTCTTCATAGATCCAGTTTCTGGTCTTCTCATTCTCATGGCTTCAGCTCAAAAAGTGCTGAAGTGCATAAGTACTCGGTGTTGTCACCACTGGAATTCAGTCAGGATGTTTCTAGAACATCTGAGTCACCATCTCTGGAGGTATTCTAAAGATGTGTAGATGTGTTGTTTAGAGATATGGTGTAGTGTTGGACTATACAGTGCTAGATTTACAGTTGGGCTCAAGGATCTTAAGGGTCTTTTCTAAGCTAAAAGATTTCATGATTCTAGTGCTAAAAAAAATGGGATTGTGTGTGGGAATGGGAAGTGCCATGGCTGTGAGGGTGTTGGCAGGGTCACATGTTATCTTACACTGACCACCCCATAATTTCTTTCTTATCAATCTTTAAAATAAATATGTAGATAATTAACTTACTTCTTACCAGAGAATGTTCACAGTTAATCCAATTGCTATATAAATTTCCTGTAAAAAATAACAAATATGTTAGAAAAAAAATACATACGTAATACGTATGTATTAAATTATACACCCAAGATCAGAAAATACTGATTGTGTACCTTAATGAACTCCAAGAATGTATACAATGAGACTTAGAGGGAAAGGATTTATAAAAAAATCAGTATTTCAGTATTTTATTTCTTCGTATTGTGTTACAAACTTTGGTAATAATAGTAATCAAACAGTAAAGGATTGGTTAAATGGAAGTATATCAGTAGCTTATATATCCAACCAGGATAACTAAGCCATATGGTGGATCTAGTTGGATAACATATCCAGGACTGCTAATGAATTTATAACACACTGAGATTACGATAATGCTATAAATTTTTTGATTTCTTTTGCATAATTGATAAATATGATGACATTAGTTTTAGGCTTAAACTGGAATTTTTATCACAGCTTCTCACTTTTGCATGTGGGACGAAGGGTCTAACCCATAGAACAGGAAAGAAGTGTACCTCTTCTGTCAGTTACCCTGGTATGGAGAGTGTGGCAACTCTAACCTGACTCCTGGCTTCAGGATTCAGGATTCATCATGGCCCCACATTAGCGTGGCCCCTGCATTTCACTTTATGGCCTTGACACAGATATATGTGTATGTAAGTGAGTCTGGAAGTGAAAGAGAGAAGCATGGCATGAAAAAATGTGTGCCATCTCTGGGTTTTTTGAGGAATTCACCCATACAGGACATTATCTCTTTACTGGAGGAAACTACAGCTGCTCAGCAGACTCAGCATAACAGTTGCAAAGAGGCGCCAAGGTCAGATTTGTATAGGAACTGTCCATCAGCAACATCACCAGATCCGGCATCCTCAGTTGGGTAAGCTCTGAAAGGTGTCTCAAATGACACATTGAAATGCAGAGCAAGCCATGGCACAGTCCTTCAGAAAAACAAGATCTTCAAACACTTGAAGATGTTGAAGGCTAGGTTCTGATGAATGGCTCTTGTATCACTATGTGGGTCGGTTGAAACAGTGGAAACAGGGCAAGTGACACTGCAGATGTAAATCCATTTGGGCTGCTACATTGTGGCAAGAACAGCTAAGGATATTAGTTGAAAAGGTAGATGCCCACATACTCATTAGTTGGGCCACTGAGGAGTATCAAAACAATCAACAAGTGTATCAGGCTGCTAAAATTTTCCACACAGATTTGAACTGGGAATACAAAGGTCAATTACTTTTACTCAGTGGGCCCATAACACTTCTGGTCATCAAGGAAGAGTTGCAAAGTATAAATGGGCTTGTGACTGAGGGGCGGATTTAACTATGGACACTATTGCATATCCATGTTGATATGCAAGCCTATTCACTTAATCATTAAAAATAACATGGGTAGGATTTAATTCACCTAGTTTTAGACATATATGTTGCAGATGTCTAATTTTCAGTTACATTAAGGAAAGAGAAACTAGCATATTTAGAACCATAGGATCAAAGAATGGTTGGGATTGGAAGGGACCATTAAAATTTGCCTAGTCCAACACCCCTGCCATGGACAGGGGCATCTTCCACTCTACCAAGTTGCTCAAAGGCCTATTGAACCTGACCTTGAACACTTCCAATTATAGCGAATTTGTGAATGCACAGCTTCTCTGGGAATTCTGTTCCAGTGTCTTAATGCCCTCAGCATTAAAGATTTTGTTCCTTGTATACAACCTAAACCAACTCCTTTTTAGTTTAAAATAGTTGCTCCTTTTCCTGTCACTACAAGACAAGTAGTCTTTCTCCATCTTTCTTATAAGCCCCCTTTAAATATTGAAAGGTCACAATAAGGTCTCCCCAGGGACTTCCGTTCTCCATGCTGAACAAACCCAAGACTCTCAGCCTTTCTTCATGGGAGAGGTGTTCCAGCCCTCTGACCCTTTTCGTGGCCCTTCCCTAGACCCACTCTGACAGGTCCATGTGTTTCCTTTTTGGGTATCCCTGAGCTGGACACAGTTCTCCAGGTGCAGTAGAGGGGGGAATGTGACCTCCCTTGACCTGCTGGCCACACTTCTTTGTATGCATCCCAGCACAGAATTGGATTTCTAGGCTACAAGCGCACATTCCTGGCTCACGTCCAAGTTTTCACCCCCCAATATCTCCAGGTCCTTCTCTTCAGGACTCTTCTCTATCCATTCATCCCACAATCTGTACTGATAGTGAAGATTGCCATGACCAAATTGCAGGACCTTGCACTTGATCTTTTTGAACTTCATGAGATTTGTATGGGTCTACTCCTCAAGCCTATCAAGGCCCTCCTGGGTGGTATCCAGTCTCTAACAGTCCATCTATCCAACTTATTTCTCTCCAGTTTAGAAGTAAGGATGTTGTGGGGGACCATATCAAAGACCTTACAGAAATCATGGTAGATGGCATCAGTTGTGACAGTTCAGATGTAGACATAAATATAAATATGTACATTGTGTGTTCTTTTCTACCTGGTAGTTACTACAATCTTTTATGACCAAAAAGTATCAAGTTTTACTTTTTCATTATTTCTTCCCTCTTATCAGCATTTAAATTTTTGGAACTGGGGGAAACAGACCAGTGATCTTTCCACAGCAGAAATAAAAATATTTCACTTCATTTCAGTAGACATAATTGACTGACCTAAAAAATATTTTTGTAGAAAGATTTATCCAATGGATACACATAAAAGAAATAAAGCAGTATAACAAAAGCAGATGCTGACATTTTCATTTTGAGATCTAGAATTTCTATGCCCCATATGGGAGGGGACCACAAAAGAAATGCAACATTTTTGGTCATATTTTTATTCATCCACCTGTGACTTAGATTACAATTATCACAAAATGGTATGATAGATATTTGTCTGTATTTCTATCAGGCTGAATATAACATGGTGGTGTATAAGGGCAGGAAGCTGGAAAGTCACTGAGATAATTTCAGGAGTACATATGTGTCCTCAATCCAGATGGAGCCCTGCACAGGACCTTGATCAAGTTACTGGATAAGGAAGCATACATTTATAAGACCCTGTAACTTATAGCCAAGGAGTTGATCCAAACCAAAGCTAGTTTTGTGTAAAGATGGCTTCCTGTCAAAGAAAATTGTTGCTGAGTTGTGACAAAGTACAAAAGATAAAGCCAAGAAAAATAAGAAATATAAAAACACAGACAGAAATAAAATTTTTGAGACAATAATAGTTACCAATTCAAGGATTCAAGGAAGTAAAATAACAAAACAAAACAAAACCTTAAACAAAATGACTGGCAAGATTTCTTGAGCAATATAGTCCTAAGAAAAAAACACAGATAATCAAAGCATGGGAATGTGGCAAGACTGAGGACCCGACCTTAATAAAGAGCAAAGAGGCAAAACTTCTGCAGCTGACTGATGACTGTCTGGTCAGTGGAGACTCACTGGATGTCTCCTCAGGGCTAGTGAGCAAATTAATGCTAAGCCTAGTTCAGCTGTGTATATGAGACAATAAATAATTACTTTGGACATTTATGTTGTATATCCCGCTTGCAGTGTCTCTGTTAATGGTAAAAGATGCCTGAACAAAAGTGACACAGTTAAGAAAGATACAGTTTCACATTTTACACCAGTAAACAGCTTCTGCATGCAAAATATACCCCTCCTGAGCTTTTCATTTACGAGCACTTTGACAGAGTCTGTGAAGGAATTAAGTGTGTGGTAGTGCTGGTTCAGCATTTGATTATTGCTCTGACCAGGACAACATTAAGAGTCTATTTGCTCTAGGAAGAAATAGGATAGAAACCAATCCCTAGGAAATTCCCAATGTTTGTATGCTTGCACCAGCACCATTTTTTCTTCCTGGTAGATTCTACAAACTTATTTAATTTCTGAGAGAACTGCTGTGACTTCTCGAACTTGCATCTCTCTATTCTGACAATATTTTGCCCAAGTATGTGCAATGTTTCTAAGGTTAGTTCTTTATATGGTGAAGATGTTTATTTTCTTATGCCTCCTTCCCATTTTACTCCTTTTCATTTAAATCTCTTCAACATTTCAATAATTTCAACTGTGTCACTAATGAGTTAGATGTACATTTCTTCCCATGTGAAAGATTTTTCAGATAATAAATAAATTTTTAAATATCCTTTCTTTCCCCAAGTCTCTATACAATAAGAGTTAAAATGCTCAGTCTTCCATGTAGATAATATTCTGGTAATTTTATTGTAAAAGTTGCTGTATAGCCTACTAGTCACATGACAGCTTGCTGAAATAGTTGTAAAGGACCTGAAATAAACCCGAATCACTTTGCACTACTAAACTAGTGCCCTTCCCAGTAGTTCTTAAGTATTTTAACCATGTGCATGTATGCTTTTATACAAAAAATCCATTGTATACACTTAATTAAAGGTTTCTTGAGCTTTAAGAAAAGTACTGCAGCTTTGACACTTATAACATTTTGCCAGTAGCCTTAATCAATGCTGTGTGTTTTATCATTTACTAAATAGCCACAGGCACTGATCAATACAATAGCAGAGCCACTCATCATTAATCTCAATCTGTTCTAGGTCAGCTTCCTGGTACCTTCAACTGCAAATATTTAATGTTCATCTGATGAACCAATACATCCTTTTCTTATTCCTTGGCATTGTACTTTTCCTACTCATCCCCTAACACAGGAGCCAGGCTAATTCCTGGTAACTTCTATTTGAATCCCAAAATAAAATTCAGTGTTGTCAAGGTTTTGATTTTTCCTTTCAACAAATCCATTTCAACACCATAATACTTTTAAATTCTTCCACAATAGCAATAAATGCAAAGGGTCTGCTAGCGCTCCCTTTAATTAGACTCTATAATAGTTGTTACTATTCCATGTGTCAGACAGATATGGGAATTCTTGACATTAAATAAGTCTGGAATTCATAAGCTGTAAAGATGTCTTTGGAGAATCACAGGTTCATGCAGCTATTGCAAGTCATAAATGTTTTCTACCAATAGGCAATTGCCCTCAACCCAGGAGCAACAACAGTCAGCCAGCCAGCAGATGCTCTAAACCTTGTGAACAACATTCATTTAATATAATCTATATTAAAGCAAGATATCAAGCCTAAGATGATCAGGATCTGGTTAGAATCAGGAGAGAGAGATGTGCCTCCAGAGCAGTGCCTCCTTTTATAAGCTGAATATCCAAAAGGATAAACTACCAGATAATACCAGTTTGGCAGAAAGTCAGCTTGCTTATCCAACCTTACAAGATCTGCTCAGCAGATAGCAGTATTTCTTTTTTGCAGTCTTTGGTATAAGCAACAAGTATTTGAATTCATCTCACATAACTTTGGCCATTAAGAATAATTAATTAATGTGATCTTAGTATGGATTTCTTTGTGGAATCAATTGTTCTTTGGTGATGCCTCTCTCATTTCCTTTCTAGTGATCACAGAAGGGGATAACCAGAATCATTTATAAGCTTAACATTTGGATGGTTAAAATTAAGGGGAATTCAAACCTTCTTGTGCAACTGTAAGGGCTGTTCCTGATCCTATAGATCAAGCTTTGCATGGCTTAAAGCTAGTAAGTAGCAAATCTTTCATGTTAGCAACACACAGAATTGCTTTCTTGACTGTTCAGATATTTAACGTAAAATCTAGTTACCAGAGATTTGAAATAACATCATAATGTATTCAAATTCCTGACCTACTTCTAGAAATTGAAGCATCCTTTGTCATAAAGTGTGTTCAGTAGTAACATCATGCTGTTTTGCCCAGAGTGGCATTATGTTCCCCAAATTTTCAGAAAGCTCATTGGTATCAGAATAAGGAAGCTCTTTAATAATTTGCTTGGTATAACAGCAGCCAAATATCATCCATACAAAATGTAATTAAAAACTCCTTATTTTTAAAGATTAATTAATATTGCAATATGTTATAATAAGCAAATATTTACAATGTTCTTACAAAAAGAGCAATGATATACTAAGACAGGAGAACTACTTACGTACTTCTGATTGAAAAAAAGTACCAATGTAGCAATAGATACAAGCAATTAATTTGTCGTGATTTAACCAGCCTGAATGTGATTAATTTCAAGTAATTTCACTCATCTATTAGGTTTTTTACTTAATTATCCTAGAAAGCAAAACAAAGAACAGTTTACACAGATGTATGTATCTGTATCGGNGGGCTCCACTTGAATTGACCATGACAGAGAGCTGAAGTATCAACATTTTACATTAAGGGTAGAGAGAGATGGATATTTCTGCCAGATTAGCGTCAGAGACTATAATCCTGTGGGACAGGGACTCTTATCTGTGATTTCCCAATAAATTTAAACAATGCCTAGTATATTGATGCCCTAGGATTTTTTTTTGTTTTGTTTTCAATCAAACTATAATAATAAAAATCTCATTTAAAACATCTTGGATTCTGGGGTTTAAAAGATTTATAGAAAAAAAAAAGAGCCTGTGAAGCTGATAGTATTTCTTCCATTTATCTCCACTAGTGGTGGGAGATATTTCTATAAATGTAGCAATCGTCTCTGAGAATTGTTCACAATAATATGTACAAGCATTCTCTTAATTTCTTAAGGTTTTTCTAGCATGCTATATAGCACTTGCGTATAACACCAGCAAACCTGCATCACTGGTTCTAAGCCAGAGGCCCAGAAGAAGGGAAGGAAAGGAAAGATGGTCTGGAGATGCTACAGAGCATCTAACAGCAGAACTTGTCTTGTCTAGCAACCCAAAATAATCTGTACAGGGCAGGTACTTATCACCATCCTCACCTCAGGACCACTTCCACCATTCTTATACACCGGGTATGTAGCATAAGCCACTTCAACAGGTAGAAAACCTTATTTTTTTAAGGAAGCGCTGGAAAGATATACAGAAAATATATAGAGAGAGTGTATGTCTGCATCATGCACAGATTCCTTAGCTAGCTACAAAACTAAAATCATTGAAGGCTCCTAAACACAGTACTCTGTCAAAGATAATTAACAGCTATTGAAAAGAGGAGGCAATTAGCTTGGGAGCAACCCTTAACTGACACAGCCTTATCATTTCAGGTATCAAAACTTCTGAACTATGTTGTTATTATCATTATAATAGCACTGCATAACAAGCTAAGGTGTCTTTTATGGGATGGTATTGATTAGAATACACAGGGACTTAGCTGCAGTACTACCATTTGTTAAACGTAGGGTGCGGAAAGTTGACATGTATTAGTAGTCTTGTACTGGGAAGCTGGACAGAGGAGAGAGGCAAGCTGTCACCAGACCTCAGATATTGTACCAGTTTCTGAAACCAATAGTGCCACATGCCTATGAAGGTACAGGAAAGGGTAGGGGGGACATGATGGTAAAGGCAGCACAAGAGATAGAAGGTAAATGGGTAAGGATAATATAGATTAAAAACGCATTGACATGAAGTCCATCTAAACAAGTCTGGAGACCTCAATTTTAACAAAGAAACATCCTCTACTGTAGCTATCAGGATTTTCAAGGTTATGTTTCTGTAAGTAAATGTGTATTGTGGGCAAAATATTTGTAAATTATACATTGTATTTGCAGTATAGGACAGTATTTGTCAGTATTTTGTGCCTCTGCCTATCCAGTAGAACACAACCTTGATTTTCACAGCAGAAAAAATGGAGAAGAAAGTGGTTATCTTATCAATGTGTATAAAAATCAGATGCAAAGGAGCCAAAAAGACAGAGACAGTCTCTTCTCAGTAGAACCCAGTGACAGGGCTAGAGGCAACAAGCACAAACTAAATTATAGGAAATTCCATTTTAGAATAACAATAAGGGTTTCGCTCTGTGATGGTGATCAAACACTGCAAAAGGTTGCCCAGTCAGATAGAAGAATCTCCATTGATTCTGGATACTCAAACTTCAGCTTGATACAGTCCTGGTCAACGTACTCTAGCTGACCCTGTTCTGAACAGAGGTTAGACTAGTCGATCCTCAGAGATGCCATCCAACCTCTGTTGCTCTGTGACTCCACAGTGGGTCAAACATTCACATCCTCCGCTCAATACAGCAGGCACTAGTGTTTTTCATTCCTAGACCAGGCATATCTTACATAATTGATGACATAACTAAATCAGGAATTAGGGGATTCCTGAAGAGTTTATCAGACTCAATTTTAGATTAAATTTGCTGCAAAATTTTATTCATGTTTCAAAATAAGCCTAAGGGTTAAGAGGAAAAAAAAATGTGTGAAATACTTGTTAAGAAAAAAATTATCTGAGTGCGATCATTTAAGAACAATGCAGAGAAACCCAATAATTAGGTGACACAGTTGATTTGGAATAATAGGAATAAAATGTCGACAGGGAATACAAGCAATTTGATTTATGTGTTTGATTTTGAGTTTCAACTGAAATACAAAAGCTAAGAAGCTAGAAGGACATAATATGGGATAAAAGCACATACGTAATTATATCCTGAGCTCCATTAATTAGTGTATGCTGTTGTACCAAAGTGCATAGCTGGTATTCACTCCTACCTTGTTTTTAAGAGAACATTCTGACCTCAGAGAAAACACCAGAAGTACTGGTTTATTAGAAGGTGCCTGGGGAAAAAATGTTGATCTCAAGAACGGATATTATTTTACCTGAAAATTATACATTTTAGAAAAAGACTAAGGATTAAAAAATAAATTTAGGAGTTTTTTCTCTTGGTCCATTTATAGGGCTTTCCAGGCAAGTCCATTCCAAGGCATCCATAAAGTGGATAGAGGTAGATGTGCACGTAAACTAGGGAAAAGAAAAGAGTCTTAAATCCTTCCCAGAATTACTACCATAAAAGTCTTTTTTGTTGTTGTTTTCCCTTACGGTTTGCTGCAGTTACATCTATCCTAGATTCAAGGCATATAGTTACTTCTTTGCCAGAAACTTCTGTCTGGTAGATGCATTAAGCTGATGCAGCAAAAGGTCCAGTCTAGACCTAGTGTCTTCCTCACTTTTGTAAATCAGGACCAGGAGCCTGCAACAATGCCGACAGTGGCATTGATCTCAGAAGCCTCTCTGCTTTTTGCACTCATGTTCAGTTCAAAAAATGCCTTTTGATTGTTCGTTCAGTGTGACAATATTCTGAGATGTTTTGATAGAGGAAACCTACCTTCCTCCCACCAAGAACTAGTGAGCATGCAAGAAACTAAGAGGGTGTTCCTAAACTTTAGACATCAGACAAAATTAGCTACAAAACCAAAAATGAGCATGCTAATTGTTCTGGGGCTGACCTGGTTGTTACTTTGTGAACTGGAATGAAAATGCTAATGATTTTAGTTAGTTGAAAGATATCAGAAGTAATGGTGCTGCTGTGAGCCCAGGCCACACTGTGGGTGCGGGTTTTTCTCTGTACCTCCACTGATGATTTATAAGTGAGACAGAGTGCACTCACAGAAAATTTGTACATGGTGCTAAACCTGGGGGAGTGGTTGACACATCAGTTGACAAAGCTTCAGTTCAGGGGACCTTGAGCAACATAAGAGTTAGTAGCTGCTCTGCCCCCAGGCCGCTGGACTTGGGGAGCACACCCGGTACCAAGCTGAGTTTGAGTCAGCAGTGTTCTCTTACTGTAAGATACGTCAGACACTGGGTTATAGCATGACCAAAGAGTTGGTAGGAGACTTAAGGGACTTGTTAGCCTACTCTGTTTGGAACTGGTGACGTTGGACCTGAAACATTGCATCCATTTTTGGTGTCTTCTTCATAGTATCAAGAGATCAAGTGCAACAGTCACAAACACCACTCTGGGAGCTTCAGAATGTATATTAGGAAAAATGTTGGAGTTTGAGATTTGCTGGACAAAACCACTACTAAACTGGACAAGAGTGAGCAGCAGACCTGCTTAATGAGGCAGGAATATGTGATCTCTATACATCCTTTCCAACTTATATCTCTATGTGTCTGTAAGATACTGGTTCAAGGTACTTTGTTCCGCTTGGTTTGGCTAAGCAACTGAAATAACAGAGAAGACAGGAGAGTATGTGCATAATTAAACTAATAGAAGAAAGCCAGAGCAGAACTGATCAGATATATTTATTTCAAGATATTTCTTAGCCTTTTTGCAAAAAAACAGACTGAATAAATCAATCTTTGCTACTATCAGTAAAGAATCATGGCTTTAATGATCATATAAGGAACACAGTTAAGATAAACTCTTCTGCATAAAGGTCTATTAAAAAAAGATGTAGAAAATTATTTCAAAGGAATTTGAAGGATAAGAGATGAAATAGTTAAGAACTTCCTAGGCATTACAAAACTTGAGAAAGTTAATTGTCATGTCATTGCACACTAAGAATAAAAAAAACTTTCAGGGAAAAGCAGTGAAAATGGCATGGATAGAGTTCAAAATTTTAAATTATTTCTTTTTAACACAACTATCAAACCTTAAAATACACCTTAATTGCATGAAAAAAAACCACCAAGAAAATACTATATATATATTCACCTAGAAAATTAAATATATAATACCTATTTTAAATTAAAATTATTATTATAAATCAGTCCTGCAGGTTTTATGTTTGAGCATGCAAGTCTAAGTACAAGTGACTCTTCTCTTGCTTTAATTGTCGTTATGTGAAACAATAAAAGAAGTCTGATACTCCTGATGCGGGATGTGTAGATTGACTGGTCCCTCAGAAACCCTAGAACCAAGAAGAAATCCTTGAAAAAGAAAGATAAACTGCGAAAGCCAATTAGAGGGAATTTTGAAGTTTCTTTGAAAGGGTAGTTATTATTCACATTATTTAGGTTCCTGCTATAATGGGATCTGACCTGAAACTTTTGAGTTTTGATCTGAACATCCTAAAGTTCACATCAACTCTAACAGCATACCTCAGTTCAAAATTTAATCCCTTTGCAGAATCAGAGGGGAAAAAAAAGATTGGTTTTTAAGAACCACTCTAAACTTTGCAAAATTAATTTCATTGTAATAAATGAGTGACCATTGGCTAATATATTGTTGGTATCTAAAGATGTACAGAAGTACTTATGAGAAAATAATTTGAGAGCACTGTTACCAGGATTAATTTTAGTTTAGAAGTAGAGATAAAAGTTGAATTACTATGAACAGAAAGCCTGGGTTCACCACTATCATGTGGCAAAATAACCTTATTACTTGCAAACTAAGTGTAAGTAAAGGGAACAAAAAAACCCAAAAGAGCAAGCATTAAAAAAGTGTAGTCAGTAGGTGAAGCAAAAAGGTTATTCCCTTCAATCTGGAATTTATGAGTCTGCATCTGGAGCGCTATATCTAATTTGGAGCTATCCCAATACAAAGCAGACAAACAGGCAACTGCTTGTCTGCAGAGGGCCACCAGGTTGGTCAGTATGCTGGAGGACAGGATGTATGAGGAGAGACTAAATGAGTTGTGTTTGTTTAGCTGCAAGAAAAAATGGTTAATAATCTTACTACTGTCTTCAACTCTGTATTGGGTAGTTACGGAGAACATAAGGTCAAAATCCATTTGGAAAAGCAACAATCAGAAAAGAAATTCTAAGTATCAAGAAATAAAGCTCACCATAACAACAGTCAAATGCTACAGGAGGTTGCCCAGAGACACTGCACTCCACAGGAATCCCCATTCTTGAAAAGGCAGCAACCTGAGCAAACTGACTAAACACTGATGTTCACCCTGCTTTGAGTCAGTCACTAGATGATTTCAGGAGCCCCTTCCAATCTAAATGAACCTTTGGTTCTGTTACTTATCCTTTACCTGAAGAACATGTCCTGATATGTCTCAGTATTCTTGGGACTACAACTGCAGTCCTGCCCTTGAATCTTTCTCTCTGTATACATGAAGACCTGCAACTACATGGGTTTTTGTTGGCGCTCAGAAGCATTTGGCTCAGCAAATAAAAAGCAATATTTGTTCTCTTTGAGAAATATATCCCTTATTTCAGTGTTACCCAGTGTAAGGAATAAACAGGAAACAATAATCCACAAACAATTAGATTGGTCATTTATCTCTTTCTAATATACGTTGGTAATCAATAAAAATTACCAACTAAGCCATTATTTCCAATACCAGTGTGCCCACTTTAATTACAAAGAAACTCATAGTGAATAGAATTCATTTAAGGCTGACAAATTAGGATAGGCATTCACTGTATATGTTTATTCCCTTGCATTTTATCACAATGAAGAAGTGTCAAAGGAGATAAGGAGATGCTGTGTC
>VZTM01027229.1:42184-61891 GCA_013400555.1 Jacana jacana | reverse complement strand
CATTAATGAGCCATCAGTCGCACAAGCCAAACAACAAAAAACTGCAAATATATGTATCCAAATAAAGCACAAATTACATACTTTGATTTAATTGTTGATGAATTTAAATTTCTCCTACTGCTGATATATTGCTGTTATAAACATGCTATGTTTCTTTCAGTTTATGGGGAATTTTTTCCTAATTCAGCAAAAGACCTGTTCTGTTTTATTCTGCAATATACAAGTCCATCTCTTAGAATTAGTGGGAAGTGCTTGGATCAAAGGAAATCAGTCTGCTAATCCCAAAGATCCCACTGTGCANAAAAGTGAAAACGAGGCAAGCACATCCAATGCTTTCTCTTATCTTCAGCTACTTTGTCAGTTCAGTTCCTTATTTAAAGAGACAAGATGCTTTCCTGTGATAAATATGGCTAAGTTATGACTATACAGAAAGCTACAGTATTCTCTAGAGATGAAAAAATGGCCTATCAGTAAGCCAATTCAACTATCAAAAGCAATTTAGCCTATGCAGGAAGATCTGCATAGGCTAATTTATCTTAGCACCAAATTATGTCATATGTAGTTGGGTGAGATTACTTCTGCTCTTGACGTTGCCTAATTTAAACCTAGTTTTACATTAACGTGATGTCATTGCACCAACTGCAGCAAAAAACAATGTGGCTTTCTGCAGAAATACTACAGTGTGAGATTGATGGTCTACAGGTAGATTCACCAATGCTCAAACATATGCCTAAAAAAGACAAAAGTCTCTTGCCTTTACTCATTAGGGAGGAATCATATGTCTTAGACATCGAATGAGTGAGCTTGAAATGAAGTTACCCATATCCCACTCTTGTCACCACAACAGGTATCACTGTTTTCTAGAATTGTCTTCAAGTCTAGTTTTCTAGTATGTCTAGTATTCTCTATAGCTTCGTCTACTTGGTGGGAGGCAGAATATGCTGGAGATCTAAATGTAGAAAGTTTGGGGGCAGGGAGATCTGCATATCACAATGTTTAAATCCAAACCAAGCCTAGTAGTTTACTCAAAACTCAGTCAAAGATACTTAATAACGAAACACAGTATTACAAACACATGCTAGTTTCACATCAGATTTTGAAATATCAAAAATCTAGAAAAAAGTTGTAACGTTGTAACCACATAAAGGACACTAATTTTATTGCTATTATATGGCTGATCAAGTTCCCTAACTTGTTGCTGGAGGTACAAAACTATTTCTGTGAAATCAAATAAGCAATTCACTAAGCATGGTCTTTGGCAAAGTACTGCACTGTTAGAGTTGTTATCTTTTCAATGAGGTATTAGAGGGAAGCCACATCTGTTTGCCTTTCTTGACAGATGGAAGTTAAAAGACCCCCAGTAGTACTACAGTCATGCTAATCCTGGTGTCCTTGCCAATATTCTTTTATCTAACAGTCAAACAAGTCCCAGTTCCGGGTTCTGTAAGCTTGAGTCACTGCAGAACATAATGCATATTGCAATACACCCCATTGTTACTGTACAGCTATTTCCTAACTATATTTATTTAAATATTGACAATACTATATATCAAATTGAATTTGCAGAGACAAACCATTGCCAACGGTGTATTTGGAGACACTGTTGTTTCTTAGTCCTGTCTTTAGAAAGAATTTTCACATAACTATTTTGAGAAAAATAATAATTTACTTCCTGATTTCTGAAATGGTTGTTAAATCACTGGCAGACCTCCTGAATCTGTCTTTGAATTGTATTGTTGACCCACGATCCAGTCTCCAGAGAGCTACATCATGATCTGAATCCTATGACACAAGACTGATTTCTAATGTAAGTCAGACTGCGCTGTATCCCAGCATGCATCAAATGAGTAAAGGACTTTATTTACTCTTATCTCTAAGTAAAGCTTCAGCTCTTCACTCTTTTCTAATATAAATTTAAATGACTCTTTAAGTTTCAGTCTTAAACTGATACTTGATTTATTTCTGCTCTGTGTGGTTTGTGCTCAAGGAAGAAAAAAAAAAAAGGAAAAAAAAATAGAAACTTCATTAGACATTCACTTTGACATTCTGCCCCCAGAAGAAATAACATTATTTTCATACTTATCCATCTGTTTTTCTGTTTTAGTTGGAGAATCTCTGCTTATAATTTTCTAGGGACATGTGGGCGACCTTCCAATTGTGCCATTAAAATCCGTTACATCCTAACAACATGCTAATTAATGTTCTCTGATGGTTCAGTGTGCAAAACTACAGTGGGAAATGTGTCCCAGAATGAAGAAGTTTGGAATTCAAAAGCGAGAGTCAAGAGAAGAGTCCTACTGTCTTCGGTTGATATGAAACCTTAGTTTAATGCATCTGCAATCATATTTAAATAATAATAGTTTGAATTTCAGAAAAGAATACATCAAGTATTTATTAAAGTGAGCTCTCACAAGAAAGAGGCTGACCGCTCACGTTGCCTAGCAACTCCATTTTGCTATAGGGAATCCAATATGGGGTTGTAATGACTCGGGGAGGGAGCACCAGTTAGAAGTAATAATTTGCATAAGAAAGATATTAACGCCTGTTCTCATTAGGAACTACACCTCTGCTAAAACTGGTCAGCAGTAGTCTGGAGTCTACCGCCTCTCTGGGTCTGCTTTTGTTTGTATTGAAATGGCAGGTGAACATTGTACTTTCAGCAGTGTATTGTATTGATAGCACAACAAAGTGGTTCAGAAATTAACAGGAGGTAAAAAAAAAACAACTGGTATTTCACACTGCTAAGTTAGTAACATATTGCACATTTAATATCATGTGCCATCCAAGGATTTCCAAGACCTTTACAAGCACTGAAGTTGGAAATGATGAGTTACCATATCAACTCTCACAGGCAGGGCTTCCACTGATCTTTTCTAGCATTATTTTTATGGTTTTCATTTTACATGATTGTTTTGTACTGGTTTAATTTTCCGCTACCCTCGTTCCATTTTTAACTTTTTTTTTGTTAATCTTCCCTTTCTGTAAAGCACTGATACATAGCACTTGGGATACAATCTGGGCATTAAAATTTTAAAGTTGTACCTGCTCCAACTCTTTGTTCCTATGTAACATTTCTGTGGGCAGACCCATTTTAGGCAAGCTGGCTCAGCAGCAAACTTAGTGACAGAAAACAGGCCCCAGCGGGTCATTGCACTTTTTAGTTCTTTTTTGGATACTAAATTTGTGTTTGTTTATAGGCCTGCAAGAAGCCCACAAAGACAAAACCAAAACAGGCACTGCATCAGCACACCCAAATTAATTGATTATGTCCACTTGCTGAATTCTGACTTTTTATGTCCAAAAAAGTTAAGGTGACTTCTGTTCATGAAGCTTTATGGTTTTATCTGTCTTTTTTCTCCTGACAAACTGTATTTATAGAGCTTTTAAACTTCTCCCAGAGACATTGTTATACTGACACATTGTAAACAAATACCATCATATAAGCCTACAGTTCATGTTTATGATGAATACAAGTGCAGCACAAATTAATTCCATCCAGGCTGTAAGAAGGGGGTTTGGCTCCTTGAATCAGCATTTTCTTGACTCATGAAGCACTAATTAATATGGTTCATTTTAAGCTTGCACGTAACCCCATTGCAATATCACTTCTCTTGAGCTCTACAGAAGTAATCTCTGACAGAGGCTACAGAAAGACTGAAAAATGAATATGCCATTGTACCCCTCTTGGTGTTTCCTCCCATCTCATATCAGTTCTATGGCTGATGAACATTCTGAATGAAAGGTTATATCTATACACCCATATTAAATAATCCCTTGTAAATTTCTTTACCATTAATTCATCTTGATGCTTTCCAATATCTCACTTATACTTGCAGCTTTGGTGGCCGCAATGGATTCCCAGGCTTCAGTCTGTGCTGTGTAAGGAAGGAATCCCTTTAATTTAACTCTGCTGCCTGTTAATTTCATTAAGTTCCCCTGGAATTTTGTGATGTCAGAAACAGTTAGCATATCTTCCCTGCATATCTTTTGTCTGTCACTTTGATGTTTTAGGAAGTAATCTGTCGCTACAAACTAAGCAGAATAATTATATCTGCTAAATATATGGTTTTACAGAATCTACCGTAAGATCAGCCATTTCTTTTCCACGTTAAAGAATCCTCTACTTAATGTTTGTACAGAAATCATTCCATACTTTCAACAGCATCTGCCACGATTATCTTTACCTCCTTTTGTTCTACCACCTCTTTTTTTTCTCTTTCCTTTCCTTTCCTTTCCCCCAGTAGAACCAAACTCACGATACACAGTACATAACTAGGACATAAATTTTCTGCTCCTCACATTGCCCTACCACCGAGCAGGCTGGGAGGGCACAAGAAGTTAGGAGGGCACACTGCCAGGGCAGCTGGCAGCTGACCCCAACTGATTGAAAGGCGATTCTATACCACGTGCCATCATACTCAGTATGTAAAACTGGAGAAGAAGAAGGAAGGGGGAGACATTTGGAATGAAGTTGGCTTTTTCCCAAGTAACCATTACCCATGACGGAGCCCTGCTTTCCTGGAGATGGATGAACAACTCCCTGCCAATGGGAAGTAGTGAATTCATCACTTCTTTTGCTTTGCTTGTGTATATAGGCTTTTGCTTTATTTATTGAACTGTCTTCACCTCAACCCATGAGTTTTTTTCTCGCTTTTACTTTCTCTCTTCCCCGTCCAAACTGGAGGGAGGGAGCTGTTGAGTGGTTCTAGCTGCTAGCTGGGATTAAACCACAACACCCTCATTAAGCTCTATACAATCAAAACACTTCTAGTATACAGGGTTACCCCACCGCCTCTCCTTCCCTGCCTGTCCCTTCTGAAGAGTTTACAGCCATCCACTGCAGCACTCAATTGTGACAGTCATCCCACCACGTTTCCATGACAGTTTTCCTTCTGCATGATGGCTTCCAGCTCCTCCTGTTTGTCGTCCATCCATTGTGCATTGTTGTAGATGCACTTCAGTTGCGCTATTGATCCTGCCACCTTTTTGGGGAGAAGTCCTAATTCCTATAGGACCCTTGTCAATCACTTCCATGGTTTCCAATGCATCAATAACCCCTGTGTCTTTACTGCCACCTGGATCTCCATTCCCTACCCACACTGAAACGGCAGACTGAAGGACTTTGCTAACACACCATCCCTCACATATTGGCTTGCTGTCCCTGGGCTTATCTCTGGTGGGGCTGCTTTCCCCTTTCCCCTTCAAATGTAGTTTAAAGCTCTTTCAATGAGCTCTGCTAACTCTTGCACAAAGGTCCATTTCCCTCTTTGAGACAGGTGTACTCATCTGTTGCCAACAGACACAGTGTCATGTAAACAAACCCATGATTAAAAAAAAAAAATCCAATATTCTGCTAGTCACACCAGGCCTGGAGCCAGGTATTGATCTGCTGGTTCTTCCTAGAGTCTAAAGGCTCTGGCTATTTCTTGCCAAGTGCCAAATTATAAAGATCACATAGTTTAATATTTTGGGGTAGGTATATTCTACTTCATATGTTTAAAATCTAAGCCTGCAATACTCAGAACCACTTATCATCCCAGGGCATTGTTTGAACTCAAGACCAACAAGTATCACAGAGTATCGAAAATGCTACATGGGAAATATTGATCTGGTGGTGACTGAAGACACGATTCTGCACAGCTGAAACTTGTTCAGGGATGGATATTTTAGGAGGTAGATTGAAATTCATCTGTGAATGCCTCAGAAGCACAATTAAGGCATTCATTATTTTGGCTGAAAGGCCTATTGTTCCTTAATAGTGTAGTCCAAATATCCTAATGCTGGACAGATGGATCATTAAGGAAAAGGATGTATTGATGGTGGTGGAAGAGATGACTCATATCAGAAGAGATCATAATAAGTACCTTACTACATGGCTTCCATTCATCATACTCATTGAAAAGATCAATGTTATAGGCAAAGAAGCACCATTTCTGTTTTTACTGTATCAGGCTAAGCCAACTGTTAAAACCAGGTTGTTATTGTTTGTATCTGCATCTGCATGCTTCCTTCAGTGACATGAACAACCATAGCTACATCATATTTCTTACTAGGAGTATATCTTCTCACCATAGCTCTCGTCATAACTCTGTGATACATTACTGTCTTTGATCTGAATTTTTTTTTTTGTTGGAACTGTTGGTAGCAATAAGGATCAAGTTCAAATATTAATTTCAAAATTGACAAATGTACCCCTCCTGGGTCTTGCTACCAGTGCCTTGATTTCAGCTTCTTTTTTCCTTCCATGCACCAATGTTTTGGTTCCCTGGGGTCAGGGACAAGTTTTGGTGCCATTGAGAGGCCCTAAATCAGAGTGGTGTGAAAAGAGCATTGTAAGATCCTCTTTCAACAAGAAGAGGAGTCATCACCCTCTGTGTTCAGAAGCTGCATTTAATCCTCATCATTTGCTCTTGATTCTTTCCTGCATTACACCCTTGCCTGGCCACATACTTTTCTGACCCAGACCTACGGATTTGAATTCTTGGCTTGACCTCAGTCAGACCTATCTCATCACTACAGCTTTGTGTGTGCCATTCACCAGGATTTTGGCTGACCCTGATTACCATTGCTGGTCCTGCTCCACACACCTTGTTCTAGCACAGCAGGACTGTGCCCTTGTCAGTGATAACCCTGCCATCACCCTCCCTCCAACTCTCTTTCCTCTGCAGAGCAGCCTCTCTCATGGCTCCCCAGCTACCACCTAGAAAGCTGGGTAACTACTTCATCAAGCATTCTTAGTTAAGCAATTTTTTGTATAAAATGACAAAAAAACAACAAAGCAACTATTCAGAAAAGAGACACAATTAAATGTGGTAGCAATAAGAAAATCTGTGCTTATATAAATAGAGGCAAATCAGTTAGCACATTGCTATTTTAGGCATAAATACTCTGCCACTATTCCCATGTCTGAGAATATGTATATCTGGTAGATATACATTTCCTCGACACAGCATTATTATCTTTTGGTGCAACTCTGTCATGACTTGCTGTTGCTGGTTAGCAGTGCCCAAAGCCCATGACTGTAAGGACAGTCTGTCTCCCAGCATTAGGTGAAAGCAAAGCCAGCATGTTTATGCTGACATTCTTCTTGTCACCTCTGGCAATGAAGCTGGACTCATCAGTAGGTGCTGGCAGAGAGCTTTCATCTAACATAATATATCACATGGCTTCCAAATGAATACACAATGAATTTAGATGCAATTACACTGAGTGTGTATGTGATTATATTTAAAATATATGTATGTATACATATATATATGTGTGTAATTTTATGTATATACAAGCATGTCTACAAAATTTTAGGAATAAAATGCTAGTATTTTGTCTTTTTGAGTACTTTGAATATGTTTACTTCATACCCTTAGGTCTTCTTTGTGTCATAAAAGTAATCTTTTTTCTTTGATCTGGAAAAAAAACCACAATGAAAATATATGTAAACACATTTCAGTCTCTACATATATGATTACCATTTGGGTGGATCATCTTAAAGTAAGCAAGGACTTTATCGGCTGATTGGAACAGGGTACTACTTCATCTGGGCTGATTTACAAAGAGATTTTATAACGTTTTCTAAAAAACCCTGACATTTTGTTATATCTTATTTTTTTTATTTCACAAGATTAGATTTCCTGTAAGTTCACATCCCACCATATTCTGTACATGGACCTTCCCTTTCACAATTAGCAGCAAGTTCTGGTCATAGTGCAGTTTAATGTAAGTATCTGCCATGGTTGAGTTTACTTGGACATCTAAACACAAAATTTAGACATCTTTGAATGTCCTAGTTTATGATACAAATTTCATGACCTTTAAAGTACCTAAAGATTCACTATGACTGAATTTGACATTCAGGAAACAATATCAACCTGGCTCATGTGAAAACATTTATGCTTACTTCACTGGATTTTTAAAGCATTCCATTGCAATAGGTGTCACAGTGAATCTATTCAGAGCTGTCTTGCACATGTGGATTATAAAAGGCAGGCTACATATGTCTAGCAGCAAGGCTTAGGTACAAAAGTACTAGACATTTCCTAAACTTAAAATGCTGATGAGCAAATGTATATTTAGCTTCACAGAAACTTGGTTTTAAATGCCAAATTTTTTAAATGCATTACTGGCATGTCTTTCCAAACAGCTGTGGCATTAGATGTTAAGAACCCAAGGAACATTAAATTACATCAATGAATGCACATTATAAGATTTGTAATGATATTATCGATGGTTCCACACTACACAGGTCTACATAATTATTTAGACATGAGCTTCCTCAAAGTGGAAGAGTGTTACAATCCACTTTCTGAGGACAAGAAAACTTTTTAATGATATCAGCCACTATTTACATATTGCCAGCTGAATTATATGGAAACATTTGGTGATCAAAAAGTCACAAAGATCATTGTGTAATGTCCTTTACATGTGGTTTTCATGTTAAAGTGTCAAAACACCATACAGCTTTCTTTAGGTATTTCATTAAAATACACATTTTTGGCTTGGTATTTCACATAGTTAATGCCAATACTTTTCCAGTGGAATTTCTCTAGAACAGCTTAGAGCACTGGAACAAAAAGAAGAGATGTAACTAAGACAGATGGCAAACCTGTCTTTCTGGAATGCCATCAAGTGAGCATATTTCCTAAGCATAAGATTTTGTTAGGATTTCATTAGTTTTGGACAGTTCAGAAATGCTAGCCAATTCAAATAGAGGTGGAAGATTCTCATTTATTTCAAAGAGGGGTCTAAGCAGCGATGGGGGATTGCCTTTCCCCACCTCCCACGCAGATGAAGTGAGAAAAAAAAAATACCCTTTTTTGCAATCAGCAACAGCTCTTGAACCTTTCCTGTTCTGATGCCTCACCTTCCGTTGCTGCTTCGTTCTACTTTGAAAACATTCATGACAGATCAGGTTGTCTTGAAAACGTTAAGGTTCAACAGTTATTTTAACTACCTTCCTGCAAATGTGAGATGAGGAAACACTTATATAGCGTGCAAATATAGCTGATATGGGCTAGGGAAGAGGAAATGAAAGAAGTACCTCTATTGTCACCTGTTATCACAGGCATATGTGTGTGTGTGTGATAGGCAGATCTGATCTAGGTGTTCCTGCTCCGCCAGGGGGATTGGACTAGATGATCTTTCAAGGTCCCTTCCAATCCGCGATATTCTGTGATTCTGTGTGCTTCTGTGAATAAAAGGATATCCTGACCTGTAATTTACTACTGCTGACTTCACCAACTATGTAAACTATTGCATGGATCTCCAAACAGATACACTAGGCAGATACTTAACAGGGAAACCACAGAAGTAATAGTGCAGTCTCTCTGCCAGTCTGGAGCCTGGAGTCATGCACTACAATGGAAAGCTCTATTATCCCCCAGCACGGCTCCAGAGAAGGTCTGTCCACTGCAGCTGGGCAGTGCAGTGCAATGCCTTCCAAAGCAGGCTCCTTCAGCAAACTGAGGATGTTCTGCTTCACAATTCCTCCACCAAAGGAAGGCATTGTTTTTCTTTGGAAAACTCCTCTGGAGCTCAGTTGTCCCTTCTAGTAACTGTCTCTTCAGTAGACTATAACATTAATTAAACATTATCTATGTTTGTATGCTTTAGTTTGATGCTGTGAATTTTTTTCCAGTGGACATAACTTCCTTCAAGATTAGATGAACTGAACAAAAGCTGAGGCAATATCTTCTGAGAAGCAGAAAAAAATGCTTTTATGAGAGACCATTGGTGTTGTAGTCTTTCTGTAGGTAACCACTTTTTTTGTTGCACATTTTCTAGTTGCTGAGAAAATTATATCTTTGCTTCAAAGATATGGCAAAAAGTTTCTCAGTGAGGCATGAGTCTGGGCCACTGACAATTATATTCCCAAACATTACAGGGTCAGTATAAGCTCTGTACTATTGTTACCGGCAGGTATTGGCTCCTTTCTTATATGAACTCTGGAAAATATACATTCCTGACCCTTCACTAACACCTCTGCTCAACAGCAGGTATTGCTTATACTTTTTATGGTTAGGGCTTCTGTTTGTGACAGATTAGCTTTTATTTTAGTCCTTTTATTTTCTGACTTATAAATGGAATTCTTGTCTTGAGCTCTGCCTTTTCTTTTTCTCAATTAGTACTTATCCTTGGCATTTGGATGGAACATGGAAACTAGATACTCAAATCCCATCAGTGTTCAATTAGACAGACAGTTCTAATGGACACTTAGTTCTGATGGAGACCCAGTGAAAATCTCAGTCATTATTTTTGACCCTGTTCTAATCTCATACAATATGGCTCATTTTTCAACCTTCAACTAATTTTTTTTCTTTTTCTTCGTTTAGTAAGCACCCATTTTTATCTTAACTAAAAGATGAATTTATGCCATGAATTCAGTGATATTTTTGTGGTTTTAAAATGTTTTGCCAACTCTTTACAGATTTGACATGTTGACTGTCAAATCACAATGACACTTTATTAGACCTAATTAATGCATATAACTTTTTCCAAGTTCATTGCTTTCGAATCACACCGAAATTATTACATGAAATCCAACATTTTCTTCAGTGGAAATCACATGGCAGTGTTAATGTTTTCTCATTTCTTAAGGTAAAGTAGTCTTCAATCTAGGATGAAGTCTTTGCATCATTTGCCTTGAAGAGCACACAACAGGGAAGATATGTCTAAGGAAATTTACCAACCTGGATCCAAAGCAGCACTGTTTCAGAACAGTTATTTATATGCTTTTTATTTACAATACCTACTGACTCCCTAAATATTTCTTTTCCTTACTGGCCAAAACACTGAAGCATTGAACTCCTGGTAGCAATGTCAGTCCCTTGCTAAATTTAGCTTCTCAAACATACGTCAGCAGTTATTTTTGTATTTCAAGTCTAAAATTACATTAAAATAGTAAAAAAACTAACAAAAACTTAACCTAGCATCTCTTTAGCTAAATAGGGCTCTTATTTCTTCATTTTTTCCTTCTAGAAGAGTTTCCAAGATAATAGAGAATCATCATTTCCTCAATTCACTTCATTTTAATTAAGAACTCATTTCAGCCCTAGCTTTCCCAGTTTGCTAGGAAAAAAAAAAAAAAAAAAAAAAAAGACAAAGTCATTAAGGTCATAACAGAAAAGTTTCATATTGCCCTCATACATGACATAGAATATTCTCTTTGCCTTACTGTCTTTTTAGGAGCACTTACTTTCTTTCACAATTATTTTTGTGCCATTTTCTAAATGATGTCCTAAGGTTGAACCTATTCTCTAATCAGCATAACCATGAGCACTGCTCCCACCACCACTATTCTTCATTGCAGTTCCCCTTTCCTTTTGATGGTTTGGGGGTTTTTGTACTGCTTCTGAAAAACACTAAGTGCACTTCAGTGCTGAAAAATTAAGATGTCATAAAAAATACAAATTTATTTAGATTGTTCTTTTCATCTGGAAAACCACTTAGTTGAATCTGTATCAATATTCTACTACAATTATACCTGGAAAACTTCACAGTGAAAGTAGTATGTATGAGGAGAAATAATATTGTTTTCAATATTGCTGATTTCCAAAGCACAATCTTTGTAAGCTTTCTATTTTAATACAACTATTTATTTCCCACACAAATCTTGTTGGTTACCGTGGTTGTTTAGCTTCAGAGGGCAACACAGAGCCACATGGCATCCGCTCCCTCTTGACTCCCTCCACAGCCAGGATGACAAAATCGGAAGAAAAAGGCAAAACTCACAGTTTGGGCAAAGGCAGTTTATCAGAACAAAAAAAATAAGTGACAGTAACATGGATAAAGAAGTATAAAAGCCTGATTATGGTACCAACCACTCACCAACTGCGCCCCGACCCGTCCCCTACCAAGCGCCGTGCACCCCTGACTTCCTGTCCCCTTCCCCTTCCTGGCCATCTCCTGGCTGCCCTCAGGGCATGGCTCCCATGGGTTGGAAAACCTGTGCCCATGCTAGGAGAATTAACCCTGTCCCTCCCGAAACCAAGACAGTTACATGTAGGATTGTTTTTTCTGTCCTTCTTGCTGACAAAGCAGATTTTTTAATCATAAGTCACTAAACCTTCTCTCTAACCCAAGCACATTTGTCCCTGTTTTGTGTTGACACAGATGGCTGATTGTCATCATACATAAATTTAACATAGCATTCCTCATTGCCTTTCCCATTCAGCAGGCCACACTCAATGTCCTAGACAATGTGAAATACAATTAACATATTCCTTGTGAGAAGGGACAAATAGCAAGAACATATTTTGCCTACTTATTTCCTCATTCAGAAGTTTCAACTTCAAGACTAATCAAAAGATCTCTTTTAGTCAAAGAGGTTTGTTTTGGGTGTCCATGTCCAGGTGCTGGCAGCAGGTGGGCTGCAAGGAGTGGGCTTCTGTGAGGAGGGGCCAAAGGCATCGCCATGCCAGACACAGCCAGCTCAGCAGACCCACCACAGGGCACAACTGAGCCCTTCAGGCAAGTGATACTTTGGGGAAAACGTATTTAAGAAAAGGCAAAATGCCAAAAAAACCCCAAAAAACAACCCTACAATATTGTTGACACCAACGTGAGAGAAGATATTGGAGAGGATGTGTTGCAGGAGCCAAAGCATGTATTTCCCTGCAGCCTGTGGAAGTTTTGGAAGTTACCATAGTGTAACAGATATTCCCTGCAGCCCATAGACGGGACCACACCAGAGTAGGTGGGTATTTCCTGAAGGAACTGCAACCTGTGGAGATGAGCCCAAGCTGGAGCAGGTTTCTCCTGAAGGATTGCAGCTCATGGAGAGGACCCAGATGGCAGCACCGGGAGAGTGTGAGGAGGAGAGAGAGGCAGACAGGAAATCAACTTCTCATCCCCCATCTTTTTGTCCTGCTTGGTGGGGGTGGAGGAGCTAGAGGAGTCAGGAATGTAAGGAGTGAAGATGACCCTGGGAAAGAGAGGAGTTGCTAGGAAGACAGTGTTTTAATTTGTCTTTGCTTCTCACTATCCAAACCTATTTTAACTGAGAATATATTACATTAATATTCACCAAGTCAAATCTGTCTTGCACATGACAGTAATTGATAAGTCATCTCCCTGTCTTTATCTCAACCCATGAACTTTTCCATCTTATTTTCTAACCCTGCCCTGTTGAGGAAAGGGAGTGAGAGAGCAGCTGGGTGAATGACTGGAGCCAGCCAAGGTCAAACCACCAGAAGCTTTTAGAGGTCCTTGGTCCAGGTTACTTACCGAAGTTATGATCCCAGTTCAGGAGCAAGTTTGTAGATTATTCCCAGATCAGCAGATACCTTATTCCTTAGGGACCAGAAGGTTTAGTGTAAGCTGTAGATTTTTCCTTTCTTTCTATTTCTGGGTTGTTTTAGCAAGTTGGAAAGTTAGATTTGGGTTGTTTACTTAAGGCTATTTGGAATTATATGATGTTCGTTTATTTATGTAAGTACATAGCAAATATGATCCATTGTACAACAGTGATTAAGTAAGCATAGTGTGTTACGGTAAACAGGTTTGTTGTATTAGCAAAGGGTAATTTTGCACATGCTGATGTATGGCCAATCTGCAGGATTTTGTGTGTCAAGAAATGAGATAGTTATGAGCTTCTCATTTTTACCGCTTTATCAAAGTGCATCCACTGGAACTGTGCATACAAGTGGAAACCACTTCTACTGGAATGTGGCAGTATGACATATTATTCACTAACCATTCCCATTACTCATGTTAGATAGAAGCAGGATGGCATCAAAGGAATCTAACTGCAGAGACTCTAGTGGCGAATAAAACTAATTAGAGTCACATTTAATATCTTTATGTGGTTTATGTCAAACTAAAAGTATGTCTGTACTTCCCATGGCAAATGATAGGTCTCTTAATTTTTCCACAATAAATCACTATAGTTCTCCATCTCAGATAATACTTGAATAATGTGAAATTACAAGCATTTTGTTAGAGAAGTATTTTAATCTTCTGTCTACCTTGCCGGAAGGAATGTTAATGTATAAAACCAGTTTTTTGGCTAATGTTTCAATGTGAGGTGCGAGATAATAATAACTTCTATTTTCAGCACCAATATATTACTAAAAGGACCACGTTACTTATATTGAGTAGACTAGTTTAAGAAAAAAAAAAAACTCACTGGTAATAAGAGAGAGGGCTTTCTTCCATTTTATATTGTAAAGGATTTATCTCATAAAATTAATCAGAATCAGTTAAATCACTCTGGGTTTAGACCACTGTAAGAGAAAAAATTGGATCATTGCTTATAAATACCAGGAAATAAAACCCAATATCCTTCCTCATGCCAATTCAGATGATCGGAATTATTGACTTTTAGAGACAGACAGATTTCTTATGCTTAAATGTCTACAAAAACAAAATCATAAGGGAGCAAATTTGCCAGGCAGTTCCTCTCTGTAAAAATACTTGATATATAAGATATATGTGAAAGGTGATCCCAATTTACCTTTGAAAAGGCAGACTTGTTAAATATTATGAAGGGGTTTTATCTACCTCAAATTAGGTACATTAATGTTAATCATTCACATGAGACATAGGTACCTCAAATTCACTTTAAAGAAGATGGAGAGAAATAGGTACATTGCGTCTGTCCTAAAATAGGATGGAATAGATCAAAACAGGTGAAAAGAAAAGTCATGTCAGTATTTTCCCCTTCCTGATTTAAACAAAAGACTAAGAAGGTTGATTTAGGGTTAGATGGGAGCAGTTGAATCAGATTAGATCAATTCTCTCCCATGTTTTTAAAAAACAGATATATGCAGATGTATGGCAACCAGGGCTGTTTGTTATAGATCTTTATTTAATAGGGTTTCTAATTATTATTCCTATTTAGCACAAATTAGTAGTATTATTTATTACTAGGAAATATTAAATGTCTGCAAAATATTCAATAGAATAAAACCAACCTTCTCAAAATTCTCACAAAATCAGAAAACAATCTACATTTATATATGAGCAAAATTTGTTCCAGTTGTAATTACACTGATGAATGTTGTACATCAAATTTTCCCCATTTAGAGACGCATCAACATTGTTGGGAGGTAATTTTCTTCTGTTTTCTTGTGTTCACCCACACACACGCAAATGAGCTTTTAAACTCTTTACTCCTTATCAAACACTGCTATTGTGCATTTAATGAAACACACAAACAAGGATCTAAGACATTCACTAGCTATATACACGCAAAAGAACTGTTGTGTTATTCTTAGCATCTTACAACAGGCTCCTGTACAATAATTTGTATGTCAAAATACCTTATTGCAAAATTTTAAAATTCTTAGATCACTTATGTTCACTAATAAAAGGAATTACTATTGTTTTCCCAATATTCAGAATTTTAAAAATCATAATGCTCAAAATGTCCGTTTCATTTTGCCTGACAACTATATATAAGGCGTATGGGACTGACATTTTGAAATAATCATGAAAATTAATTGCAAGTTCTTGCTTAAAAATAGCTTTAATATAATTAGCACTTAGTAATGTCCAATAAGAGGTTTCTGTGTAGTCAATAGCTTTCTAGCTACTAGTTAACTTTTTATTCTGTTTTATTGTTTACAAGTGACTTCTTTTTAAAAGTCTGAGGCTGGCTTTAGGAAGTTCTGCATTTAAGACTGAGGCACGTGCTTCTATCAGCATTGCTGGGAGTTGAAAAAGCTCATTTTGGAAAACCATGAATTTGTATCTGTCAGTAATGAAATCCATATGATGCTTTCTTGTTGGAAGGCAGAGAACAGCAAGGTAATGTCATCTTCCACTGTCATAGGTGAGAAATGCACAAGTCTTTCAAAATATCTTTGGCACTTAAATGATTTTTTCTGGAAAAAAGCTAACAGATGTAATAATAATTAATTATGAGGAAAATCTCATGTATCCTTAAGACTAATCTTATTTCAGCTAATGTTATTAGCAAAATGAACTTGTTTGGAGCCATATGTAAGTTTGTACTTAATGTAAGCCATTACTTTTGTATGTGTTCTACAGCATCATGGTACAAGTGGAAGGCTTTTAAAAGCATACTCTTACTCAAACTTTCAACAGCTAGGCATGAGATTTTGAGAAAAGAGTGTCAGATTCAAAAATGTACTCACTGTCAAAAAAAGCCCATAAAACCATTATGGGAAGGTACCCTTTTAAAAAGTCCTTAAGAATTTAAATCAACAATATCATGTTTATTAACCACCACCAGGGAACTAGCTAGTTTTCTGTTTGCCTGATTGTTTTGACACTCCCTCTATTGAAGCTGCTTGAGAACCTCTCTGTGCTAGAACAGTTTAAGCATCTGTTGTTCAAAATATCTTTTTAATGCTGCTTCTTACTTAACAACTGAAATACACGATGGTCTGATTTCTGTTCTGGTAAGTTGGCACCAGTATGAATTACTTTCAAAAACCAGGTGCTATATCACAAAGCCTCCTGAAAGACTTTTGAAGTCTATAAAGGAAGTAGCTCTAACTACATTCCACTGTCCTTGAGACTCTAGACATATAACAGCCAAGCGAAGAGTCCCAGTATTTATCTTTGCTGATGGGTACTGGTTTACACAAGCTTCTCCTAAGACATTGCTCTATAAAAGGACCAGCTTTCTAGACGTAAAAACCAAGTCTCCTACAAAACCCACAGGAACTCCCATGTGGGGCTCATTTTGTTGGGTTGAATGCAATTCTCAGATTTGGGTCTTTATTTCAGCTTCATTGTTGTTCTAACAACATCAAACCGGGATTACAAATCTAGATTATAGATATAACCTAGTCATGAAGACAGCTGAAGACCTTAGAGAATTAATAGATAAAAAGACCAAGAACAGTAAATGCTGAGCATGTCTTTTAAGTTCTGTATGTTGATTAATTCTTATCACAACAATTTTTTTCTGCTAGTATTAGGAATACATGACTCATGACTGGGAGAAGAAAAGCAGCAAAAGAAAAGAATAGGAAGTAAATAAACTGGTTTGCCCCTTGAAGATGAAGTACACCATATCTATGCAAAGGTTAACAAACCTTAACAGTTTGTCTGCTAGATCGTGTTTTTAAAATATTAGGTGCTTAATGGTGTCACTGACAGTAGATTGCAAAATTGCATTTTGTTATAGAAAAAGTGTTTTGCAATCTTTCAGTTGATGACTGACAATTTGCTTGCTGGCATCTGTAATAAACCATCATCTGCAGATGATTCACAGTATGATTCACCAGAGCCTGTGCAAGGTGAACAGCAGCACATAGGAATTACTCTCTAATCAGTTAATTGAATCCCTATTAAGCAATATATTGACTTTGTGTTGCTCTTTTGACCTATAAATCATTATTACATAGTAATGATTCTTCTATTCATACTTAATTGGTCTGCTCTATGTCTGCACTTTTTAACTATTACAGATCACTTAGGTAGCCATTTTCTTACTATTTATATCATCATTAAATATAATCGATACAAAGCAGGTACCCAGTTTAATGTGGGATTAAAAGTTTTCTCATCTTTTTGTCATTTTATCTTTGGTTGGGTGCCTTAAAGAGGGACCACTTGAAATGTCTGGATTTGAAAGGTAAGTAGAAGCATTACTATCTCATTTTGCAAATAAGGGGACTCAAAAGAGTAACTACTGGTACTTCAGACTAGCGAGATTCAGTTCCTTCATCACAAGACAAAGCCTCTGAAATTCTGGGGATTTTTTGCTTCTTCACGTCAAGTCCCATAAACCAGTTCCTCACTCGGAAGGAAAGTTTGGTGGATTTTTCATTCCTTTTGATGGGGAAGGTGTTTTGGGGTATGGTGGTTTTTTACTGTTGTGTGCAGTGATTCATAACACACTGTCTGAACACACTCTGGAGTAATATGAAACAAATGTCAAAGTCAGTGTCATAAGCAACATCCTCATCATTTAAAGTATTAATTGTGTTCTAGGGTAGTATTAGAGAATAAGACAGAACTGTTGGAGTCCAGCCTTGCTCCCACAGACTTTTTTGCAGGATAAGACTCAAGCTGTGGAAAGTCAATTCATTTTCCTTTTCTCAACTTGGAAATATTGACATGAACCTTTTTCCTAAGGAATATGAGACAGACAAGACCTACTAATTGGGAGGGGGGGAAAGAGGAGGTCTTTCATTATCAGCACAAGCTGTGCTGCCTCATAAACAGTGAGTAATCAAATCTAATAAAGATAAACCCTTGAATGCCTGCTGCTCTACTGCAGCAACACACTGTGAAGGCTTCAGGCACTGATTTGGGGGAGACTGAATCCCAACATATGGAGAGACTGCCAACAGATATGCAGGAGAAAAACAAAGCTGAACTCCTGCATCTCTATTTCCTGCTGCCTCTCTCCTGCCTTAGGCTGCAAAACCATTTCAGATGCTGATTTTTAACAGCTCACAAACAATGAAAAAACAGCCTTAAAAAAATGAGTCTTAGCACGCAAAGAGATTCTCTTCAAAGCCAGAGAATTTGATACAGGGTAAAATGGGACCAGGAACTTAAGGTAGAGACAAATGTAAAATGGGAATGATTAATTGCCTTTCTCTGCAAAAACGTCCAGATCTAATTGCCACAACTCCTGTATATGTACAAAAAATCATATTTCTTAAGCTGAAACCTTTTCCTGAGAACACAGGGTATTTTTCTACCATGTTTATAAGATGTAGACTGTTATATGCTCCAAGATATGACATGGGAAGGACCTGATAACTAGTATTTTGAGAGCTAATATAGTTTCAAAATTTGATTAAAGGAAGGAAAAAAGCAAGGAATTTCAAAAAGATGCAAAAAGGAGATAAATCAGGATAAATGAATGGGATGCACAATTTCATCTGTATTTCAATGGGAGCTGTAAAAACAGAAGTTGAATTATTAAAAAAAAATTAAAAGAAAACACAGAAACAGAAGGAAGCTGTTCGGGCATGTTCATCCATCTAATTGCACACAGGAATTGCATACAGGAAAAAGTGTAGAATGACAAAAGTGTGGTTCAAGCAGGATAACCTGCCTTCAGGATTTCAAGGTTCTCTCCACTCTGATTCAATAAGACACAATGTTTATTAAATGCACACTTTTCAGAGAAGCATGAACATATTTAGTGTTGTGCCACGATAAGGAGTTTGAGCTGCATGATGTGTTTTTAAGTGAGAACAGTTGCTTTCTCATTAACCTCAGCAAAGAAAGGAACATAAAATGGAGTTCTATTTCTGTTACCTATCTTTGTCCACAGTTTTTCATGATCCATCAGCCTGTTCATGACGTGATATGAGCAGCAGCAACACAGGTCAAGTGCTTACAGTTCAGTTTCATAAACCTAATAACTAAATACCTCAGTATGAAGAGATAGGCTTTTGTATAATACAAGGAGAGCTTCTCCACGTGAAGAATTTCATGAGAGAAGTTAAAAATGGTGAAATACCGCTACTTCAAATATTGTAAAGCACTTACAAGTGTCTTTTAAAACACCTTCAGAAATAGTCACTGGTTTGTGTTATTGAATAAGAGTCTTCCAGCTGGCAAAAAAACCCTTTAAATGCAAAATCTGGGTTTTTTCCATTACTGTGAGAAAAGAGTACAAACTTTGGGATTTGTTTTTCCACTGAGGGTTGTATTGGGGTTTGTTTGGAAGCTTGTGTGTTTTACTGGGGTATTGTTTTGGGGTGGGGTTTTTTGTTTGTTTGTTTGTTTGGGTGTGTTTTTTTTTTTTGGGGGGGGGGGGGGGGGCGGGGTAGAGTG
>VZTM01027229.1:19329-31025 GCA_013400555.1 Jacana jacana | reverse complement strand
AAACCACACACTGAAATATTTGGATTAGCTTGAACTGCATGCAGTAAGGACCCTGAGAGAAAAGCACCCCACCATCCTTGGAGAGAGAGGACATATGCTGGAGGGAATTGCTGATTGACAGGTTAATTGTTTGGATAATTTTCCTATTTGTTCCCCAGATTTCACACATGTTCTATTAAATAAATCTCTGCCTCACAGGAAGATTCTACCCTGGCTTCTCTGGAAGCTGAGTCATATGAAATGGGGAACAAGAGGGAAGATAGAAGGCAGGTTATTAGTACTGTGTATGATTGATATAAATAGAAAAAAGGTAATTCACCAAGAATAGTATTTATACTCTGCTCCTTTCTTGGTACAGGCTAGCAGTAAGAAATATTCCTAATATGAATGAGAATTGAGGTCATAGCAGAAATTATGAAACCTGTCTGTCCTGCAACTGGTGGGTATCAAAACTTTTGGTATACTTTTGATGTTCTTAAAGGTATCAGAATGGTATAGCTTTTTGTCCATTGTAAGGCTCACGTAACACCAGAATTAGGCTTTATGAGTTGCTTTGGCCATAGTTAAACTGTCCACCAGACTCAAACTATAATTTTTACCCACAACAGAGTGATTAGGGCAGTATGTATTTTTTCCACTGTTCCTATACTCAAACAGTGAGCAGACAGGTGGAGAATATTAACTTCAAATTGTGACTGAAATCCAGTGCAGGTACTTTCCCAGAGGAGAAATCTACTCCTCTAGAAAGCCGTAGATGAATGCAAAGCTAGCAGAATTCTCTTAAGGATCCATGATCACCTCATATCAGCGGAGAGAAAATGTTGCCTTTTAGGTCTCCTTTTGATATCTCTTCCAAGAGAGTTTACTGTTTCAGTCAGGTCTGCTGTCCTCCATTTCTGGCACCATGATAGTAATTAAGGAAAGAAAGATGGTCTTCACAATATGACAATATGATATTTTAGTATGGTTATATTCTAATTAAGCCACGTTGCTCTTTTCATGCAAGACTAGGATCTCAGCCTGAGGTGTGAGCTGTAGATATAACCTTATTGAAGAGAACAGCTTTCACACGAGTAAATAGGTCAAGGCAGCAACATAGTGAGCTCCAGGAAGAAACCTGGCCACTGGGATTTCCTCACTGCAGTGCCTAGAGGTTAGTCACCCAAATCTACAGGAACTTTACTGCCCTGCAGGGAAAATATAGTCAGTACCCTATACAGGCAGTACCCTATACAGGCAGGTGCCCCAATTTAGGTTTCAGGTTGCCCAAACTATTGAATACTGGGAATGAGGGCTTCATCCATAATTCTGTTTCTCACTTTGTCTCAGTGTCACTATGGAAGTAAAAGGATTGGCTTAGATGCCAAAATCACTCTTTTTGAGTACAGAGAGAAAAAAAAATACTTTCTTTTTAATTACTCCTGTGGCTAATAATTGCCTTTTATGTAATTAATATATAATATATAATTTGCTTTTTTAGCACAATAGCCTGTGATGAGCTTTTGGAATAAATGAAAGATTGAATCAGTTGCTACGATTTCCTACATCTGTAAACTTTGTGCACATCATGTTAAATTGCTGAATTAATTTTTATATTTTATTTATTCAGAAACTTTTCTGGTTTTTTCCCCCTCTCAGCTTTCTATTAGTTTTGTTACAAATCTTTTGTTACAAATGAAAGAAATCACACTTCACAGAGATCTAGCCTCGTCTTATCTTCTATAAAAAGAAGGGCTGAAATAAATGTACTATTTCTTTGCCTCTAAGACAATGCAACATTTAAAATCAGTAAAGCTTTTCAATACCACCTCATAAAAATAAGCTTGATTAAATAATTAATATTTCTAGATTATAAAGCTAGGTCTGACCTTTTTTATCTTCATGTAACTTTTACAGTATTTTCATGAAATTTAAATAAAAAGAGACAACAGGAAACATTAGTGTGTTCTCTAAAACTTTGTTGATATATTTCTTTTGGAGATACCAGAAAATCTTAATAAAAGTAGCAAAGCGTGAGCATAAACTGTCCAAGCTTTCAAGTACTGAGAAATATAAATAATGAAGAAACAATCTACTGGTTCAGCTGTTGGCTTTTTATCCTAAACAAAGTTGTTACACACATAAATGTAATTTCTATTCAAAGAGATGGTGTTCAAAAGCAGTTCCATTTGACTGTACACAACAGTAATTAGCTGTTCCTGCCATGGAAAGAGACTTCTGTGCCCCCATGGTATCTCCCAAAGTGGCTAAGTGTCATAAGAAGAATGTAGGAAGATGATCAGGAGCTAGACCAAAAAAGTGATCTGGAAACAGGTCCCAGCCACTAACTGGCAGCCAGGGCTTAACACAACCAGAAAGCTGACTGTGCTGTAGAGTATATCATGTTTAACACCATCAGGAGTTAAGGTGGTTGGTTTGAATCCTCACTGTGGATCCGTAAGGAGCTGGTGCTGGTGCACAGCTTGGGATCAGCACTGCCTTGCTGTATCCTGTGCTCTGAAGCCATACACAGCACAGGAGCAGCATCTGAAAAGTAGGGGCAGCATCTGCTCCCCTCACAGGCCTGTGGTAAAATCTAATATTTTAACTCAATTATTTTATACACACACGCACTTATTATAAATATGCACTAAGTTCATTTCCTTCTCATTGACATTTTAAAAAAAATAATGGCCTTGGCTCTATAATAAAAATGGGTAGTTCTTGTAAAACACTGCAGTATTTTGAATATGAGTGTATATAGAACAAATACCAGCAAATATAATGCTGTTCAGCCTAAGGGGGAACAACTCAGTGTTCACTTGTCACAACAGTTGGACTGCCCACAAATCCCATTGGGGTTAGGAGCAGTAACAGATCTCATTTCTCTTCTTTCTCGACCCAGACTTTCTTTTTACTCTTTCATCTCTGTAACTTTGAGAATTTAACAGAAAAATGTCTTTATTACAGTTGTAATAGAATGCCATCTTTGGTTTTCCTTCATTTGAGATTTAGGGCTGATCCTGACAGACACTGGAAATTAATTTCATGAAAGTTGCTTAAGAGACCTTTCAAAAGGCTTTATCATCCACATCTATCGTGCCCAAACTTTGAAAAGAAATCCCTTCATCCTAAAAATTTTCATCCATACCAGTTTTATACTTTTTTGTTTCTTTATCAGTGAGCTCATTTCCCATCTAGTGAATGTTCTGAGCCATTTGCCTACACTTATTACAAGATCAGCTTGCAATTTTCCTACTAGCTCAGCAAAGATGTTATGGGGTGTTGGGCTCCCTGACACCTGTGAAAGCACTGCAAAAGCTGGGAACAGGGGGATTTAGCTATGATACACAGGCCCTGGTTTAATTCCATATTTATACAGGTTTCATGCTTGTAACTCATATGATGAATTGTTTATGCTTCCATATTTACATGCATTATGTCAGCTCAATTAGGAGTCCAATAGACCTAGGTTAAAATAAGTAAGCACAACACAGCATGATGAAATAAGGTCCTGTTCTAAAGTGTCTGATGTCAGCTTGATGTGAAAGCCTTCATAAATAAAGTAATTACTTAATCCTTTGCTATATGAAATCTCTGACCTGTTACTTGAATGTGCTTGTATGTCTTTTGAAAGACACTATACCTTTGCATCACATAAATAGAAACATTCAAAATGACACAGAATAGCTTAAAGAAAAAGGCTTAAAAAGGCTGAGGTCAAAAGATAAATATGATTGCAGTTCTTCACGCTAAAATATGTAATGGATATTAGCATTTTACTTTATTATAGTGAAATATTGATATCTAAGGCATCTGCACAGGGCTGACAGACCTGACACAGGACTCAGGGTATATCTGCCCCCTTGCTAGTCCCCATCAAGAACTGGATGCTCGGCCATTACCTAAGAGGACAGCAGAAAGCTACTTTAGGCATCTAAATATCTTTCCTTAGTGAAGTGAAACTCACATCCTTTGTCTGCTCCAAATCTGTATTCCAGAGGCAACAGCAAGCAAGCACAAAGTAAAATAACAATAGCTAAACAAACAAAGAAACAAACAACTATTCATCCAGGGAGATGGAAAAAAAAATTTAAAAAGTAAAACCAAAAAAGAGATGAATAAATAAACAAACAAAAACAAAACGAGAAACATGTTTGAAGACTGCATATCTTAGTTTTAAGACTGGAATAAGATCCAGCTAATCCTGCTGCTGCCAGGGCAGTATAAAAATCACAGGCTTGTCCTCGGTTTCTTGAGTTTCTGGAGAGGACTGCTGTGAACATTGAGCTGCTCACAGCAGATACATTTTAGACAAATCTCATTAAGTCAAATTTTTGAGCAATTTAAAATCTTTAGAATAGAAGATACCGAAGTGGAACATATAAATACTAAGTACTGTATGGAATATTTGCATGAATATTACTGTGATCTAGAGAAAACAAGTGGTTTGTATATAATAAGACTAGGTGAGAATTCTCAGGTAAGTCTTTGCAAAAATATTTATTTATATTTCTTTAAGAAATTTACAATCTGTTTCAATCAATTTTCTCTCTTTAAAGAAATATTAATTTATAAAACGGAAACAGAGAAAAAGGTTGTACCTACGGGAAAAAATGTAAAAATAATTTATCTATAGAATCACAGAGCAAATCACAATTGTTTTGGTTGGAAAGGACCTCTCAAGATTGATTAGTCTAACCCCCCACTCAAAGTAGGCTCAGCTAGAGCAGGTTACTCAGGGCTATGTCCAGTTCGTCTTTGTCTGTCTCCGGGGAGGGAGACACAGCTTCTCCAGGCCATGTCTTCCAGTGTTGGATCACTATCACATTAAGTTGAGATTATGAATGCTCATTATGATCACTTTCATTATTTTTAAATGGAATTCACTGTATTTCACTTTGTGCCCTCTGCCTCGTGTGTTCTTAACAGGCACCACCAAGAAGAATCTGACTCTCTCTCATTCCCTCCCATTAGGTATATAATTTTTACTCAGATCCCCTCAAGCCTTCTCTTCTCTAGGTTCCCCAGCTCTCTCAGTCTCTCTTTACACAAGAGATCTTCCATTCAATTAACTATCTTTATGGCCCATCACTGGACTCAATCCAGTAAGTCTACATCTTACTTGCACTAGGGAACCCAGAACTGGACTCAACACACCAAAAATGTCTTACAAGGGCTAGGTAAAGTAGAAGGATCAGCAACTCCAACCCACTGACAACACTTGTCCTAAAGTACCCTAGGATGCGGAGGTAGTCAGTATTGAAACACTATTTTTGTTTTCTAGTACTTATTGGTATTTTGGAGACATTGCTGTCTTTTAACTCTCCTGTTATATTAAAAAACTAGTGGGAAAAGAAATATGCTGCAATGAAAAAAGCTTCCATAATTGGGAGATGACCACAGATAATAGACTACTTACATTTGCAAATTAAGCTATAGTAGAAACAGGGCAAACAGGGCAAAACTAATTGTTGACAGGTATTGTGAGACAGTAATATGGACAAAGAGCTATGCTAGCAAAGAGTAAGTGGAATCATAAATTATCACTATATCTGACCTTATTTGTATAAATTATTGTTGATATTCCTGGCCACTCCACCTTTTATATGCATGGTATAAATTTATCTCCCAGTCATATAGTTGTGACATTACTATTTTTTAAGAAATAGACTTTATTCTGCTTTTTCTTCTTGAGTTGTCTGTTCATTTTAGGAAAACATGAGGAGATGTGAGTAAAGTGTCTCTCTTCATGATTGTTTGAAAAGCACTAATGCAGATATCACAGAATTCATGGTAACAATGTGCTCATGTATTTACAACTTTATTTGACTTACTAGGAAGCTTTTCTTAAGACATGGGACAATTTTTCTTTTTAATCCTAAGAGGTGAACAAATTGTAGCAATTATATCAAAGCATTAAAACCAACTATTTTAGTATAGGATTTGTGATTTGGGAGGTTTTTTCCTTTTATCTTGCTCTTGTTGGTTTGTTTGGTTTTTTTTTTAATGGCTCTTCATATTTAACTTTTCTATTCTTGTAGGTAATTGTTCCCACCAGTTTCATAAGGTAAGAGAAAGAAATGGAAAGCAGGTCCTGAAGAGGGAGGATATGCAAGGCAACAGAAGAAGCTCCCACATCTAAACCTTTTTGACTTGTCAGCAGCAGGGAAATAGAAGCTGGATGTATGGTAAGGCATCATGGGAACTAGATATCTAATAGCTATGTCCATTAGTCAGACTACTCTCCTTCTTTGTAGTGCTAAAGAAACAGCTGCTCCCTGGAAGATGCTGAGAATCACCCTGGCCACTTGTTTTGTGCAATTTTTTATTATTATTTTTTCTTCTTTCTATTGGTGAAGACCTGGCTAAGAATGAACACTGAGCTTCATCACTTCCACAGCCTCATAAAGATACAGTCAGATTAAACAAGAGGTGGACCAAGACATTCTAACAAGGAACTTATAGAAATGTTTCACTGTGACAGTTTGCAGATGCTGTACAGTGCAAATGAAAATCCAGCTCTTAGGACTGAAAGATCTGAGATTTCCCCAGGGGACATGTCTACATAGAAAATTGAGACAAAATGTATTTACAGACCAATGTCCTCCTGTGGTGGCTCTCCTCCCATAGTGGCTCTCCTCCCCTTACCTGTTTGTGAGGGTCAGAATCAAGGAGATTAATTAGAAAGACTAAGCCATAGCAGAGAGTCTGAATACATTACATTAAGCTATATGCTGAAGAACAAGCAGCCTACAAGCTCTGCCCTTTTGTTTTAATGTAACTGTGAGTAAATAATGTATACAACTACCAAAAAAAAAAAAAAAAAGTCTCACTATCTTCTGCCTTACAGCACAAGATTCCACAGTCCAATGCCTTTGCCTTGGTTCTCTCCCCTTACTTCTTTTTCCAGAGGTTTCTAATTCCGAGCCAATTAATACTGAATATAAGAATTAACCTAATAGCAGGATAATTTGTAAAGTGCTTTGAAATTCAGTATAAAACATTTAATAAGGCTAATGTTCTTCTCTCACTTAAAAAAAAAAAAGCATAAGATTCCTTCCCATTACTTTCCCTATGAGCAGTTCTCTTTGTAAAGATTTTTTAATTATAGGTGTACAATGAAAATAAAATTAGCAGGTATTTTTAGGGGAAAGTAGTAGTAATGCATACCTTCTTAGTCTAAGTGACACCAGAGATTCCCTAGTGTTTGAAAACCTCTCATAGAAGAATTCTGAATTTGGCATTATATTATTATTGGTTTTACTGCTATGAAAAGAAAAATTCTTCCTTTTGTCTTCTCTACTGACACTTATTTTTCTGGAAATTATACTTCATGAGAATTTTTACTAACAATTGGAGAGAAACAAAACAAAACAAAACAATCCTTTTTCCAATATTGTATTAATCATTTAGTAATAATTCAGTTTCTTTTTCAGGAGAAACAAATGCTTCATTTAAAGTTGATCCCACATACAAATGTCTTTATTTATAAAATTCATATTATGGCTTCAGCCTCTTGGCATACAGTGATATAAATATGATTGTAACTGCACATACACATTTTTAATGAAAAGTCTGCTCTAGATTTCACTCCACCAACTCTATAGATCTAATTATTCTATGTTTCTTGCAGCAGTACTGAGTTTCCACATCAGCGTTGCGGCCCTTAGATATATTTTTAGCTTGGGAATCTCCCAGGCATTCCCAACTAAAACATAGTCCAATTCTGAAAGTTATTGACATATGAATTTAATTGTATATTTAAAGGCTGATTTGACTTTGCTTTAGTGATAATAAACATTAGTGCTAATAACATTTCCTGATTATCATTTCAACAAATGATCATACGTTTATCTTTTTTATTATAAATTTTAAATAGATTTCCAGCCTCTGCTTAAGCTGTGGTCTCTACTGGAAGTTTATGCCTTCTCTCTCAGAAGGTGGAGACACGTGCAGTGGGTTTGTCAGTCTCAGCGCTGGAGCAACAGGCAACTCGAGCAGAGCAAATAGAAGTGAATGGCTGAAGAGAGGACAGGAAACCCTCTTGACCCTGGTTAGCCTTCAGACCGCATGCAAACAAGGTGTGTTTTCCTGATAGTGGTGGTCCGCTTGTAGAGCCATATATATCCCGTTACTCAGTTCTGTCTTGAACTTAAGTCTACCATCACCTTTTCTTCCAGTGAACATTAAACCTAATCCTCTTGCAATGTGAGGAGGGAAATAATGCTATGATGCATTTTTGCTACCTAATAATCTCAGTGGGAAGATCTGGTGAGCAGATGAAAATTGTGCCCAGCGCATCCATAAATAATGATCACTTCTTTTAAGAATTAATTTTGCAGGTCACAGTGGAGAATAAACCTGAGTGAACCTGAAGAACACAGAACTGGAGAATCTAATCTATTCTACAGTACTTTATTTTTCCCAGCGTTTCCATTACAGCAGACGTTGGAGTCATTATGTAGAGTTTTGATCAACCACGCTATGGAAAGAAGTAAAGGAACGTCAATCTGCAGTCAACACACTGGAGGGATGGGATGTCATCCAGAAGGACCTGGACAGGCTTGAGAGGTAGGCCCGTGCAAACCTCATTAAAATGAACAAGGCCAAATGCAAGGTCTCGCAGGTGGGTCAGGGCAATCCCAAGCACAAATACAGGCTGGGCTACAATGAATTAAGAGCAGCCTTAAGGAGTAGGACTTGGGAGTGATGGTGAATGAGAAGCTCAACATGAGCTGCCAATGTGGGCTCGCAGCCCAGAAAGCCAACTGAATCTTGGGCTGTACCAAGAGTAACCAGCAGGTTGAGGAAGGTGATACAACCCCTCCACACTCATGAGACCTCACCTGGAGCACTATATCCAGCTCTGGGACCCACAACATAAAAAGGACATGGGCACATTGGAGACCAAGTGAAGGGGAGGGTCATGATGATCAGAGGGCTGGAACACCTCTCCTATGAAGACTGGTTGAGACTGTTGGGGTTTTTAAGCCTGGAGAAGAGAAGGCTCCCAGAAGATATTGTAGTGACCTCTCAATACCTAAAGGGGGCTACAGGAGATTTGGGGATGGAGTCTTTATCAGGGAGTATAGCAATAGGAAAAGGGGTAATGGTATACTATAATAGGGATATATATAGGTATACTATGAATTCATAAGGCAGTGCTGTTGTATAGGCCAATCTCACTTCAGAAAGTATACAAAGAGGTCCTGCAGAGGTCAAGAGAAGTAGTTATCTTTGCCCTGTTTATTGGTAATATGGAGTCTCTAGCTGGAGGGTTCAGTCTCATTTTGGATATCTTCCTCTTAAGAATGATGCTGGCAAGCTGCAGAGCCCAGAGAGGAAAGCTAGAGAAAATATAGAGATGCAAAATGTTTTAGAAAACTTGACTTAGGAGAAAAAATAGAAGATGTACTTAGTTGAAAAAAAGAAATTGGTCAGATAGCAGAAAATATAACTTGTCTTCCATTACTTACAAAGCAGTTATAGAAAGGGAGATGAATATTTTTCTTCACATATATAGGGGGAAGGGCAAAAAGGAATCAGCGAAGACTTTAGGTTTAGAGCAGTAAAAATATTCTAATAAAGAGTAATGAGGCACTTCAGCAGGCTGTCCAAGGATGTGATGAACCATTCTTCACTGTTTTTAAGAACAGATTAGATAAGCATATGGTAGTTTTACATGATCCAGCTTCAGTGCAATGGATTGAATGAAATGCCTTGAACTCTGGAGATTCTAACAACATACATCTATGATCCTCTCTTCTTTTTGTGTTACCCTGAAATATACTTTCAAAACATTGCAGTGATTACATTTCTTTGAAAAGGATAGTAGCAGTCAGTATACAAAGCCATGTTAATTTTGCATGTAACACAAGCTAAAGTATCCTCTTATGCTTCCACTGTAATACACCAAATGATTCCTTTGCAGTATATCAGGAAGGAAGGCTTTCAATGCCATACATTCACCTAGGGCATATCTCCACTACAAACTACAATGTCCTTTCTTTTTTTTTCCTCTTAACTGCAGCAAGAAAGGATTTTAATCAAATATCGTAAAAAGAGATCTAATGAGTAAAATGAATGTACTTAAATATAGCAGAAGCAGGCATGATTAAGTGCATAAAGAACTGAGGTTAAAAGTGGATACAATAAAAGGTTGAGTAAAAATTAATTTTAGCATACGCTTTGTATAATACTGCATAAGCTATTCTTTTGTTTCGTTGCCTCTTTTTGAGGGCCTTAATTTTCAGTTAGTCGCTGGCTTACATCTTATCTCACACCATAATGGCAGAAATTAATGGGATAAAAGTACTCCATTCAAAGACAAATTATCATTTCACTGATCTACTTCACTGAGTGCAAATTCCCTCTGCTCCCATTAAAAGCTTTAGAGCAGTAGAAAAATGCTAGTTAACTAAAACTGTGTTTCTTTTCTTAGACCATAAAATTTTCATTTATTCTGTCTGTAATACCCTTGTGTAAATACAGTAATTTTGAAGCCTTTCAGTATAGTGTGATACATATTTTGGCATTGTTGCATGGCTGGATTTCTTCCATGGTGCTTCAATTTTGTGGTTCAGTGAGCAAAACTAAGAGTTCTCCTGACGGGCCTCTGCTTAAAAGAGTCAGGGGCGTGTTGCCTGCTGAAACAGTCAATCTTTCCCCTTGACGAGAGTGTCCATGCAACGTCTGTATGTACTGCATCTTTGTTCAAATTTGCATCAGTTCTTAACAGCAACTTCTTTCAGGCAAATAACAAGCTGTAGTAGACAACTAGACAAAGAAAAACATTTTCAGGATGTGATACAAAAAGGTGATGTCTGTTGGAAAACAAGGGCTTTCAGCATTTGGAGAGGAAACTACAATTCAAAATAACACTGAGATGTGTCTTGCTATTGAGGTTGAAGCTTCTCTACAATGAGAAAGAAGATAATCTTTGTGTGTTGCTTAAGCTTGATGGTAAAGAAGAAACAGAACATAAAATTAAGTACAATATCCCGAATCCAGGAATTAAAATTTCTTGTACTGCTAGAGGAACAAAAAAAAAAGTGTTCCCCATTGTGATTAGAATAGCTGAGTTCTTTGATAATGTTAATCCTTCAGAACAACCCATGAAATAAAGTATTACTTAATAAAGGTTTTAACAGTATACTACATTATCCTTGCTCTAGAGAGACCTTAAAGCTATGCACACTCCTCAAGTGTACATGCACAAGTACACACACACACAGAGGTACAAATAGCCTTTCATACAATTGTGTATTCAATATCTGAAATGCTATTAATTAAAAGTAAACTGAAACTGCCAATGTGACACAGAACTTTGAAACACAGTACAGAATTTTTCTGCCTCTCATTAACTCTCCCAGAATATCCATTACTATATGCAACTGCCATTTGTACATATTATAATGTATATCAGTAATTATAGGCTTCAAGGCAAAGCAAAATAAATCAACCAAAACACCAAGACAAGTAAAAGCACGAACACTTCTTCCTCAAAAACCCAAACCAAAATATTTGTGAGGAGCGTCATGAAATAAATTTTAAGTTTCAAGAAAAACATACATACAATCATTCTACTAATTTTTACAAACAACTAACTAATAAACAATGGATTTTCACCTGCTTTTAAGCTCTCTGATAATTTTAGAAATATTTTTTTTTCTTTCTACAATCCGCCAAAATAATTATACTTGAAATCCTGGAAT
>VZTM01027229.1:120-14330 GCA_013400555.1 Jacana jacana | reverse complement strand
AAGTAATTAAGTGTTCACAAACATAATTTGAAAGGTCCATGGCACACAAAAGGGATTTATATTTAATACTGAACCAAAGAGACATATTTGACTGTTGGATAAATTTCTGGTATTTTCTAGCCTTTTTTTAATTTTTATTTATTTATTTGCCAGATGGAATAAGAGAAAATTCGGTTTCATTCATTGTCCCACAGATTTCAACACTCAGATTACCAAGAGTCATGCAGTACTTGATAAACTGGCCAACCATTCATTCGGTGCAGCTTGTGGCAAGATACTGCAATCAGAACTCATTACTAAAAGCAAAACTCAGCAGTCATTTTAATCAGACATTGGCAAAGTCAGCAGCAAGTGTGCTAAGTGGATATATTATTTCTGAAATCTGCCACTGTGATTTCAGTACTGGTCTTGAAGGGTAACAACATGATACTATGTAAAATCAATAATGACAGAATCAAGTGCTTCTTTGGGTGGATGTCACACTTGATTGTATAAAGACACTGGCCACTGCTTATTCAACTACAGCTGTAGTTAATGACTCGCATGATGCACAGTTAAAGAGGGTACCTGCTGACCTCAAGCTACAAAGGGAACACACAGTTTAAAAAACATATGATTCTGATCTCTCGTTGTTGTCATACCTATGGAGCCTTACTAATGCACTGCATTTCTGGCTTCCTCAATACATCTGAAGACAGAAATAGACTTCAGGCACGTGGAAGTTTGCAAAGGAACATAGAAGAGTTCTGTCCTTCACCATACAGCAATTTTTTCCAGTTTGAGGAGTTAGTATATTTTTTTAATATTAGGGGACAGACAAAGATTTTTCAACTTCTTGAGACAAGTAACTGGCAAAATTCTCTATTGTGGCACAACTTAAGCCTGAATCCCAATTTACCTACATATGTAAGAGTTAAACTCCAATGAATGTTGCTGTAGCAGTTTTGGATGATACTGGGCCTGTGATCAGGCCATTTGCTATCAGCAAACACATATGCTTACACAATCAGTTCCCCAGGTTTGGACTTCTGTTTGAAACTACCTTCTACAATAGTCCACACAAAGATGCTCTGAAATGACAGAGTAACAGCCACACACATACAGACTGGCATTAATGGACAAACTAAATCACTAATTAAATTTGTTGAAATATAAAGTAAACAAAAGTTGACCAATACTTTATTCACACTGAATTAAAGACAGGAGACGGCTGAAAGGTTCTGTATAGATTTAGTCCTGTCAGTGATCTACTCGTTCTTGCTACCCCGCTTTGGTTTCACTTTTACCCCCTACTCGTTAGAGCATGTAAGAATGGCACAAAAGTACCAAAATATCTGAGGTAAATGATTCCTGTACTTGAGTCTTCCACAAAACTACAAAGCAAAAATAAACAGCTGAATTCAGGAAAGGAGAATATCCTCAGGACCCAGGAAATCTCTGTAAATATGAAAGTGATGTAGCTGGCTCCTGCTACAATCCATCTGCTGCTCCATCTGCAGAGACCTGCGAGACAGGAGAAGGTAGCTGCCCTCCTCTCCTGAGCTGGTAGCTTGTTTTTTTAGTTCAAATTCGCTTAATCTAACTTAGGTGCAGGATTGACCCAAAAGCAAGGAAAAGTGTAAAGGGGTATAAATCATCTATTCCAAATGTATATCTCTCTTGTCTTCCCTAAGGCTCTCACCAACTTAGGACAACTGGGCTCTTATTTTAGGTACCTTCCACCAGGAAGATGATGAAAGACCCTAATATCTCCTTAATCCTCTGGCACAAAGACTGATGACATTTTTGTTCTGAAGATGTCAAGCAAGAAAATTAATTGAAGGAAATATACTTGAGTAGATGTCAAACAGACCTAGCTGGTTCCTAGTTTTGTGAAGGATATACATTGGTCCAGGACCATTTGCAATTCGAAATATGGCCAAAACTTCCTACTCAAACCATTTCTCTGAAAGATTTAGCAGACTGGAAGGCACTTCTACATGCTCAATATACACTTTTTTCATAAAGACTGAACAACTCTTTGTTGCTTTGCATTTAACTTTTAATATAGGAATTTGAAATTTTCTAAAAAGATATTATGTTAAATGATGACCACCCAAAATATATGAACAATCCTCAAATGATTCTTCCTAAGCTCTTCTTGCCTTTCAACTGTGTTTTTCAACAGTATTCCTCTTCAGCATCTTTTAAAAAAAAAAAACTTTAATGAGTTGCAATAAAAACTACTGACAACAATTAAAATAAAAAATTAAAATCTTGAGAACAGTTATCACAGGCTATCTTCAGGAAAACCTATGGTTGGCAGATTTAATTGTCACTGTTTTTAGCTGTGAGCTGTGCTTCTTGTCCAGAATCCCCTGTGTCTCAATCTCCTTCTACTTTTCATTCATTCTCTCTTTCCTCCTACATATTGAACATATTTTAGTGTGTATGTATATTTAAAGTTATACTTACAGGATCTATTCCATATTTGATCTAATAAACAGGGCAACACTATCATCCAGATATTGGCAGAAGAATCAGAAATGTTGATGAAAACATCTCCAAAGTCACCAGACTCTCAAAAATTACTTGATAAATCAATCATGAAATATAACGAACATATAAAGAGTAAAGGAATGTAAATACACAGAAAATTCCTGTAGTAGTGTGCTATGAAACACATGAATTATTAAAATGTGGTACAGAATGAAATGGAAAACAAATGTAAGAACTAAGAAAGGTTTTTTAATAGAGAAATCTTACTTAGCTTAGCTGTTTGATGACCAGTCTTTAAGAAGTAGTAGGATCTCTGCCTGAACATAGGTCCATAGGCAGAAAACTACAATTACTACTTCAGTGTTCTGTCTTCTTTTTTAAAATATTAATAAAATATTTTTAATTATTAATAAACATGGAATAAATAATGTAAACATGTATCTTAAACCTATTCAATGTGTAAAGAATGTTTAATGGCTGACAGGCCAACCAAGTCCTCTCTGTCCTACCGATCTTACATTTCTTGATTGAACATCAGACTACTTCTTAGCCTAGCAAATGCTAAGATGACATGAACTACCTATAGCAGCTATTGATACATACTAAACTACTGTTTTGTTCCTGTTCTATCCATCTCATTTACATCATATTCTCTATCACAGACTTCTCCTGTATCATCTTATACTTCTATATATACATCTATGGAAGAATTTATGACAAAATCAGAAGTCTGTATGAGGTTTGTTTACCTTCCTCTTTCAAAAGCCATTCTGCATGAGACCTGTATAAGCATAGATAGCCTGCAGCTCTGGGCTATAGCAAACGGAGCCCAGAGAGGTAGACCACAGACGTGGACAAGTGGGATGTCCATCTTAATGTAGGAGAAGCATATAGCATCCCAGGGTGGGCCAGATTCTTCCCAGCTGTTCCTGTGGAGTAGTACCATACCCCTCCAGCAATTCAACTGAAATACCATGTGTCGGCTTAGTCACACATGGAAGATAATTTAGCAATGCTTAAAAAAATCACTATGCTCCCTATAAGCTACTTGGCCACTCCAGCATTGCTACTAGTTCTACATTACACTTGTGTTTTTTTAACAGCTCCCCCAGGCTTATCAATGCCCAGTGGCTTTACATCCAATCTTCCATAGAGAAAAATATTTACTTGACATAGTGTTATGTATAGAAGCGAATGCTCCAGAAGTCTCCTGACATTTCCTAGGCTATTTATTGCGGAACTTTCTCTGTATTTCTCTTTCCCTTTCAAACATGAGTAAGAAAGCTCAGAGAGGTAACAAATAAATCATTAAAAGTATACTTGAGTGTATGGTCATACTGGTTCAGACCAAAGGTACACCAAACTCAGGATATTGTTTCCAAAGCTGGTCAGCAACAACTGCTTAGGGAAAGCCTATAGGAACATGACCTGTGGGAACTTTTTCATGAAAGTGAAACTTGGCAGTCAGATCTCCTTTCTAGAAACCTCAGGTGGTTACAAGAATTTACCAGCAAAGTGACCCAGCACTCTCCCGAATTACTCCATGGAGCTTATTCAGCTACAGCAGAAGATGCTGTTATTTGAACCGATGGGGTGCAAGGGCCTCTCACTGTGGGGGACAGACCCCAGGAGCAGGGGCATTCAGCTGCCCTGCTCCATACAAGCAACCAGCGGTGAGAGTCATCATCAGGTTGCATTAACAGTGCAGTGCTCACCAAACTGAATCAGGAAGAGCCCTAAGTCCCAGGTGCTGCAGGGTGATCTCTGAGAGGAGAGGATGGGGCTGGCCCAAGCTGGACACAGCTGGCTCCAGCTGGCTTCAGCTGACCCACTGCAGGGCATGGTTGAACCCCCCAGTCAAGAAGGCAGCACCGCTGGGAATGAGTATTTTAGAAAACACAAAAAGCCTCTCACAGATGGAGGAGAAGGGGCCAAAACCACTGGGAAACAACTGAGGGATCAGCAAGATCAAAAGAGAAGGGGGAGGAGGAAAAGGTGAAGGAGATATTCCAGGATTTACTTAGTAGCCCATGACAAGTCACTGTGCGAGAAGGAAAGAGCAGCAGCAGCAGCAAGAATCTGACCTTAACTCTGAGCTGACCCTAATCTCTCTGTGCCGCTCAGGCAAGGCGTCTGAGTTTAGCTGGGCAGAGGGGCAAGGAAAGATTTTGGTTTGTATTTTTCACAGAATCACAGAATGATATGGCACCATATCTCGTCCAACAACCCTTGCCAGAGCAGGTCCACCTAGAGCAGGTTTCTTTTTGTTTCTCCCTGCCCAAACCTATCTTAATAGCCAATGCATTAAATTTTCCCCAAGTCAAGCCTTTAACAATAATTGGTAATCGATCTCCTCACCTTTATCTCAACCCACAAGATTTTTCATCCTGCTTCCCTTGCCCCACTGCAGAGGGGGAACAAGCAAGCTGCTGAATGGGAGTTTGGCTGCTAGTCAGGAGTAACTTGCCACAACAGAAGAGGTGGAAACCCACAAAGAATACATAACGCCTGTATGGTAGACAGAAATACCTCGCTGTGTGTCTTGGGGCACATCTTAGCTGCACTTCCTGGGAGATATAAAACATTTATATTGGCTTTGTACACTTGAAAAAGCATGGCGATTACTATAAACTCAACTTTCACTTATTGTCAGGAGCATACCATCAGAAAGCAAGATAAGAAAACCCACTGAAATAACAAATTCTTTGAAAAATTAACTCAATTTAAAAACAGCAACAACACCCTATCTGCAAGTCAACAGCTGCAAAACAGCACTGAAATATAATGTTGGGAACCTGGCTGGGCTGGAGCAAGTCCTTGCACACATTGGAGGGGTTATATACATCTATTGTTCAAGTGATAAATGTTATGAGTGTACACAGCAGAATGTATTAAACCCCTTTAGAGGACAGAGTGCAGTGTTAGACTAAGGTCATCAAATTATGATTACACATAAATTATAGTGGCAACAAGGGAAGGACTAAGTCTGCTGAGCTGAGATTAGCAACAAAAAATTCCTATTAAATGTGTGTGTGTGATGAGGATTTAATGACTGAATATGTCTTCCAAAGTTTCTAAGATATTCCCTACAATTAGCCAGATGATTTTTCAGGGATAGGTTCAGATAGATTATAAGTCTAAGATCAATATAATTCACACCACTAATGCTTGCCTAACACTGGTTAGGCATATTTGTACTGAAAATTAGTTTCATTTGTGTCTCTGTGGAATCTACTGTATTATGAATCAAACCTAAAGTTACATTAAGAGAGAGAAGATGTTGCAGCTGTATAGCCACACTTTTCTTAGCCTGCTGTTCATCACAGTGATATTAAGAATCGGTTTAATTAAAAAAAAGAAAAGGGCATCAGAACCACATAAGCCAACACGTCACTCATTAAAACACCCATGTGTGGGATTTAAAACTATAATGCATTCAAAATAAACACCACTAAATGTGCTTTTAAATTAAACACTCTGTCCATATTTCTTTCAGAAGGTGACTACTCACATTAAAAGGATCATAAATCACCATACTATTATCAATGCAATGGGCACTTTCAACTAACTGACAGGTTGTTCTACCCAGGGACAATGATGAAGAGCCATACAACAGTATTAGGCAGGAGGAAAAAATGGATCTTGATGTAAGGAGACAAGACATGAAAATTTGCTGCACGGTGAGACAGCACAGTCTCACAGTACCTGAATAAAGTGATTGAATCTGGCTTCTGTTCTTGACAATTTTTGTCATTAAAAAGACATTTACTTGCTATTTACTTGATTTCAATTTTTACATACTCTTTGACTTGCAAAGGATTGACTTGGAAATGGGAGCAAGGAGCAACAAGGTCTGGAATAACAACACAAGATTCATCATTAATCATTATGGCTTGGCAGATGTTAATAATTCAATAAATTTATTTAAAACATATATTTCTAATTGGAAAGTTACTGACTAACCTAGAATACATTTCACCAGCTTTCGACATGTGCACAATAACTACATGTCTGTAGAAAAAAAGATGTATATGGCTTTTGCTTTAACATTTTTAACACAACTTTACACATCATGTATTAAATTATTACCTTAGAAACATTGGATAAGATCATGTGGCTGTCTGGGTAGATGAGTGGAGAGCAGTGGATATTGTGTACCTTGACTTCAGCAAGGCTTTTGACACAGTCTCCCATAACATCCTTATAGGTAAGCTTAGGAAGTGTGGGTTAGATGAGTGGACAGTGAGGAAGATTGATAACTGGCTGAATAACAGAGCTCAGAGGGTTGTGATCAGTGATGCTAGGTCCAGCTGGAGGCCTGTAACTAGTAGTATTCCCCAGGGTTCAAAAAATTCCTATTAAATGTGTGTGTGTGATGAGGATTTAATGACTGAATATGTCTTCCAAAGTTTCTAAGATATTCCCTCCAATTAGCCAGATGATTAGTCCAGTCTTGTTCAATATATTCATCGACAACCTGCATGAGAGGTCAGAGTGTACCCTCAGCAAGTTTGCTGATGTGAAAAACACTTCTTATCCAATAACAGTGGGTCAAGAAATAATCAATACAAAGCACATTTTATTTAAAAATTCTTGCAAAAACAGGTAACTCAGCAAGCAGTCATACTGGTTCTCAGAGTAATTCCTTTTTATTTCATATTCCCAGCCAAAGTTTCCCTCCCTTCTTTCCCCATTGGCTAGGTTTACAGCCCATCTGAGGCACCTAAAACTATTTCTGTTTGTCCCACTTCTGTTTACTTCTTCCCATCACCCCACCTACACCTCTTACTTCACCTGTTTATTTCTTCCCTTGTTTGGTAATATTGCTCAAGGATGCCAGTCTCAGTTAAATGTTCTTCCTCCCATTTAAATCCAGCATAGACTGGTTTCTTCTTTTTCTAAGGGATGAGCATTCTTGCATGTCTTCTGGTAAGACTTTGTGTTGTTAACTATTCTCTAAGCTACCTCATTGCAGACTGTCCAAGTTGTTCCTCTGCAAGGGGAATATCTAATTTTTTCTTACACTTATGATACAGAACTGGGAAGAATGGCTGGCACACCAGAGGTTGTGCTGCTATTCAGCAAGACCTAGACATGCTAGAAATTTTGGCAGTGAGGAACCTGATGGAATTCAACAAGGGCAAGTGTAGGATTCTGTACTAAAGGAGAAATAACCCCATACACTATGCAGGTTAGGGGCTGACCTGCTATAAAGCAGCTGTGTAGACAAAAACCTGTTGGATGACAGGATGACCATGAGCCAGCAATGTCCCCTTGTGGCCAAAAAGGCAAATGGTCTCCTGGTATGCATTAAAAAGACCGTAGTCAGCAGGTCGAGGGAGATCATTCTTCCCCTCTACTCTGCCCTGGTGAGGTTGCATTTGGAGCACTGTGTATAGTTCTGGGCTTCCCAGTTCAAGAAGGACAGGGAACTACTGGAGAGGGTACAGCAGAGGGCTACAAAGATGATTAAGGGAATGGAGCACCTCTCTTATGAGCCATGGGTCTATTTAGCCTGAAGAAAACTGAAAGGGGATCTTATCAGTGCTAATAAACATCTAAAGGGAAAGTGTCAAGAAGTNTCTAAGGGATGAGCATTCTTGCATGTCTTCTGGTAAGACTTTGTGTTGTTAACTATTCTCTAAGCTACCTCATTGCAGACTGTCCAAGTTGTTCCTCTGCAAGGGGAATATCTAATTTTTTCTTACACTTATGATACAGAACTGGGAAGAATGGCTGGCACACCAGAGGTTGTGCTGCTATTCAGCAAGACCTAGACATGCTAGAAATTTTGGCAGTGAGGAACCTGATGGAATTCAACAAGGGCAAGTGTAGGATTCTGTACTAAAGGAGAAATAACCCCATACACTATGCAGGTTAGGGGCTGACCTGCTATAAAGCAGCTGTGTAGACAAAAACCTGTTGGACGACAGGATGACCAGGAGCCAGCAATGTCCCCTTGTGGCCAAAAAGGCAAATGGTCTCCTGGTATGCATTAAAAAGACCGTAGTCAGCAGGTCGAGGGAGATCATTCTTCCCCTCTACTCTGCCCTGGTGAGGTTGCATTTGGAGCACTGTGTATAGTTCTGGGCTTCCCAGTTCAAGAAGGACAGGGAACTACTGGAGAGGGTACAGCAGAGGGCTACAAAGATGATTAAGGGAATGGAGCACCTCTCTTATGAGCCATGGGTCTATTTAGCCTGAAGAAAACTGAAAGGGGATCTTATCAGTGCTAATAAACATCTAAAGGGAAAGTGTCAAGAAGTTGGGGTCGGGCTCTTCTCAGTGGTGCCCAGCAACAGGACAAAGGGCAGTGGATGCAAGCTAGAATGCAGGAATTTCCATCTCAACATGAGGGAAAATTTCTTTACTTTGTAACAGAACACTGGAACAGGATGTCCAGAGAGGTGGTAGACTTTTCTTCTCTGGAGATACTCAAAACATGCTTGGATCTGCTCCTGTCCAACCTGCTCTAGGTGAATCTGCTTTGGCAGGGGGGTTGGGAAAACCCAGGGAGGTGGTTGAGGCTCCTTCCTTGGAGATATTCAACGTGAGGCTCAACAGGGCCTTGGGTGGNGGAGCCAGCAATGTCCCCTTGTGGCCAAAAAGGCAAATGGTCTCCTGGTATGCATTAAAAAGACCGTAGTCAGCAGGTCGAGGGAGATCATTCTTCCCCTCTACTCTGCCCTGGTGAGGTTGCATTTGGAGCACTGTGTATAGTTCTGGGCTTCCCAGTTCAAGAAGGACAGGGAACTACTGGAGAGGGTACAGCAGAGGGCTACAAAGATGATTAAGGGAATGGAGCACCTCTCTTATGAGCCATGGGTCTATTTAGCCTGAAGAAAACTGAAAGGGGATCTTATCAGTGCTAATAAACATCTAAAGGGAAAGTGTCAAGAAGTTGGGGTCGGGCTCTTCTCAGTGGTGCCCAGCAACAGGACAAAGGGCAGTGGATGCAAGCTAGAATGCAGGAATTTCCATCTCAACATGAGGGAAAATTTCTTTACTTTGTAACAGAACACTGGAACAGGATGTCCAGAGAGGTGGTAGACTTTTCTTCTCTGGAGATACTCAAAACATGCTTGGATCTGCTCCTGTCCAACCTGCTCTAGGTGAATCTGCTTTGGCAGGGGGGTTGGGAAAACCCAGGGAGGTGGTTGAGGCTCCTTCCTTGGAGATATTCAACGTGAGGCTCAACAGGGCCTTGGGTGGCCTGGTCTACTTGGGGGTGTCCCTGCTGACTGCAGGGAGGTTGGACCAAATGACCCTAGAGGTCCCTTCCATCCTGGAACATTCTATGATTGTATGACTAGATGATATCCAAAGGTCTCTTCCAACCCTACAGTTCTGTGATTCTGTGACTAACTGTTATAAAACAGTAAAGATATTTTTTTTCTTTTTTTGTAATTACAATTTTCCATAATCCTAGAAAGAATAATTACCAATCACATGCAGTTGTTTCCCCATAATAAATATTTTATTATTTTTCATCTCATTTAACTTTAACTCTCTTTTTACTAATTCCAACAGTCAAACAGATCATAATTACTGGGGTCGTATCCTGACTCCCAGAAACCACTAGCAACAAAACAACTGACTTATTACCATATTTTCTGTTTAAAGTATAAAATGATGAATTGAATAAAGAGGAGAAGTTAAATCAGAAGAAATCGCACCCTAGATACAGACTCTGCAAAATCAAGCAGTTTTTAAAATATGAAACATACCTTTAGAATTCAGGAGGAAAGGCATCACTGTTTTAAGCAGGGTTAGTGTTCAAATATTCTGTGAGTATCCTATTTTACGTTACTAAACATGGCATAAATCCTTCAAAAATAATAACAAAATCACTTTTTATCTAAGAAAATTCTAGAATTTTGTAAAATTCTAGCTCTAATGCAAAAACCACTGATGAAAAATCATTCTGCAGGATTTTTCTTTAGTTTTGGGGGTTTCTTTCCTATAGACACTATGTATGTTTCAGCTCATTATGTCCTTTAAAACAGACTTCGAGATGGTTCTTTTTACCATTCTTTTCTCTGTCATAAACATAATTATTGCCAGCATTTATTTAAATGGCAGGTTTTATGAATTCTGCCTAGTTAAATACACAAGTCCAAGCCTGGCCTTATGCTTTTGCCTACTAAAAATCCTCTACAGGCAAAGTATTTTGAATCACTGTAAAGGTGACCTGTCATTTATGCTCTGAAAACCTCCTACCTCTCTTTTTTCCTTCAGATTATTAAGAGAGGCAATCTTTTTTCATCATCTCTGTCTGGAAAGAAAATGCAGAGGTTTGGATTTCAAAAGACCTCCTATTGTAGACTTTTTGAGATTCAGCCATTAGTATTTTACTGTTATTCAGAGTAAAACAGTGGTAGGCATTAAATGGGTTCTTTTATATTGTGATTTAAGAGGAAGATTTCAAAAAAGGAAATGTAAGGATATGTGTAGCTTTGACATGAAGAAAAAGCAAAGAAAAAAATAAAGGAGCTCTGGACAAACAGATATGACAAGCTGACGTATGTTTTCTTCCTTGAAGCCAAATGTACCATCAGCAGCAAAAGCTTAATAAAATTTCAATGACTATGCTGATTAGAATACTGAGGATTTTATTCACACTTCAGGCAGTGCCCATTCTCAGCTCCTTTTGCAAATTATGTATATACAATTTATTTTTGAAAAACATAATTTCATCCTGCAATGGCAAGTTTCTTTTTAGTAGTTTTTCTTTTGTATGATGATAATCTGTCATAAGTCTGAAAGATGAGAGAAAGCAACATATGAGTCCTGTAGGATCAGTCTTCTATGACAGAAAACACAAGGATGAGCTGCAAATGTAAACAGGGAGACTCATATATACAAACCTGTATTTCCAAACATTTAGATTGTCACTCCAGAGCAAATAAGCCAAAAATCAGTTATATGACTCAAACAGAGTAACACACCTCTACAGGAAAGCTGTCCTGCCTCTACCACATCTGGCTCGGTCACACTGAATCTGCACATAGCCTCTTTCTCTCACTAATATTTAGTAGTCTCCACTCAACCCTGCCTGCACTGCCCCCCTCTACAATCATACATTATCAGTGATATTTGTGTCTGTCTTCAGATCAGGTACCTGCTCACCATGCATCAGTAACAGGCACCATGAATTTCAAAAAATTGGGTGGCATTTACTGTGCATTCAACACATTTTTTCTGTTTCTTCTCTGTAGCTCATCTAGAACTATGTGTGCAAAGGGGGAAAGTACAGCAACAGTAAGATGTGTGCTAACTTAAAGTCTTGCTTGCTTTCCATTTTCATTACACAAGGAATATTTCCTACAACACATACACAAGACCTTTCAGAATAAATTTTGTGTGACTGATTTGTTCCCCATATCTTTATCACACTAGGTTTTCCTATGGCATTCTTTGGTTTTAGTTCAGTTTTGGTTTTCATGAGAACTTTAGAGATGATATAAGCTTTCATTAAAAATAGAAAGGAAAAGGGAAAAAAAAAAATATTTGAGATTTAAGACGCATGTTTACAGGTGGTACTAAAAACCAAAATGGAGTAATCTTGTAGTAATCTGAATGCCCTTTATCAAAGCAGTGTCTAGATTCATATCCCAGCCACCACCCATCATCATCATTAAATCATCAAAACTTGTCAGAATGGACAACCTAGCCCTAAAACTCTAGGTTTACACGTAATCTGGGGCAGTGACTTGTCTCTTCCTCCCAAGTTCAGACAGCAAACATCCCATTTGGTAGAAAGCCAGTGTTTTATACGGATATAATCTCACAAAAGGTTGACTTCTCACTTCCCCACCTTCTCCTATCCTGCAGAAAGAAACAAGTCTGCCAGCTGCAGACCCTGATGTGGTCCCTCCATTCTGGGGCAGAGCAATAGAGACATGAAGGCTCTGTGCAGCCCTTCTACCTGATGTGTGTAGTGGAGTCTATTATGCAGCAACTTTGATGTGGAGTCAGAAAAAGGGCCTTGGGGTTTGGAAGTCAGAATTATGTAGATTCACTGGCCCACGTGTATCTATAAGATATAGATTTCTATATCCATGAAGCATTCACACAGGAAGAGAGTCTGGTATGTCACACAATTTACTGATAATATCAGGGTTTGGGGTAAAGGTTATTTTCATGTACCCCAAAGAGTTAGTTACTTCAAGCCTGCCATGTACTAGGACTATTTATCTCTACAGTTGGAACAGGAGATACCAAATGAAAATTGAAAGCTAATAAATGGTTACAAAACAAATATGCAGCAAAATAAAGTGGTTTAAGTGAAAGAAGTAGCAAGTTCAAGTGATTTCAGGGATATTTAAAATATTAACTCTAATGGATGTAGGTCATCACTAGATAATTTTTATTGTGTTAGATTTTCCACCTAAGTGACAAACATGAGAAAGGCTCAACACATACCCATCTAATTTGTAATTAAATTTTCGATTTAGAATTAATCTACTTGAAAAATGAGAGATGCTGGACAAATCTCTTCTCAGTAATAATGTAAATAAAAGTGTTTATACAATATAAAATGCTAATTTTGGACACAGGCGAAGTGTCTTACATGGCAAAACTGAAGCCTTCATAATGGAGAACATTCATCCAAACTTGCTGTTTGTCTCCTGAAGCACTAGCTTTTCAGTTTCTAAAATATAATCTGTTTTGCTGAGTATATTTCACATACTTTTTCCAGCTTGTGAGCCCAGGAAACAATTCAGATACTCATTATTCCTTAAGCATTTTTATGATTAATTATACCTATATAGTAATGCAGCTCCACAGAGCCATTAAAGAAATTATGTGCGCATTTGTAAAAGAAAAAAAAAGCACCTGAAGAAACATTCAGGGCAGGCAGGTATGATTTTTTGCACTAGAGATTCTAATAAAAATAAAGTTTCCCGCACATTTTTAATTCCCTGGAAAGTTGCTAAATGATACGAGATATTGCCTTACATAAGGCATTCCCCTGACCTTTCTCTTTTTGTCTTTGAGCATCCCAGTTTGTAGTTAAAACAAAAAGGCAGATAAAGAGTAAAAAAAAATGGCAGAAATGCACGTAAAGATAAGACTCTAAAGATGAGAATATTAAAGAATAAACTTTCACTGTTCTCCCAGAAAGTCTGTTACTTTGATGTCAGAGCACCTGCTGTGGTGGAGGTCTTCTTTGAAAAGCTTAAGGTGATATGGTTTTATACAGTTTTTTAACAAAATCTTCTTGGAAAATGAGAGACGTTGAAAACTGATGTTAAAGGTAATTTGATAGGTGACCAGCTGGATTGTGAATCCAGGTGCTTGTGCTAAAAAGAAACCGGCCATAGGAGACAACAGAGCCAAACTGATTCTTTTGGCAGCAATACCCGCTTTCACTGGCCTCTGGTACTGGAAGGTAAAAGTGACTTTCTCTCCACTGATGAGTAAAGGAAAGGGGATCCTGTATGTCAGTAATGGATACCATCATACTATGTGTTAGAAATAAAGCATTACACTGTTTTGTTTAACAACTGAATTTACAATTTTTCCAATTAGTCATTAGGCTATTCTTTAGCAAAGAGGACTTGGAGAATCCTCTTCAAAGTCAATCAAAGCTTAACTTTCATTGTGCATTTCACAAGAGTAGTCAGATGCTTCAAATTAAGCATGGCCTTTGTTCAACCAGGACATTACTGAAGGTCAGTGAGATACGCACAAAAGTAAGAATATTTTCATGACTTTGAAACCTCACC